>MU224196.1:169089-199268 GCA_018584345.1 Thuja plicata
AGTTGCATTCTAACAAGTGCATCACATCTAAAATCCTTTTGTAGAAGGTGGACTTAACCGTTCTTTACAAATCTCTTAACAGAGTGCACACTTAACAGTGTTGCTAAAGCTTCAAATGAAGTAGATCCTAATAGGTCTCCACTATAATACTCCTAAAAGGGTAGGTCATCAGAAGTGACCAATTGTAAAGCCTTAACTGGCCCCTTCTTATCTGCAGATAGTGAAGTATTGTGGGTAACAATTCCCACTGCAGTTTTTACTTCTTAACAAGAGTTTTTTGTGATATCATATCTTGTGTTATGTGTTATCTATTTTCATGAATATTTATTTTATGGTTACATATTAAAGAACTTATGATATGATTGCATATACATAAAGAAAGATGAACAGTTAGATAAGATAATTTACAAACTGATGATTAAGGGTTAATGGGATAACCAAGAAAAGTTTTAGAGGTACGGATTCACCCCTCCCCTCTCAGTACATCATTCCAATATAATTCCAACAAGGTTGACTTGGGATCACAAAATAACCCAGATGTGTGGTCGATTCGGGAACACATCAGGACAAAAAATAAACACAATTGAAAAACACAAAGTCAACACCGAAATAAGTAATTGACATGTCAAAGACAAGAATCTCAAGCAAGATTGATATAATTGATAAAGCTGAATCAAAGATTGAAGTTTGATAGGTACTGTCCCCTCATGATCAAAATCAAAATGAGATAGAGGAGAAACAAAAAATTGATAAATTTTGATCAAATCAAACTAAAGATAAGGTTCTTGATGTAAGATGAAAGATATAAGGGTCACATAACCAAGGTAGATCATTAAGCATGAAATATTATGCCCCAAGGTTGAATTAGAAGAAGAAGAAGAAGAAGAAGAAGAAGAAGAAGAAGAAGAAGAAGTGGGGTGAAAGAAAATGGAAGATAGAAATTTGAAAGAGGTGGAAAGAAATGGAGAGAAGAAAGAGAATGTTGCCTCAAGAGAGAGAATGCCCCAAAATCAATCAACTGTTTAAGATAGATAATTTTGATTGAGATCACGAAAGAAGATAAGGAAATGAAGATCATAATGTGACCACAATTGATTAAAAATCCACAAGAAAGATGAAGGAAACCCTCTCAAACTCATAATGCAGCCTAAAATGCAAACTAACATGAAGTTTAACTATGCAAGCTACATGAAAATGCAAAGGTGTACTTGCAGTAGAGCAACTGTAACATAGGACTTTGTGTTCATCATTCATTAGAGAATGTTGAGGACCTTATTTTCATCATTGGGCCATTATTAACGGACATCGTAAAATCACACAATCATCACTAGTCACAAGTGCAACTATGAAGATATGAATGTGATTTTTATCAGATTGGAATGTGGAAAGATTCTAACATAAGCATCAAAGACATAAAGGTCAAGATGACTGTGATGTTAGCTTACCCAATTTAATATAGCAAAACCACGTTCGCATCAAGGCATAGAGGCCAGGATGACCAGCAGAACGGTTTTGCAAAAAAATAGTGAAGCATAAAGCAGGAAGAAAATAAAAACATGTTCAATGCCCCAAGTCCTCTAGCTATGCATCTTGGAGAGATTTATTAGACAAGGACACTCAATGAAAATCAATAACAGTCAGCACACAAAGAAAATATCATGACATAGCTCAAGCATTAAGTGTTGCGTTTAAAAAATTTAAGTGTGTTAACTAATACTGAGTTCCGAGGATAAGGATTGAATCCTTGCAAGCAAGCAAGACCACATGACAAAACTGGGTAAGACCAAATTGATAACTGTTGAAAAACACTCGATATCAGGGGTTGTATTGAAAAATACAGTTGGGCTGGTTTTGGAAAACACCATTTGTGAGGCATCCTAAAGACGAATGCATCCAAGAGACCAAAGCTAACAGAGTTATGCCCCCTAGACAAAGATAAAGACCAATTCCAGACCAAGGAAACAAGGACAAGGCATGATGGAGAAAGGCTGTGTCAAGGACACGCGCTAAGAAATAGGGGTGCAAAGGCCTCAAGTAGCGCCCGTTTCCAAGTTTTCACCACTTGGATTTTATTATAATTTTTTCATTTTCACTTTTTTTCATTTTTTTTTTCAGGACTTTTTATAATTTTTTTGAATTTTTGCTACCAAGGCACCTGTTTCTAGGTTTTCACCAAGGCACTTTTTCTATTTGTTTGAATTTTTGAATTTTTTTGATTTTTTTGATTTTTGGAATATATAATTTTTTTGAAGATACATCAAAGCGTCTATTGCTAGGGTTTCACTAAGATGATCATTTTTTCAAGACATTTTCTGATTTTTAGAATTTTTGACAATATATCATTTTTTTGAATTTTTTCAAGATCAATAAATATGTACAAAAGGATGCCCCTAGATAGAATGGGCATCATGGATAGAACTTCTTCAGGTGTAAAACATTGATAGGATCAGGGAGTTGTTCTCCCTATTCTGTAGATAGTAAATAAGCACCTGTCCCAAAAGTTGTAATAATATAAGGTCCAAGCCAATTAGGTTCAAATTTGCCCTTTTGATCTCCATGTTGTTGATTCTTAGGATTTTCACATAGGACAAGATCTCCCACTTGAAATTCTCTAGGAAAAACATTTTTGTTGAAGGCTTTGGACATGCGCTTTTGATAAACCCTCATATGGTCAAATGATGCTTGCCATTTTTCATCTAGAAGTTCTAACTCTTGAAGTCTCATGGCACGGTAGTCCTCATCTGTAACTAGACCATGGAGAGAAACTCTAAGTGAAGGAATCTCAACCTCCAAAGGTAACACTGCTTCAGCACCATATGCAAGGGAAAAAGGAGTAGCCCCAGTAGGAGTACAAATACTCATTCTATAGGCCCACAAAGTTGGATTTATCTGTAAATGCCAATCTCTACCATTCTTACAGATTGTTCTATGCAAAATTTTAAGAATGGTCTTGTTTGATGCCTCTACTTGACCATTTCCTTATGGGAAGTAAATGGATGACCAATGTTGTTTAATCTTGAATTTCTTGCAGAGTTGTTTAAGGTCCTTATTTTTAAACTAGCCTCCATTGTTAGTAATAATCTTGGAAGGCACTCCATATCGACAAATGATATGGTTCATAATGAATAGAGAGACTATCTTGCCAGAGGCAACAGAAAGTGGGACAACTTCTACCCATTTAGTGAAGTAATCAGTAGCAGTGATGATAAATTTGTGTCCACCTGATGAGTTAGGATTAATCTACCCTACAAGGTCAAAGGCCTAGCCCTGAAATGGCCAATGAGAAATAGAAGGAATAAGCTCCCTGCCTAGAGCATGTATCAGATTACCACGTTTTTGATACTTTTCACATGACTTTGCAAAAGCTACTACATCAATCTACATCATGGGTCAATAGTACCCTTCCCTAAGCAAGCTTTGGGACATGGCAAGACCATTGGAGTGTCCTCCATAGATGCCCTCATGAATGTCAACTAACGCTTGGTCAGATTCTTCCTTTTCTAAGCATCTAAGAAGTGTTCCATCAAGACCCCTCCTATACAAATCACCAGTGATAAGGGAATGGTGAGAGGCATTTCAGGTAAGGTTTCTACGTTCAGATTGGTTAAAGGTTTCAGGTATAATGCCATCATGAAGGCATGAGTAAATGGCACCATAACGGGATGATTCATGACCAACAAGGGTACAAATGATATGGCTTTCTTGGGAGTCAAAGATAGGGTGATGTAGCTCTTCCACTAGGAATTAAAATCATGATTCATGTTGCTCTAACTGAAGAAGTGAAGCAAGTGTAGCCATAGCATCAACTTCTTTGTTTTTTGTTATAGGGATTTGCTAAAAAGTGACAAATGTGAAATATCTCTTTAGGTAATCTACCATTTTCTTGTAAGGTACCATTTTCTCATGTTTTGTTTGATATTCATCATTAACTTGGTTGATTATCAGCTATGAATCCCCATAGATGTGTAACTCTGTAATTCTCCATTCTATGGCTATCTTAAGTCCATTTATTAAAGCTTCATACTCAGCAATATTGTTTGTACATGTGAACAATAACTTGTGAGACTTAGGAATTGTGTACCCATGAGGAGAAACAAACAACACACTAGCTCCTAAACCATTTTGCATAAAAGATCCACCAAAGAACATATTCCAAGTTCTTTCAGTCATATACATAAGATGCTCATCTGGGAAGTAAACTTGAATAGGTACATCATCTTGTAATGGGAAATCTATCAATTGATCGGCTATAGATTGTCCTTTAATGGCCTTATGTTCAATGTACTCTATATCAAACTCTAAAAGTATCATCATCCATTTAGCAAGTCTACCTGTGAGGGCAGCCTTACTTAGCAAATATTTGAGCGGATCTATTTTGGCTATGAGGTGTATAGTATGCGCAAGCATGTAATGTTGCAACTTTTGGGAAGCAAACACAACAGCAAGACAAGATTTCTCAATGCTAGTGTAATTAACCTCATATGAAACAAGAGTACGACTGATGTCATATATTGCTCTTTCTTTCCCATTTTCATCAAGTTGAGCCAGTAATGCCCCCAAGGAAGATTCTATTGCTGAAATGTATAGAATAAGTGGTTTCCCTGGGATATGAGGCATTAAAATAGGAAAATATGCCAAGTACTTCTTGATTTGATCTATGCTCTTTTGACAATCCTCATTCCAAATACATTTGACTCCTTTATGTAAGTTCTTATTGAAAGGTTGAGCTCTATTTGCCAATTGTGAAATAAATCTCCTTATAGATTGAAGACATCCCTAAAGACTCCTCATTTGACTAATTTTTTTAGGAGGTGGCATATCAATGATCGCTTGGACTTTTTCAAGCTCAACCTCTATTCCTTTTGCTGAAATGATGAATCCAAGTAATTTTCCAGAGGTGACTCCAAATGCACACTTTTTAGGATTTAGCCTTAGTTGAAATTGTTCCATGTGATATAGAATTACTTCCAAATTGTCTAAGTGTGTATCTCTTTGTTTAGACTTGGTCAAGGTGTCATCCACATAATCTTCCATATTTTTATGCATCATGTCATGAAAAATAGTTGTCATAGCTCTTTGATAGGTAGCTCCTGCATTTTTTAATCCAAAAGACATAACATTCCAACAATAGGTTCCCCATGCACAAGTGAATGCAGTCTTTTCTTGATCTTCAGGAGCTATCTTAATTTGATTGTATCCAGAAAAACCATCTATCAAAGAATAAATCTCATAACCTGCAGTCATATCCACTATCATTTCTATATTGGGGAGTGGAAAGTCATCCTTTGGGCATGCTCTATTGAGATCTCTAAAATATGTGCAAAATCGAATGGATTTGTCATGTTTGGAAACTGGTACAATGTTTGATATCCATTCAGCATAGGCAATAGCTCTTATAAATTTTGCACCAAGGAGTTTTTCTAATTCAGCTTTGACTAGAAGAGCTATGTGAGGATGCATCTTCCTCAATTTCTGTTTAACTGGTTTGACATTTGGAGTTATAGATAAGTGATGCATAATAATATTAATGTCTAATACTGGCATATTTGAATAAGTCCATGCAAAATTGATCTTCTTGGTTTGTAAGAACTTAGTGTAAGCCTCTTTTTTTGATGGGGACAAGGACTCAGCCAAATGTACTATATGTGGAGCTTCATTTATACCCAAATTAACTACTTGTGTTG
Organism: Thuja plicata; assembly: GCA_018584345.1. NCBI lineage: Eukaryota > Viridiplantae > Streptophyta > Pinopsida > Cupressales > Cupressaceae > Thuja > Thuja plicata. The sequence goes on from MU224196.1 coordinate 174,774, forward strand.
GCTCAATAAGCATGGAATATTGATCTTGAAAATAGCTAGGAAGATGATCAAGTACCTCATCCTTAGGTGCCTCAAAGAGGTTTTCACTCTTGGATGCGTCATTTCTTTTTACTTTTTTCAATTCTGACACCGCCACACAGAGGTTTTCACCATCAGAACACCTATTCTTTTTATTTTCTTTTCTCTTTATCTTGTGACTAAGGTACTTGATGTCTGGTTCTGTCATACTGGTAGCCAGTTTGCTGGTGGAAGAGATTGCGGGTTCAATGGAATTTAGGTAACAATATATCTCATAATCATTTTGGAATGTTAAAATCTCAGGTTCTTGATAGTGTTGGGACTAATCAATAAGGTCGGGATGAACAAGGGGCAAGTCAACAATTGGTTCAAGGCTATAAATGTGAATGACATTATCACTGGTGACTGAAGAGTCAGAGTCTGTCAAGTATCCCTCTAAGCTACCCAAATCAGGATTCATCCTAACAAGCAAAGAATTGTCCACTAAGGCAACATGTGGGTTCAAAACCTGTAATCCTACATGTGACTCATTGGCTACCTCAAGTGGAGAACTAAAAGTGTGAACAACATCAATATCTCTATCAACTGTTGAGGGCTCTAAAAAAGAGTCACATTCATACTCATTAGAACTGGTATCTGAACTATGACTAGGATGCTTACACCATGAAGGCTTGGGACATCATGATGTTGAAGGTCCAATTTCATCAAAAGTAACATTTTCTCTTTCTATTAAATGAGTAAGATTCTTTCTTTGACGCTCTCTCAAAGGGTCCTCTATATCTGATTCTTGTTCTAAATTTGCAACTGATGCATGGATGACTGAAATATCTGCATCTCCCCAAAGGAGAGTAGTGGAAGGGACCCAATCTTCACACATATCTTTTTGATTTGTCAAATTAGGTCCATACTCCGGTTCATCATCACTATCCAACTTTTTAAATAGAGGATTGGTACGCTTATTGCAATTTTCAAATCCTAAGCCAACTGGTTTCTTAGACTTGCGTCCAAATTTAGCATGATCAAGAGGTTTGGACCTAGCATCCAAATTCTGATTAAGAGGGTCGTAACCAAGATATCCCATCTTCTTGACAAAATTATATCCTCTTCCATAAGTTGTAGGAGAGGGAGAGAAGTTCTCGTTGTGCTTATACTTTTCTTCTCTATAGATCTAGTCTCTAACAAATGTTTCCTCTAAGTTCTCATTTTGAATAGGCACTGATGATTCTACAAATTTGCCAAATAATGTCATAGCTAAAGAGGAAGGATTATTCTCTTTTGAAGGTTTACCATAAGACCAAGGTGAAATTGGAAATGTTGTGAGGGAGTTGATTTTATACCCCCCATACCAAGGTTTATTATCTTAAGCTTGTCTTTACATTCTACTAAAGTAGCATCAAAATATTCTGCTTCTCTATTGAGGGGAACATGAGCCCCTGCTGAAATTGAATTAACAGATAAAGTGTTATCCCCAGGTATACAAATCTCTATTCCATTGTAGGGTAACTTAACACATTGATGGTAGGTAGATGACACTGCTTGCATGTCATGAATCCATGGCGTACCAAGTAAAATATTATACCCAAGGGGTCCAACATCAACTATTTGAAACAAAATATCCTTTTGAATAGGGCCAATCCTAACAGGAAGGATGGCCAATCCCTTGGAACTTCTTTCTGCCTCATCATAGGCTTTGATAGTAATTATTTTTTGGGTATCAATAACTTCTTCAGAATAACCCAATTCTTTCAAAAGAATAAAAGAAAAAATATTAAGCCCAGCACCCCCATCTACCAACATGCGCCTGACATGGGTTCTATGGATCATGACCTCAATATGAAGGGAAATATTGTGCAGATGGCTCAAAGCTTTATCATCATCTTCTAAAAATGTAAGGTAATGAGGGCTAGCAATGTGATTAACCATATTCTGGAATTGATCAATATCTAAGTTGTTGGGGACATTTGCCATACGCAAAGCATCCTCAAGGATTTGTTTATGTCTTGGAGACAACTCTAAGAGATCAAAGATTGAAATCTAAGCAGGGGTTCTTTGTAACTAATCAACAAGATTGTAGTTTGATTTACGATTGACAGTTGGCTTCAAAGTAACAGGCTTAGATGCCACTTGCTTAGGTTTACTAGATTGACTTGAATTTGGTCCTCTAATGATAATGAGACCTTGACTTCAGGTAATAGCATTAAGGGCTTGAGATGACCTTCTAGATTTGGGACCCCTTAGCACCACAACAGGTTCTCTATCAAAAATAGGAGGAGACTCTTCATCTAGATCATAACCATAAGGATCTCTTCCACTCGTCATGTTAACATTTTCTTCCACAAATTCAAGCATGTTGATGGTATTCTCTGCATCTGTATAAGTATAGTTGATCTCAAACTTGCCACTCATAACTTTAGAGGTCTCCCCCTTTTCATATTTGGGCAAAGGTTCCTTGAATGCCTTGTGATCAGCATTGGTTTTCAATCCATCTACTGTAAGTTTTCCATTCTCAATGAGATCTTGAACGAGATGCCTAAGTCTCCCACAATTTTCAACATTATGTCCAATACCATTATGAAATATGCAAAATTCTTCCTCTTTCCACCACCATGGTTTTTCTTTAGGTATATGGAAATGTGCTACATCTAGAGGATGTGCCAAATTTCTATCAATTATTTCTTGTAAAATTTCCCCGTATGTCTCACCAAGTTTTGTAAACTGACATCTTTCACTCTTAGGCTTACCTTGGTAACTTGGCTTACTTTCTTGTTGAGTGGGTGCATTGAGATTTGTAGCTTGAACAGTAGTAGATAAGTGTAGCATAGGTTTATCCTTATGTTGGGAGGAATCCACAACTCCATCGTTAACCACTTGTTTGTTTTTATTCCAATATTGGTTTTTTCCTTTATCCTTGTTAGATTTGTTGTTGTTATTTCCATGTTTAGGCAAAATTCCTTGCTCTTTCAAAACATCCTCAATTCAGCATGCAGTCTCAACCATGGTGTCAAATGAATCAAAAACCATTTTCTTAACCTCATACCGCATTTTGGGAACCAAATTGCTAACAAGAATGTCAATCTTTTCATTATTAGGAATAGTTCTAGAATACCAAAAGAATTTTCATCTCCACCTTTGCAAGAAGGTAACAAAGGACTCTCCTTGATTCTTCTTTAATCTACATAATTCCAACAAAGTGATAGATCTTGAAATATTGTATGCAAAGTGTTGAACAAATATTTGAACAAGCTCTTTGAAAGTCTTAATAGGGGGAGTTATCTTAGTAAACCATTCCATTGCTTGCCCCCTAAGACTTCGTGAGAATAACCTCATGAGGTGTGAATCATCTTGATGGAACTCAAAACTAGTGGTATAAAATTGTCACACATGATCATGTGGATCTCCACTCCCATCATACTTGTTGTATTGAGGAATTTCAACCTTTCTAGGAAATTATTTCATTTCAACACTCTTATCAAAAGGATTAGGACAAATCAATTCCAATGAGAAATAATTCTTATGTGCAAATATCTTGGCTATTTGTCTTTGTATTTCATCCATCTTCTCCTCTTGAGACAGATCTTGTCTCTTAATCTTTCTATCCACATAAAAGTTGTAAGGGACCTTAGCCCCATTATCAATTAGACTCTTTAGGATCTTATCTTGGTTTTGCTTCACATACTTCTCCATATACTGTTTAAAAAGTGGTTCTTGTTGCATTTGCATAAAATCTTGGGAGGTGCGATCAAAACTCATGCTACTACCTCCATATTGTGAACCATAATGAGCACGTTGTAAAGATAGTTCTGAGCTCTTAGGAGGAGTTTGTCTCCTATGATGATCATGTCTAGAAACCCTTCTCTCTCTAAGACTAGGAGATTGTGATGGTGATCTTGAATGTCTCCTACTTCTTGGAGTCCTAGGAGGAGTAGATGGAGGAGAACCGTTTCCACCACTAATATGCATATGATTGAATAGACCATGAAGTTGTCGAGCCAAGAGCCTAGCTTTCTCTTCTTGAAGGGATTTCCTTTCCATTTCAATTAAAGCTTGTTTCTCCAACTCTAGACATTTAATTTGTTCTTTCTTATGGATTTGTTCATCTTGGAATACCTTCTTTTCATGCTCAATCCTCTTGAGTCTGTCACTCATGTAGTTGGTAGATGTTTTAAGAGGTGAGCCTGGTCTTGAATGTTGAAACAAGTTGTTAGTATAAGTTGCATTGATGTGAGCATCATGAAGCTCATCTCCTTGTTTCTCATGTTGGGATAACTCATCATCATAGACATGTCTCTTACCTTTCTCTCTCTCAGCCCTTTGATGTGCATCCAAATATCTTATTGAAATAAGGGGTGAGGTTGGTCTACTATTATGAGAGGAACCACTGAATGAAATAACATGTCCACTCCTTGCAAAAAAATCATCATAACATTTATCCATGGCTTCTCTCTCCCTCTGATTCATTGTGTAACTCATATCCATAGAAGAGTGAGAAGATGCTAAGGGGATACCCAACTCGCTAAGGTGACTCTTGGAATCAAACCTAATTTCTAAAGTATTCCTAGGTGATTGATCAAATATGGGTCCTTTTTCCTTATGTCTTTGGCGAGTTTGTACTAAGGGTAATTGGTTAAAAACCACTTGAGGTCATTTTCCTTGATTTACTTGATATCTTGTTGTAACTGGCATGAAAGAAAAGGTACTAGCTGATAGGATTACCCTAATAGATGTTGGTACCAAACTAGGATAGAAAAGGCTTTAACTTGTCCAAAAGTGGTGATAAGATAGAAATTTGCAAATAGGAATAAGCCAACACTGTCATAGAGGTGCCCTTTAAATTTGGGTGAATACCCTAGCACATATGGACCAAGAGGATGGTCTTACCCAAATTATATAAATTGAGATTGAAATTTTATGAAAGTGGATGGAAAAGAGACTACCAAAACTCTCCACATGTGTTATCAAAGAATCTAAAGGTTTATCTTTTCAACAAGGATGGTTTCTAGCTCACCAAGCGCCAAGCAAGGTCACTTGTGAAATCAATGATTGCTAATTCAAGAGGTGAAAATGAAAGAATCCAAAGCTAAATAGGCTTCTAACAACAGGGTAAGTAATCCAATCAGATCCAGATCAACCCAGAAAACTGAAAATGACAGGACAACAAGCTAAAACGGGCTCAGAAATGACAGCAACAATTCACTGACGGGCAGTTTCGCGTGAGGAAACGCTATCTCATGCGAGGATTCACAAAATAACGCAAGGAAACACACAGAGCGGGGTGATAAAACAATAGATTGGTGAAAATAGTAAATAGTAATTGGTATCAAGTTTCGCATGAGATTTCCCAGATAGCCGCGTGGGGAAGTGTAGTAAACGGCGTGAGAAAATAGTTTTCTCATGTGAGGAAAGGACACAAAACTCAGATTTTGATTGTTTTAATCATCCAACTAGATGCATTAATAGATTTTATCATGAACCAAGCACATAAGACAAAAATTAGGGAGTTCAAGCAGTCAATGTCTTCAAACAATGAGCAAGGGACAAAGCAACCTTGCATATGAACATAGCTAGTGTCATAGTGATTCTACTCCATAAGAATGCTACTTGTGTATATTCTCAAATGTTTTCCAATCACACACATAGTCCTAGAGAATAAAAATTTGGTTGCACTATGGTTCTTAGTAATGGATTGACTTTGCAACTTTTGTAATCTCAAGTGGGTGAAATCCAATCCCGGTGCACCGAGGTTTTGACACAGTCCAAGAATTTAATCAATCAGGAGCTGCTAAGGATATCTGACAACCCACAAGAAACTACACCCATGGAGATTTCTTCCACAAGGACATTTATATAGCGGCTGTCACCACCATGGTGAAAATGGCTATTACCGCTTGAGGTTCCATCCACATGGTGGACCCAATAAAGGGAATTTCCACTACGGTTAACCCTCTCTAACAAGGAAGACTCACAAAATGGACCACATGGGGACTTAGTTTGGATTCAAGGGTTCCAAGTTTCTGATTCTCCCAAAAGGGAAAAGAGCATAATCCTCTAGCCTCTTCACCTCACCAAAACATAGCAAACATGATTCATTGACCCACTAATTTGAAATCACCTCATTCAAGGCTCACACAACAACAAATGACACCAATCCCCCAAAGAGAGAAAGTATTGCCAAAATTTGAAGTCCAAACAAAGTTGACCAATGAGATGAAAACAAAATCCTTCCCTACCTACAAGGGAATCTATTTTCAAGAAGAGCTTCGCATGTAAAACCAACGAATGAAGCCCACTCTCTCAAGATTGCCACAAATAGTGTTTATAGGGCCTAATTACTATGTGAAACATATATGCAAAAAAGCAAATCTAGGTCCATTTTTAGAGCACCAATTGGAAATGTGATCTATGAAAGCAAGAAAAACTCAATCAAAAGACATGAGATGTTTATTTTAATTCCCAAAATCCAAATGTTATAGAGATCAACAAAATACCTCAATCCAATGTAACGGGAATCGTTTGTTGTTTATCCAAGCAAGTCCAAATCAGCAAGAACAACAACAACAACAAATCACAAACCACTAGAAATAGTAAACATTAGTGGTTAGCAAGAAAAAATGAGATCTAAAAATATAGAAATGTAGAAAATAGATCTCTGGTACGGAATTTCGTGCGAGAAAACACACAGGCCCACACAAGAAAATGCTCTGTCATGCAAGGAAACACACAGGCCTGCATGATAAAATGCACAGAATAAAAAAAAATGATAGCAAACCAGTCAGATCCAGTCTGGTGCCAGATCTCGCATGAAGATTTGCGTCGTGTCACGTGAAGAAGTATCCTATGCCGCATGAAGAAACTCAGAAACCTACACAATCTCATGTCGTAACTTGCAAAATCTCATGCGAGAAAACTCTGCAGAAGAAAACATCAAGTACGGAAAAGACAAAAATTTTGGATCCAAAAATAAATTGATGAAAAATAGCTAAAAAGATAGAAAATGAATCTTTTTCCCCACGGTGGGCGCCAAAAATGTGTGCTAAAATGTTGACACACTTCTATGAATCATTCCATCCAAGGTTGCTCAAGAATGAGGCCTCAAATATCGATCCATAGCTCTATATTCATGGAGTGCAAAGGTTTGAAATGGAGGCCCTCAGATTCACCTAGTTAGTGCCCATGCAAGTACACCATGAAACAAGAGATTTAAATGCATGAAAATGAGATCTACTCTATATGATTGCAATGCATGAAAGGAAATTAATCCAAATGATAACAATGCATGATTAATCTATGAAAGGAATTGCAAATGCAAGATTAATCTATGAAAATAAACATGAATCTAATCTACATGAGTAGCCATGGATGCAAGAAGAAGAAGACAAGAAGAGAGAAGTTGCAATATCCAAGCCAAAGTGCTCAAATCCTCCTCCAAAATTGCTCTCCAAACCTGCAGCATAGCAATACTATGAAAAAGATATATGAAAATGAGAAACAGAGGTTTCCTTTTAAAGGAAAGTGAAAGGTTGAGATTAAGACGCAAAAATCAAAGGCTATGATTAAGAGGCAAAAATCCCACCACCTAGGAAGATGTGATGAAAAAGGGATTTTTATTTAATTTATTGCCTTTTTCAACATATAAAGTGCTTTAAGTGGGGATTTTTATTTATTTAATTAAAAGAGGGGTTTTCTTTCAATTAAATAAATTAGAAGAATTTTATTTAATTAAATGGGGGAAATTGAATTTAATTAAATAAGAGGAATTTTATTTAATTAGAAGGGAGAAATTTACTTTAATTAAATAAGATAAATTTTATTTAATTAAAAAGAAAATTAAATATTTTAATTAGATAAAAATGATCAAACCTTAGGAAACATTGAAATAATTGAATTAATTACAATTTGATCAAGGAAATTGATTTGAATTGAAAATATTGCAAAGCATTGATTCAGGAAATTGATAAAATGATAAAATGGGGCCCAAAGTCTAGGCGACCATTTTAGGGTGCATACAGGAGGAATACGAATCAAAAGAGTGGGTTGATGAATGGTCTTATACACCTTTGCAACCGCTTGATACTTATCAACTTCCTAGAGCACTACAATTGAGCCAGTTTGAAGCATCATCAGATTTTGATCACATATCTAACCTAGTTGAACAGGTAATTTCTCAATTTCTTAAGTGTTTAGGGTGTTAACTTATCACTCTATAAAGTGTAGGTCATGTATATGCAATTGTTGCAGATGAGAACAATGAGGAAGGTACTGATTACTTTTTGTGTCATTGTATTGAGGGAAAAAATGAATTGACAACTACAGTCATTGATGGAGAGGGTATTGAGTACCCAATAGGATCTGTTGTTGTGACAGGGACATGGCTTAGAAGGTATGCTATCAAAATATAATGTGTTCTTGTTTGACAAATTTGAGAGCTCTTACCATCATTCTATTACACTTTGAATGTTGAACTTTGTATTCATTTATGCTTATATGAAATGCATGTACCCTATCCAAAAATCCAAGAATTGGTTGTTTGAGGACTATGAGACAAACATATTTTTCATTACTCGAACCTTCTTGTTGCAAAAAATATTGAATTGATAAAGTATACTGGTAGACCTCGTAAGAAGAATTAATGGGAACTTCATGAATCTAGACACGAGGCAATACGTGACACAATAAGGGTTAGAGCCAATCCAGAAGGTTCTCTCAATTAGTTATGGGCCATCATGAAGAATCATTCTACAAATGGTAGACTTATTTTGACAATTTTGTATATAAATTTTGCGAAACAATCTAACTTCCCTTTTGTGTAAACATAAATGACTATGAAGTGGTCTACATGCATATTTGGAGACTACATTTTGTATATTTAAAGAAGATCAAATTGTATATAAAAGTGGCCATGGGTTGATTTGTATATACTGAGGGTCCACATTTTGTATAGTTTACTGTGTACCATTTAACTAAGAGGATATGAGTGAATTACGATTCATTACAATTATAACAATGGCTCATGCAGTGGCTATCTCATGTTTCTCTAAATTATAATAATGGTTCATGTGTAGTATTTATGTATGTATGTTCATTTTCATATTATATCTTTTTCATACATTGTATTTATGTATGTATGTTCATTTTCATATTATATCTTTTCCATGTATTGTATGTTTAAATAGTTTTACATCTATTACAATTGAAATTACGGTGTTATATGTTATGCTTTGTGGATGTTTGAATTGTTTTACTTCTATTGCTGCCCAATTTGGCTTAGTGCACTTTGGGAAAAATTTGGTCCAACTTGCGCTGGAACGTTCTTGATGGTTTGCAAGCGAAAAAGGGTCTCCCCAAGCGTTTACTCAGCCAACTAGAGCTGATGGAGCTGACAGTTTCATCCCACGACAAATGGTTTGAAAGATGCACCATTGAGCAACTTTCAACAGAGCAACACTACAACTTTTTGCACCAACCGAGATCGGGTCGACAAATGGAATCTGAGTGGAATCTCCCAAAACTAAGCCATGTTCTTGTAGGCCTTCCCAAGATGGTCCTTGTGCACTTCACATATCTCTGATATCTCTCACGAGGCCCGAGATATGGCTCTCCAAAAATTTGTGCCCAATTTGGCTTAGTGCACCTTGGGAACACTTCAGTCTGACTTGCGTCGGAATGTTCTTGATGGTTTGCAAGTGAAAAAGGGTCCCCCCTAACATTTACCTGGCCAACTAGAGCTGATGGAGCTGACGGTCTCCCCTAGCATTTACAATATAAAATTTTGAACTCTTCTTTCACACAAGACTACTCTTTAACAAATTTGTAGGCAGAGTTAGAGAAGGATGGTCCAGATTGTATTCGTGGGGGTCAAAGGTTAGGACCACTTTTGATGTAGGTAATGGGACTGTTGTAGCTTGGAAATGAGTATGTTTTAGTGTGTTACCCTTAGCATGGAGGGATTTAGAGTGCTTTTAGGTTGAGAGTGTGGTGTAGGAGCACCTCCTAGCACATGGAGTCTCATGAAGATTGCAGACCCTTGATGTTCTTAGTGCACTCTTGTCCCAAAGGGACCCAATACATCTTGTAGTTAAAGGATTTACAATTAGTATATCATTGAGATCCAATTGTGAGACCTAGTTCTAAGTTTGGGCACTTATAAGCCACTTGGTAGACTATGGTCATGTGATTGGTACACTATGGTTAGGGTTTGCCACTCTTTATAGAGAGTTAAGGGATTCAATGATTGGATCATCATACCCTTGACACTTGTATAAGAGTAGGTGGTACGGGCAGTGATGAAAATATTTGGGGTGCTCATGGACCTAGGGTTTAGATGGGTTCTTGTCTATGGTGAAGATATAAACTAGTATATGGGGACTGTCCTAGTAGGATAGTGAAATGCCAGAGAGTAAAGTGTACTGAACTAGCAAGTAATTATGCTTTGAGCTATAGGATAAGGACCTTGTGATAAGTTGAGGGGCTCTTGGGGTGTCTTAGAAGTTATATATTGGGAGTCTAAAGAAAGCCATGAAGGTGTATTGAAGGATTAAGGATAATCACAATCAGTGAACAATCAAAGATTGTATTCATTATTTTGAACAAGAAATAAGAGTAAAAGAACGATGGTTGGATGTTTTGAATGATGTTCAAGGTTGATTCAGAATCTAATAAGTGATTGGTTGGGGTATGAGTCTATGTATGAGTTCAGTATTGGTTGAATTGAGTCCAAGGATGGAGGGCGGGAGTTCAAAACAGTTTGAGTCATGATGGCTAGACAAGGAAGTGAATTGCTTGAGTGGAATTACATTAGAAAAAAAAAATGACCATAAATAAATAGCAAACAAACATACACTAAGTTACCACCATACAAATTATTAAGATATGATATTTTTAAAAAAACTTACTATTCTATTTTAGGAATATTTATAAAACATTACCTCAAGTGTTTGAGCTACCCATCTACGTGTACTATAATGAGAACTCCTTGGTGTGCTTGTACCACCAGCTGCACCCTGCAATGCATATTATTCATGTATCTATTTAGATTCTTCTATACATAAAATCTTATTTACTTTTAATAGATTTAGGTAATTAATTAAAATAACATGTCAAAACACAAATTTAAACAAACCTGTGTCGACTCTGTACAATACACCATTGACAACAGATCAACTGTGAGGGCTACATCCTCAGTAGTGGATGCCTAACATCTTCTACCATAATTTATACATGAATGGGATTTTGAACTATCCACACTTCTCTGGCTATCTACCCCATCACATATACCATTAAAACTGATGTAGATATGCTCAATGGACTGGGCTAACCCTGCAAATGTATCTGATGATAATGGAGCTTGCAAGGGATGAAATGATCCTAATGGTGCATCTGATGGTGATGGATATGGCATGGGATGGGATGATCCTAATGGTGCATCTAATGAAGATGGAGGTAGCATAGAAACTGATCCATCCTCTCCAACTAACTAAGTGCCATGCTGGATAATGACATCAGTCAATGATGCAGCTGCATGAAGAGCCTGTATATCCATGGACTCCTTCACCACTACTGGGACCACAACATGAATGAGTGGTTTTCTCATAGTAAACCTCCTCTCTTGTGGTTTGGTAATCCTATGTTCCCCAGGTCTATCCTGTGCAGAGCCTCTCCCTCTACCCTGGAACTCATGAAAGTCAAAGTAATTCGGGTTCTTGCCAATGATAAACTCACAGTATAGCTTCCTCAAAAAATATAAAGGCACCTCATTTTTATTACAAGGTGGCTATTCAAATACCATGTACCACCTATCCCAAAAAGCTAATTTCATCCCCCTATGAACACACCAATGTATAGAAAACTATTTTGTATTAACTTCTAGGGAATTGCTAGTATTAGGATCGGTAAAAAGGGCACATATGTCACATTTTTCTATGCCTTTTTCTTTTCACATCCTCATATGATAAACCATCAGCATAAAATGTATGACACCTATCCCTCCATGAACCCCATTTTTTCACCTCTTGAGACACCTCATTTGCAGTATTGGATATTTTTTCTAATGTAGTGGCGAGGGTAGAGTGATGTTGAAGACCGAAAGCCTTCAACCTATTGACTAATATATTAATTTGTGCACTATTTTGGTTAAGTAATTGAACGAGGTCCTCTTGTGTTGAATTTACATGATCTAATGGAACATGTGGAGGGTTTATGGGTGGTGATGGTGGTGGCTGTGGATGAGGAGAATCTTGAGGATGGTTTATGGGTGGTGATGGTGGTGGACGAGGAGAATTCTAAGGAGGGTTTACGGGTGGCAATGGTGGTGGATGAGGAGAATTTGGAGGAGGGTTTACAGGGGGTGGTATTTCATTTCTTTTTCCTCTTCTGGGGTTGTTTGATGAATTTGATATGAAATTAATTTAAAAGAAAACAAAAAATCAATATCATAACCTAATTTGATAAAAAATGCAAAATAAAACAACAAAACAAAAAAATAATAATACATACCTTTCTTATGGGGCACCATTTCTTGGAAATGTGAAAATTGTTGAAGATTTATTGTTTTCTTCAAAGCTCGATCGAGTTCTGTGGCATTTTTGGTCTCCTAGGCTTTGCTGCTCTTCGGTTTAGGCATTAGAAATGGCCTAAGCCGCGGGCTGTTCAAAATATAATATGTTTCTAATAAACTAATCGGGTTATTAGGAACATCTTAGAACCCAATCGGGTTATTAGAAAATATTATATGTCTAATAACCTGATCAGGTTAATTGAAACATCTCAGAATCCGATTGGGTTCTTAGAAAGTTCAAATTTTTTAATAATATTGTCTAGGCTTGGTTACCAAGCCTAGTACAATTTTGAAATTTCAATAACCCAATCAGTATTCAATATATCGATTGGGTTATATGAGATTTGAATTTTTTTTAAAGATGTATCCACTTTTTTGGTCCACAACTTGGTGCACACACCCTCATGTATCTTGCTAGTTTTTCTTCCTCATTCTCTGCTGCATTAGTCTTCATGCATAGTTTTAGGAACTCCTCAGTATATGAGCCTACATCCATGTCTTTTTGTTTTAGGTTTTTCTTCTTTCTATGGAGTTGTACCCCATAATCTTCATGTACAAATGTCTCCTTTACCAATGCTATCATCTTGTTCCACAAAGTGATCATGCTTCTATTATTCTTCACCCTCTCTGTCTAGATGAAATTCCACCAAGTTAGGACTGCTCCCTTCAACTTGGATTTTTCCATCTTTACTCTTTTCTTCTTAGAAATGTCTTCACACTCAAAGAATCTTGTCAAGGCCTCAATCCAACCTAAGGCCAATTCTACATTCATCTTTCCATTGAAATTTGGTAAGTCCAACTTCTCTTCCATGGTTCTTCTCCCTATAGACTTTAAGGCATCTAAGAGGGATCTCTAGTCTACAGGGATGTTCTTATCTTGATCAAGGGTGTCATCTTCCTCTTCACTCTCTTCTTCACCATCAAACATGTCCTCTCTTCCCCTCTCTACCTCATTCTATAGTTCTTGAAACCTCTTGGTCAGGGCTGAATTCACTGCCTTCTGTTCTCTCACTATCCTTGCAAGTTCCATGTTTGTAACCCTTGTATGGATTTCTTCATCCTCAAGAGAAGACATGCTCTGATACCACTTGATGTAGAGTGGACAGTAAAAAGCCCCAAAAGTACTAGTTCATCCTTCAAATCTTTAAAAATAAATAGGTTATCACATCCTACCCCAAACATGGAAACCTAATCACTAGGTTCTAGAAAGTCTTCAACACCAACTCCCAATTGTTGGATATTAGGCACTTACACTAGTTTGAATCAGATTTCCCCTAGAATTAATTTAAGGACTATGGGTGACCTATACTCAAGGATTTGGTCTATTTAGGTCCCCAAGACAAGGATCCAATGATCCTACTCATCATGTACACTAATTTGGGCACGGTTGGTATGATAAGCCCCTTCTAGGCTTGTAGCCTTTTCAAATGGAAATTTGGGCTTAGTATGAAACTATTCCACATAACCTCCCAAAAAAAAAATAGATTCATATACCTTTTATGGCCTAAGGGATTATACCAAAGCACCAATTCTTGGAAGGGAAAGGAAAATAGAAAGATACATTGTTTTGTCTAAGAAAATAGGGCTAAGCAGGCCTCAAAATACACTATAGGTACCCCTTCCATACAAAAAAGACCCAATCCAAAAATTGGATCATGTGAAGGGATGTACAAGGACTTATTAGTCTCAAATTTAGGTCTTGATGAATCTCCAATGGTGAGTTATGTGGACTGTACTTAATCGCTTGATTGGTGCAGACATGGTCATGTACACCTAGGGCATCAGGCAGAACCCATCTCATTGCATATTATAAAACTCAACATACATAATATTAAATATCATTATCAATACATGAATTCCACCATGGTTCATTATATTCCCACGATGGAATCAAGAAATATGCACAATTGTTTATGAAACCCTGATTTAGGGCCTAAAAACCAGGAAGCAGGATTAAAAATGCAATAAATTTTGATGTACAGAATATTAGGACATGAAACCAAATTAAAATGGAAGATACTTTATAGGGATACCTTAATATATCATACTTTCATCCCCAACCTTCCATACCTATCTGTACCAATTCACTATCACTCAAATTTGTAGGAAAATGGTTGATTTTTATTAATTTTGAATACCAAATTATAAAAGTTGTCCTATCACCTGCCTATAAGGGATTATGTAGGAATTCCCAATGGTTACATCCAATTTTTAAACTAATTATCTCTTTGGGAATGGATTTTACAACATTTGAGAAAAGTTGCTAATGTTGCTTAAAAGTTGCTTGACAACTTTTTAGCAATTTTGCAATATTTTGCAACTTTTCAATCTAAGTGACCAAACTTGATCTAAACCTATGATTTATGATCCCACATGATCTAAACATGATAAAACATGAAAATATGCGAAAATAACCTATCATTAAGGTTTAGGACATTATTTGACCAATAGTTGACCAAGGGCTTATTAAATGACAATCTTGGGACTAGGTCTTACAAATGGTGTCCAATATGAAACCTTTATTTCTAACTTGACCTAGAGGCCACTAAGACCTTCAAGGAATTCATAAGTTCCAAAGAGAACACTTATATTATCTAGGGTGCTCCTTCACCATTGGATCTAATGAATTTGAGGTATATGTTGTGACCCTGGAAAATGAACAACTAGCTAAGGACAATAAGGACACACATAAGATACTAGACAAACTAAAACAAGAAATGAAGAACATGCAAAGGGAGTTGGAAAAATTCTAAATAAGAATGGGTGAAGAGATAGAAGCAAGAAAATCTACTAAAAAATCTAATAAATTTTTAGAGGATTCTCTAAAAGTAAAAGACAAAACCCTAATGGCTAAGGTGGATGAGATTTTCAGATCTGAGCAAGAAGTTTTTCTATTAAAGGAATAGGTCTACATGATTTTAATGAAAATAATAAAAATTTCTTAAGAGAGAATGATATTATGAGAAATGAGAATGGAAAGATGAAAGAAGAGTTGAAGAGTGCTAATGATGTATTGGAAAAGTTCAAAAAGACTCCTAAAATTGATAAACAACTCTCTAGAGAAAAGAGAAAAGGTGATAGACAACATTTAGTTTTTTACAAATTTGAAGTTGGTCAGACATATGGTACAAAAGAGACTGATGCTGAATTAAATTCAGCACCTAAGGTGGACAAAAACAAAGCTGGTAAGAGGAACTATAGACCGGTATGTTTCAATTTCCACAAGGAAGGACATAACTACTAATATTTTCTGGTATAACCTAATCCATTTGTTCCAAGATTTGCAAATTCATTTTGTAGACCTAATGGTTACAATGCTAAGACTAATGTTTTTCAAGGTAACTATTATCACTATAAAAATTTTGGTAATAAGGCTAATGAGTGAAGGACTAGAATCAACAATGTAAGACCATCTATGAACTGGGGAAGCCCTTGCGAAAGAAAAAGACAATTTAATGTTACTTGTTTTTGGTCACAACTTTGGACACATGAAACTGAATTGTAGGATGAGAACTGGTAGAGGAAATGTTGGACCATGGAGAAAAAGTGGTATTTCATGTTTCAATTGCAATAATATTGGTCATCTTGCTAGGTATTGTAGAGTGAAGAAGAATAACACTGGAGGTCAACCGATGAATAGGTCTGATAAGGATAAAGGCAAAAAGATTGTATATGTTGAAGAAGCCAGGAAATAATTGAACAAGACATGAGTAAAGAAGGGTGAATTGCAGTCTTTTAAAATAATAGAGAACTCCACTACATTAGGTATTGTGGAGACTTCATCATCTAACTAAGTCACAAACTATTAGGTTAGGGGAGAAAATCAAGCAAGATCTATGACCTATCCCCTAAGTTGGTTGTGTGCTAAGATTTATCAACATATTTGGATGCCTATGATTTTATGTGAGAATCTAATGAAGCATATTGTAATACATATTATTCTATGCGATCACATAATGATTTTCCTTAAGGAATAGTAACTTTTATGTTTCTAATCATTGTGACCAGTTAAGGTTACTATTTGACCATTTGCACTTATTTCTCGGGAATGAGATGTTATAAGGATGTAAGTGAAGTTCATTTGTCACTTTACATTATTCATTCTAGGAAGTCCTTTTGTGGGCATTTTACAAGTGATTTTAAAGCATTTTGAGTGTTTGAGATTTGGAGATTGTGTTTTTTTTCTTAAGTGAAGTGGTGTTTGAAGAATTCTAGCAGCGAGTTGAAGCGGTACTTTTGTATTGCGTAGGTTCTTCTTTGTGGTGATTATCATTATGGATACCCCTGTGTTGGTTAATTTACTGAGGAGTTGAGGCCAATTTTCAAATTGCATCCATTAAAGGCCATAGAGAATGATTATGTTGGTGCTTTATCTTTGATACCTCATGGTGTGATATTAACTGAGGATGTAAGATTGTTCATTCATTACAAGATTGAAGATCTTGTATCCAATGCTATTGTTGATAAATTTACTCAATTGTTTGATGATACTAGTTTGAAGGATGAGCATAAGAAGTTGGTTGATAAGGTTTTTGCATATGTTGCTAATGTACCTAATGATTTTGAAATATATTGGATAATATATGTACTGAGTTGTGTCCATGATCACTTCTTATGACTAGACAAACCGCACAAATTACCAAGGAGATTATCCACATGGTGACTGGGTTGTTTGCAACCAACAATGTACCTATTCTGAGAACTATTCCTGATCGTGAGGTCACTCATCTTACAAATTCTAAACAGGACTAGCGTGATATGACAATCAATGACATATAATATGTTGAGGTGAATTTTTCTTTGATGGTGATTTCTTACAAAGTTTACCAGTCAAGCCGATTGAACTATGTGCCCAGTGAAGGAATTAATGTAGCCTATCAAATGATAAAGGAAAATATACTATACAACCCGTGTGAGGTCATGAGAAGCCAGTTCTTTGTAAACATGGAAAGAATCAAGAAGGACACGTTGTAATCTTTCAAGTATGGTTCACTACTGGTATGTATATTTTTCTTTCCACAGAATCATTTCACTGTCATTGGTTAGATTCAGTGGTTAATTGATAGACCTCCAGTTGTGCAAATTAAGGAATGCATAAAATTGTTAGGAAATAACTTTCATAGTACTTTATTGGGTTATTGAAAATGTTTTTAGAAATATATGCATGAGAGGGAATGTATCCCAACTAGTATTTTTGAAAAATATAAAGATGATATATGCTTTATTATGGATACTGATACATGCATACATTGAAGGTGGTACATCCAAGAACTTCTCACGCTTTCCCGATGGGTGATGAAATTGATGGTGATATGGTATCACTACATGCTGATGAGTTATTGTCAAAAATGATTGATGTCATTACTCCTAGGTTTGGTACCTATGAAGAAACCTATATGCAAATTCATTCACAATTGAAGGTACCTATATAATAGAGAGAAGAGTAAAGAAAAAGGTTGATGATTTAGCTAAGAAAAGTGGTATTACAAAAGACATGATGGAAAAGATCAGGAAGAAGTATGTGAATGAAGATAAAATTGAAAGAACATGAACTGGTAGAATCTAATCAAGAGGAGGTATTAATAGATGAACATGTTTTTACTGTACAAGTAATTGAAGACATTATAGGTAATATATATTTTGATACACCACAACAAGATCCTAATGTTGTAATTGCACATGTGCAAGGTAAAGATGGAGAACAAAAGGATAAAGTTGCAAAGGTGGCGATACTTCTTTTAACTACTACATTTGGACAAAATGGTGACACTGATAAGAAAGATGAATTTTATGTAGAAGTAAATTCAGTGAAAAGGAAATTCAATCTTGGTTAGAGTTCCAGTTCCAAGTTGTAGAGGAATATTCTTGATGTTCCTTAGGTAGAGAATGAAGATAATATTAAGGAAGAGGATATTGTGGACATTCAAGGACCTCTTGATGTTGCAAATATGAGTATGAGTAAACTAATAAGAGTATTAGATATACTAAAGTTGAAAGAAAAAATGGACCAATTAAGAGGTGA
Organism: Thuja plicata; assembly: GCA_018584345.1. Lineage (NCBI taxonomy): Eukaryota > Viridiplantae > Streptophyta > Pinopsida > Cupressales > Cupressaceae > Thuja > Thuja plicata. Next base: position 193,364 of record MU224196.1, read on the forward strand.
AAAGAAACAAGAATGTAAGATCCAAATACCTCCTTTTTAATATTTTTATAATTTTAGAAAACCGTGATTTAAAAACAATGTTTTGGCTCTAACTCATTTGTCCTTTGCAAACTTTTTCTTGGTAAATTGAAGATTCAATGAACTTGTCAAATGCCTACACAATGCCCAAACAAAAAAGAGTGTCTAAACTTTTTGTCTCTATTATTAATACCAGTGAGTATTTCTTAAATTTTTTATGTGAACATCGCTTATGATTTTAAACATCTATAAAATTATGCCCCAATGTAATGACTACCAATAAATTTTGTATTATCTAATTATTTACATGAAATGTCATTATCACCATAAATTAAATAAAATTTAGAATGAAAAGATAATTTTGACTACTCTGCTCAATAGGACTTGTTTGTATACTTTTCACGTGCTCTAAAAATTTGAAGATTAACATATTGATGCTTACCATTACGTTCTTTACCGTATGTGGGTTATACTTTGTTCTATCTTAATGCATTTGTTTTTTGTCTTTATGCTTAATTGGTGTCTGAATTGAGGAAGATGCTTGCAACATAATGTAGAGATCACAAACTGTCAAACTAAGGTTTGGATCAAATCTAAGTTATAAGAATGCTTCTTAGCTACAACCACTCTTTGTTTATATATCCAGCTTCATTTTTATGATGAATTGGGCTACTAGAAACTTGAACGACCACATCATCTATTTACTTTTTAAAATCTATGCCAAGAAAATGCATGCTATGAAATTCTTCTTTGAGCTATTCTACTAAACCAATATATCTCTTAAAGATGCATAGTTTGCACTATTTTTTGCAACATCATAAAATTTTATTTCAAAGATTATATTTTTTTCACCACCATAAAAATTTAGTTCAAACATTACAACTCTGAGTACAATTGCCGCTACCACTTAGATAGCTATTTTAGAATGAAATAAACTAGAACAAAAAATTATCTAGTTGTGTACGGGTAAAAGTACAAAGTTATGTCACACTTTTATAAAAGAAATGATCAACATTGATTCAAGTTTTTAAATTCAATAACTAAAAAATGGGATATATGTTGAGAATTTTTAAATTATGTAAACTAATGTAATGTTTAATTTGTTATGTATTTTATGTTGAAATTTTTTGTAAAAAAATAATAAAATTATAGAAATATAATTTTTAATAAAATTAAAACTAATATTTAGTTGTTGATAAAATGTTGAAATCAAAGTTACATCTCTCGTCAACATTTATATAGTATTTTTTTATTCAATTTTTGTGTGTGTATAGATAACTTGAAACTTTAGTGCATTGATATACCTTTTCATTATTTTTATAAATATATATTTAAATATAAAATTAAAAATTCATGTGTACTGAAATATTTTATTTTTAATTCGTCGTCAGCTTTTTTCTTAACTATTGAACCAAAATTGAAATAAATCATATCCTCTTGATATAGATTCTTTCCTCTACTGCATCATATTTTTTCTAAATTTTTTAAATAAATTTTACTATTTTTCCATGACAAGGTAATCAACCGAATAATTTTGTTTTAATGACTTCTTTGAATAAAAATTAAATAAAAAATAATTAAAACAATAAAAAGATATTTTTTTTTATAAAATTTTACTTATACATCTTCAAAAGGGTATTTTTGTAGTTTAAAAAATATCAATAAAAGGAGTGGGAGTTGTTGAAACATCACTTTTCTTAAATAATTTTATTTTAATGGTAATTTAACCGAAAGTTGTCTAAAATATGGATTCCATAGACACTTACAATTAGAAAAGTTGATAGACATATGGAGCTTAGGTAGAATGAATATAGCTAGACCATATGTTTGACCAAAACTAATTTTTAGTTAGAAATACTTAAATTTAGTTGTACTGATAAGTTATCCTAAAGTGAGACACAACTTTGTACTATTACCCATGCATATATCAAAACTAGTTTTTCATAGGGTTTTAACTATTGTGAATGGAGTGAAGTGGATGAGAAAACCACTAAGTGCACAACACTATTGTTTATTGACCCTAGCCTATCTTTAATAGAACAAGACCACAAATGCCAATTCTTTACAAGCGACAGGCACACTAGCTATCTATAGCTCTTGTTATTTTTTAAAATTGATTTATAGTCCTAAAGCTAAAGTTTTATTCAAATTATCACTACGACCCTATTATTTTAGGTTAAAGGCAAAATTTATTCATGTTATGAATGATAGTGTTTGGGGTGTATGAAATACATGAATAGATAAAAAAAATTTATTGGTAAAAGGCTGTATCCAGATAATTTTATTAATTAATAATTTAAAGTAGAATTGAAAGTCCCCCCGTTCAGCGCAGTCGTTGGTAGGAAAGAACAAGGTCAAGAAAACCTCCAGCCTTGCCTGGGACCAAGGTCCAAAAAAAGATACAAAATTGAGAGGGCATACCCCCACTTTACACTTTGCAAACAAGTGTTTGCAAGAATAGATTCATAGCCGACCCATAAATAGGGTTAACGAAAACACTCTAGTGGATATAGTGTTATTACATTCTAATTCTATTTTAAATGTGGATATTACATCTATTTTCATATATTTAAATACTTTGTTAGCCGTTCTGCCAGAAGGGGTAAAATTTTGCTTTCTCGTTCTACTTGAAAATTTGGCACCTATAATAACTCACTCCCTTGACCAAGATCTTTGTTAGTAATTTACAGCCAAGAGAAACTTATATATCTAATTCTAAGAAAAATAGGGAAAGTAAGCTTCTTACCATTGTTTAATTTCCCCCAATTGGTACGATGAGAGTTCAAACCAGACATTTACAAATAAACAGTTATATGTTAGACACTGAGGAGCCAGTCCTTAGGTGCTTCCATAGTCATTACAAGTTAACTTAAAAGAAAAAAGAAATGAAAGAGTATTTATTGCATATTTTATTGATTAGAGTCACATTTTCAGTCTAATATCTAGATCTACGATGATAGTCTATAGGCCATGTACATTAAGTATAGTAAATTGGATTTTCCATCCAATCATTCTAATAATCAAACATCAATAAATACAAAATAGAGGAGTTGGATAAACAACAAAGAAAAGAAATCATAGATACTGCTACCTGTAGTCAATATAAGCGGAGCCCTCTCCTCTTTACTAGAGACTATTTCTAGGATTATCTTTCATAAAAATCAAATCAGTCGTGCTCTAGTGCTTGTCCACCCTGCCATCATAAATTACTCTATAGTTGTGTTTATTAGCCCACCTTAATGAACTAGAGTATATGCATGGATAAAGAGGAATACCTATACCCATGTGTGTGTGTGTGTGTAGATATGTGTATATGTATATATATTTCTAGCCGTAATTCAGTAATCCAAAAAATATATGAATACTTCAGATGTGCCATACCATATAGAGATTACAAATAAACCTGCAAAAATGGAAAAGTGTTTATGACTGCAAATATCTATCTAACTTAGTAATCAAGAACCGTAAAAGGGAAACCCTTTTTAAGAACAAAAAATCTATCTAGTGAGATATAAAACCAGACAATTCAGCTTTGAGGATTCCTATCTGGAAGCCATCAAAAGACCCCTCTTTGTTGACTTCAAGATAAGAGATCCTCAAAAGTACTTATTTCAAATACAAAATAATTGGACTAGTTAATTTAAATACCAGTTTCAAGCCTGTCTACTTACAGATGTTCTATTCTTTCTATATTAAGGCAGCTATTAGGCCCTTACTCAGGAATATATTCATAAATCTTGTCCACATGTCCTAAATGCATCTCTACTCCTTACCATCATATTCCTTGTCTTTCTTTAGCTTTTCGTTAATTCATTTACAACTAATGCCTAATGATAATTATTTTAGGATTATGTATTCCCCTTTTCAAACTTTGTAGTCTGAAATTCATTTTACTATAAAATTTATTTCACGAGCATTTTCATACCTAGCTTCTTACCATTTATTCTTTTTTTTTTTTTTCTATATTCTTACCTGCCATTTTCTATTTTCACCTCCTGGCATTTTGTATCTATTCTCTACACAATACTCCCACTATGTAAGCCTAATTTAATCTCATAAGGACAGAGTTAGATGTTACAGAATAATTGTAGACAGGTATTTTGTATGTATCTAAAAAATTCACATAATATATGTATATATAAAAACTATATCCAGAAATATATATATGTATAAGTGTATATATACATATATGCATATATATACAAATATCCAAGTATTTATATATATTTATATATTAGTTTGTATGAATCTATGAACGAGTAAGTTTACCTACTTATCAAAATTCTCCCTTCGTATTGAATACTCTCATAAATCATAGTGCATTTAACTAGTCCATCAAATATTGCAGAAGAACACATGTTGTCTTACCCAATAAAGTTGTCTTTTAATATATGTAAGAAATAAGCCTATCTAATTTCTCTAAAAAAATTTGTCGAGAGTTCTGCTAAAATCAAAATAAACAAAAAGAACCTCTAGAGTTTTTTGATAGTTAGAATATTATCAGTCTAAACTTAAAGTTAAAAAAGTCATAGTAACTTCATCACTATATACTACAGCTTCCTTCTAACTGGAGTGTGGAAAACTAGTTCCTCTTTGTCTTCATCTGAGTTGTCAAGGCCTATGTCAAAACGCATTTTGCCTTTGACCACCTTGAAGCCTTTCGTTGATTTCCTCTGAATGGCCGGAGGGAACAGTTGTATGTCATCTAGTGTCATGGAGCCAAAGTCCACTTCCACCTCAAATCCTTCTTCCTCTAAATAATCCTTAACCCACTTGACATCTTCACATGGCCTAACTTGAAGCCATTTTAGGAAGAATTCAAAATTCCTTTTAATGAGTCCCAGTCTATCCAAAAGAACCTTCTTGTCTTTAAAGACCAGAATTGCTCTTCTGACACAGTGAATCTTGTTAGCCAGAGAACCCATGGGGCTCTCCATGTACTCCTCTAGAAAGGGTATCATTAAATATATATTAAAACTGTTTATAGCTAACATGATTCCACTACAATGTTTTTTATTGAAAAGTTCTAAGAAAGCTAAAATTACCTCACCTTTGGTTACCTTCAAGTTCAGAAGGATAGTGTTAAAGGTGCCAACTATATCACAGATGACTCTATACACATAATCATGATTGAAATATTCCTCACCCATAATTTTTTCCATTGCTCTCTTACCCAGGTCATCTGTTTGTAGCATCTTATCCCATCTATCCGCTTTGATTGGTCCTCTAAAGGTCCTGAGATTATTTTCATCAAGGAAAATGAGTTTAATATTAGACTCCATTGCTTCTTTGTTCAGTGCTTTCTTAGAATGGTTTGTGATAGGTTCTACCTAACAGCTTACAAAGATATTCTTGTGTTGACATTTTTTGCGATTAAAATACCCTATTTTGCATTTCAGTTGACTAAGGTTGACAAGAGTTATTGTTTGCGTACATGAATCATTTATTATTATAGTTGTATTGTTAGATTAGGCTATTTTGTTTTACTCAAGGATACTAATGAGATTCATATCTTCAAAAAGCTTGTATATTTATTTCATATAATATGAGCGATCTTAATTTTTATGATTTAAAAGTTTTTTTTATTCTTATTAGATATTTTCTATGAATAAATGATTTCTTTCTTATTCCTATCTATCCACCCTTTCTTAATTTCCTTTCCCTACTATCTCATTAATTGTATAATACTTTAATAATTTCTTCCCTATTTAAAATTTAATGCATTAATCCTCCACTACTGCGTGTTTCCTATTCTAAAAGCTTTTCTAGTGAGGGTAGAATCGTGCATTACACCTGGTTGTAATAATAGTTATAAATTCCCTATCGAATATGTTGATTGTTTATGCCCTTTATATAAGTGTATGCGTTATCATTATATATATACATA
>MU224196.1:199840-234922 GCA_018584345.1 Thuja plicata
TCATAGTTCATGAAGATATCATGCCTTTGAATCATTTCATGGCTAGTAGAAAATTCATCTTGTTTATCCTATATTTTGTTCTGCTATGCAGATAGAGGTTTTCCAGTGAAGTTAGCAAAGGTCTGTCTTAGAGTTGTTGAGATAATGAAGGTTATGAAGCTGCCAAGAGACTTAAAAAATGGGGGAAGTATATTAAGGGATATGGAAAGAGGGTTGTATTGTGAGATGGGCACTCTTTCTAGTCTAGGAATTGTCCTTCTTATTAGATTTTACTATGATAAGGTGATACCATCTGCCCCAAGGTTAGCTAGCTCATAAGGCAAGAGCCTGGGAAAGGAGGGAATTAAGTTAAAAGGGATATGCTAAGTTTTATGATTAAAGTCTCTGGAATAATCATGGATGGGCTAGGCTCCTTGGAGTGACTACTCATTAGGATTTGAGGGCTTACATATACAAACTTTATTTGGCCATGCATCTAATAAAATATACCTATCTCATAATGAGATTTCTAAGTTTGAAACTAAGAGTTTGAAGAAACTTTATAGTGGTTGTCAATAGATAAATTAGCCAGCTCATTTGCACGTCCATTACCTTCCCTATATATATGGTTAATATTAATCTTATCAAAGAATTCACACAAGAGAAGTGCAGATGATAGGAGAGATTCCAATCTCCAATTCTGGAGAGAGCCCTTCCTCAATGCATTAATGATAATAGCAGAATCACCTTCAATAGATAGATTCTTAATATCTAGTTGTTTACTAAGGGTCAAGCCTTCTATCAAGGATTCAAGTTCTGTCCAATTTTTTGTTTCTCTACCTATAAATCTGCTACTCTTAGCAATTTCCTTTCCCTCTGAGTCATGAATAGTACATCGAATCCCTACCAATCCAGGATTGCCTCTGAAGGCTCCATCAAAATTAATTTTATACCAACCTTCAGAAGGTGGAGACTATTTGCAAGCTTTCCTCATGATTGAGGAATGGTCATTCCCTTGGCCAATAAAGGGATGAAGTTTCAATCCTAACCATTTATTTCTCATTTTATCATCCCATGGTGTCATTGTTGCCTCCTTTTGATTACTTAGCATAATTTTATTGTTAACAAATTCTATGATAGAGCTTTCAATTTTGTTAATAAGGCTTGAGATATCCATTTTGGATTCCTAGAAAATACGCCTATTCCTTTCTTTCCATATTTCCCATAGGACAATAGGAGGGGCCAAATTCCATAATAAACTGTAAATGCTATCTCTAGATAATTGTGTCTGTGAAAGGAGGAAATCAAAAGTAGACTCTGAAAATGCAGATTTCCAATCTAGTTTTAAGCATAGCCAATCCCAAATTTGCCTGGAGAAAGGGCATGCCAAAAGAATATGGTCCATGTTTTCCTCCTTTTTTCACATAACACACATCTACTTGGGCCAAGAAAGCCCATTCTTTGAAACCTATTTTCTGTGAGAATTCTCCTATTCCAGACTAACCAAGAAAAGAAACTTGCTTTAGGCAAGGTGTTCTTACTCCAAATAAGATCATAAGGAGGGTTAACATTAGGGCCAATTATTTTAGACCTGAGATAATTGTATCCATCTTTTATTTGATGTACCCTAGATTTATTTTCATCCCAAATTAATTTATCTAGTTTAATATGAAGAAAGGGTTTCCTAGTAGCCAAGATTGAAAAAATCTTATCTTCCTCATCCTTTGAGAGATGCACACATCCTCTATCATTCCATTTCCAACCATCCGCTTGTCCAAAATCACAAGTAACGTAATCTTTAACCTTAGAGACCCAGTTAGCTTCTAAAATGCCTCTTGATACATTCCATTTACTGAATGGGAGCTCCTCTCCTAGAGCCTTCAGGCTCTCTCCAAGTCCTTCTCCTGGACTTCCCTAGGGTCTCTTCTCTACCCTAACTAGAGGATACTTTCCTAATCCCCTAACTCACTAGGAACTCTCCACCAATTTCAACTCCTCTCTATTCTCTTCTCCATAGCTTTCTTACATCCATGGCTTCACTTGCCTCCTACCATTCCAATGGTAAAAACTCCCTAAGGATTGGTTTCCCAACTCCCCTTAGGTCTAATCCAACTTCTATTAATTCAATTTTGTGAATCTTGCACCCATTCTCCAATCGAGTTCCAAGAATCAAGTCTAGTAGGCCTTGTAGCCCTTTTAGGCCAATTAGCCCACCTAATCACTAAAAATGTGTTTTTCCTACCAAAACCCCTTAACAACCATAGAAAAAAACTACATATTCTTTGTGGGTTTTTCTTCCCCTTTAGGATTTTCTAGGTCTCTGGTCTCAACTCTGTCCATACAATGCACTTTTACCAAACCCCTAAAAATAAGGGTTTCTAGGGCATGAAGACTGGTCTGGTTTGTTGATCTTCTTCCACTAATCTAATGAGCTCCTTATAAATCCTCCTTATATCAAAAGTTCTACACCTCATGCCCCTACACTCTCCTAACACTGATTAGCACATACCAATCATCTTGCAACCTCCATTGTTGCTGCACTGCTCAGTAATCCTAGCCAGAATAGCTAGTACTCACCTAGGGCCTGATTGTTTTCAAGCTTCCCCTACACACACACACACACTCCACAATCCATATGTACAAATTATATACAAGGCTCTAATGGATTCCAAGTGGTCATGGATTTTGAACCACGTGAACACCAAAGAAACCCATTCTTTACATAACTGAACCAAAATTGGCCAGTGAACTTACAAAATGCAATAATTTAAACAAAGCTTAACCAGAAAGTACAATATACTAAAATAAAGCCACAAAGAACTTAGAAACTACATTTTAGACACTATCCATTCATTAATTCAATCCATTCAATCCAATCAAGTGGTGGATGATGGCTCTATCACTTAATTACACTGTAAATTGCTTCTTCTCAAACACAAGTCCGTACACAATCAAATCTAACTATCAGATTAGGGTTGGAAACACCTTATATACCTCTATCCCACATTTTTAGACCCTCTAGTTAGGATTTAGGCACCAGAAGTGTCGATTCCTAAAAACTAGGAAATGTTGTCATGATAACTTTAAAAGTTATCATGACAACTTTGACAACTTTTTGTCAAAATGACAATTTTCACATTTTGAGTGTCCTAATTGGTTCCAAACCTTACCAATTGACCTCAAATGACTATAAAACAATAAAAACTTAAAAATATTCCCACTTTGGGAATTTTGTCAACCCTTTGAATTATGAGTTGACTTCTAGGTCTTAGACCCCTAGACTCAACTAGGCTTAACAACATCAAACCCTAACCTTTCCTAACATTAACCACACTTCAAAAACACACCATGGACTTTATATATTAGTCCTTATTCTTGGATGGTTGGCCAAACCAACCTACAAGCCAAAATGTCTTAGGATCTCACTAAAGATCTTAGCGTGCTCCTGCACCATCCTTCCCCTACAACAAGAAAGTCAAGGTACCTATGGTGTCAGGAACTCCTCACTGATTCCATGCTTCTTTAAGTCACCCTCAACTATCCAAGTGGCTTTTGACTCTATTTTTTGTCTCCACTTCACTAGATGCTCCATATAGACTTTGTGTCTTGTCTCCTTCTTCACCCTTGAATCCAATATCTTCTCCACTTGTGGCTTGACTTGTTCTAGAGTCTTGAACTCTCCCATGTCCTTATGCACCTCTATACTATACTACAACTCATCCATCTCTGGCCCCTTATGCTTGATCAAATCTTTCAAATTGAAGATTGGAGAAATTGACATCTCCTTGGGCAACTCCACCTTATAAGCATTAGGCCCATACTTAGCCAATATCTTAAAGGTCCAATTATTTTCATTTGTAGCTTACTAGGTATCCCCTTTTGTAGTCTTTCCTTATTCAAGAACACCATTAATAATTTTGCCACTTCAAACTACAAATCTCTTCTTCCCTCATCTCTTTATGCCTTCAACTTCTGATTGGCCTCCATTAAGGTCTTTTTCACTTGTTCATGAACTTCCTTCATTGATTGTGCGAAATCATCAGCATGTCCACTAACTCTCTCATATCCTTTGAGGTCTTTGAGCTCCATCACACCCCTTGGATGTGCCCCATACACAATTTCAAATAAAAATTTTCCTGTAGTCCTATTTGTGCTATCATTATAGGCAAATTCTGCCTGTGGAATAACTTCCTCCCACCCTTGTCCATACTCCTTTGTTAGACATCTAAGAAAGTTCCCAAGAAATCTATTGATCACTTCAGTATTCCCATCTATTTGAGGATGATAGGCAAATCCATGAGACAAATTTGTTCCTAATCTCTTCCATAGGGTCTTCCAAAAGTGACCCATGAACTTTACATCCCTTTCTGCAATAATGCTCATTAATAGGCCATGAATCCTTACTACCTCTTTGAAAAAAAAGTAGGCAATATGTCTGGCATCATGTGTTGTTTTGCATGGTATTAAGTGGCTCATTTTACTAAACCTGTCTACCACTAGAAATACACTGTCTAAACCGGTTGGAGTCCTAGGTAACCCCACTATGAAGTCCATACTTATGCATTCCCAAGGTCTACTTGGGATAGGTAATGGCTGGTAAAGTCCTACATTTTATGAAGTGCCTTTAGCCTTCTGACATATGCCACACTGCTCCACATATCTTCTCACTTCCTTCTGCATCTTTGGCAACCAATAGAATCTCTCCACTAAGTCCAATGTCTTATTCATTCCAAAGTGTCCACTTAGGCTTCTATTATGCTTCTCCTATATAAGGTTCTCCCTCATAGAGCCTTTTGTAACACATAGTTTCTTGCGCTTGAATAAAAACCCATTCTATAATGTATACTCTGCAAACTCACTATGAAAGTGATTCTCAAAATTTTGACACACCTTGTATATCTTTGAGAAATCTGAATCTCCCTCATATAGGTCCTTAAAACCTTCAACCCCTATACTTTGCAACTGGATCTCTTGGATGGTGAGTAGTCTCCTACTAAGGGCATCTACAAATTTATTTTGCACCCCCTTCTTATGTTTTATAGTGAAGGTATATGACTATAGGAATTCCATCCACTTTATGTGCCTCAAGCTAAGCTTGTCTTGAGTGTTTATGTAACTCAATGCTTGATTCTTTGTAAAGACAACAAACTATTTAGGCAATAGCTAGTGCCTCCAATTCTTTAAGACTTGTACAAGAGCATATAGCACCAAGTCATAGGAAGAGTACCTAGACTTAGCCTCATTTAGTCTTTCACTGAAAAAGGCCACATGCCTACCTTCTTGGCTTAGGACAGCTCCTACTATAATGTTGCTTGTATCACACTCGACAATGAATGGTTTGTCAAAAATAGGTAACAACAATATAGGCTGAGTAGCCACTTCCTTCTTTAACCTTTCAAATCCCTCATTAGCTGGCTTTGTCCACACAAACTTTTTTTTCAATCCCCCTTTTATAGTCTCTAGGACTAGAGCACAAATCTCACTGAATCTCCTAATGAACTTCCTATAGAATTGGGCTAACCCATGGAAGCTCCTAACTTTTGTCCCTATCTTAGGAGTAGGCCAGTTCAAGATAGCCTCTACTTTCTCTTTATCCATTTTCAAGTCACCCTTGGAAACTACAAAGCCAAGGTAGACTAACTCTTCTTTCATGAACTCACTCTTCTCAAGGTTTATGGTGATTTTCTCCTCCTGCAACTTCTTCAATACTAACTCCAAGTGCTTCATATGATCCTCTTTGGTTTTACTGAAAATAAGGATGTCATCTAAATAGACAACTACAAAAAATCCTATATATTCCTTCAAGACTTGATTCATAACCCTCCTAAAGGTGCTTGGTGCATTGGTAAGCCCAAAGGGCATCACTAACCATTCATACAACCCTTATGTAGTCTTAAATGTAGACTTCCACTCATCACCCTCTTTCATCCTAATTTGATAGTACCCACTCTTTAAATCAATTTTAGAGAAGTACTTAGCACCCCTCAAGAAATCCATCAAGTCTTCTATTCTAGGAATTGGAAATCTATACCTGATAGTTATTCTATTTATTTCCCTAGAATTAGTACACATCCTCCACTTACCTCCTTTCTTAGGAGCCAACACCACTGGGACAACACAAGGGTTGATTCTTTTCCTAATCAATCCTTGATCCAACAACTCTTGCACCTACCTAGCTATCTCCTTGTTTTTCTCTGGTGTCATCTTGTATGCAACTTTGTTTGGCAAGGATGCTCCTAGTATGAAGTCAATCTAATGACTTATCTCCCTCTTTGGTAGTAGTGAAGCTGGTGTACCCTCACAAATTATGTCTTTAAACTGATCCAAGAGTTCTCTCACCTCTTTTGGCATAGGTGCTTGCTCATGAGTCTCCTCCTCCTTTGGCTTTAACAAGATTGCATAGCCAACTTCTTCATCCTTCATATCCCTTAGGAATTATTTTCCATTAATCAACATGGCAGTGGATTCCGCCTTCTCCACTATGTCCTCTTCTATAAAAGACTGGATTTTGAAAGTTACCCCATTTTTCTTGGAGTACTTGCTATCCTTTCCATTATGGACAGCTATTCTGTCATATTGTCATGGTCTTCCAAGCAACAGATGGCAAGCATCCATTGGAAACACATCACATAGTATCCTATCTTGATACTTCCCAATGGAAAATTTTATCCACACTTGTTCATTCACCAAGATGTTTTGACCCTTATTCAACCATGTAACTTTATAGGGACACAAATGTGGGATTTTGGTGAGTTTCAAAGTCTCTACTGCCTCCTCAGATATGACATTATCTTTTGACCCTGAATCAATGATCACCTTGCACACTTTTCCCAATATCTTGCACTTCACTCTGAAAAGAGCCCTCCTTTGTTTGTGCTCATCTTTGGTGGGTGTCTTGATTAGGATCCTTCTCAACATGAGGCATTCTCCTTTCTCTGAATCTAGACTCACCTCTATTTGTTTAGATCAATCTTCTTCTTGGACATAAGCTATCTTCTTCTCCCCTTGTGAGGATGTTGGCTTATCTGGGCACCTATATGCAGGGTGTCCTAACTATCCACAATTGTAGCATTTCATTGAAGAAAAATGAGAACTTCTTCCAAAGCTTCATGATCTTCCTCTGCCACTGTTATAGGAATTTCTTCCTTTGTTATTGTATCCACCTTTATTGCTTGTCTCTTGTCCTTGCTCTACATATCTAGAATCACTTTTTCCTCTACTGTCACTACCTCTTCCACTTGAACCTCCTCAATGGCCACCTCTGTTTTCTCTACCCCTTCCTCTATTTCTAGAACTAGAATCTTGTTTCTTTTTTAGTTTCTCTTCCACTTTCAAAGCCATTTGGAAACAACTATGAATGGAAGTTAGGGTAAAGAGACTAAGTTCTTCTTGAATGTTCTACCTTAATCCATTAAGGTATCTTGCAACTTTGATGCTCTCTGTCTCTTGGATTCTTGATCTAAGACAAGTTTTTGAAACTCCTCTATATAGGCTGGCACATCTAGGTCTTTTTGCCTAAGGTTCTGCCTCTTCTTATGCAGTTGAATGTCATAGTCTTCTAGAAGGTAATTCTCCTTCACCTTTGCAACCATTTCCTTCCAATTTGAGATGGGCTTCTTGCCCTCTTTTTCTCTTTCTTCCTGCAAGAACTTCCACCATGTAAGTTCTTTACCTCTTAGCCTTGATTTGGCTATCTTCACCTTTTGGGCTTCTATAATCCCATCACACTCAAAGTGATTCTGCATCCCTTCAAGCCATTCCATAACCAATTCAATGTCCATCGTACCAGAGAATACTGGTATTCCTTCTAGATCCTTCCCACTCAATGCCCCGAGTGCTTTGAGGAATGGTTCCTCAGGTAGAAGAGGATCAGGCTATGGTTCTATTTCCTCTTGTACTAGTTTCTTTCCTTTGTCTATTCCTTCATACATTTCTTCTCTCAACTTGCTGGCTATTTCTACAACCTCTGCCATCTTAATCTTCATTTCCTCCATTGCTTCTTCAAGAAGCCTGTTCTTGATTTGTTGCTGTGACAAATCCTTGGAAAACTCTACATTAGTCACCATGATGTTCTCACCTATAGATTCACTCCACTCTGACATGCACTAACTTCCACTCCCAAGCCTTTCAATGGCTTTGATACCAATTTGATGGGGAGATCCTCTCCTAGAGCCTTCATGCTCTCTCCAAGTCCTTCTCCTGGACTTCCGTAGGGTCTCTTATGTACCCTAACTAGAGGATACTTTCCTAATCCCCTAACTCAATAGGAACTCTCCACCAATTTCAACTCCTCTCTATTCCCTTCTCCATAGCTTTCTTACACCCATGACTTCACTTGCCTCCTACCACTCCAATGGTAACAACTCCCTAAGGATTAGTTTCCCAACTCCCCTTAGGTCTAATCCAACTTCTATGGATTCAATTTTGTGAATCTTGCACCCATTTTCCAATCGAGTTCCAAGAATCAAGTCTATTAGGCCTTGTAGCCCTTTTAGGCCAATTAGCCCTCCTAATCACTAAAAATGTGCTTTCCTACCAAAACCCCTAGAAACAAACTACATATTATTTGTGTGTTTTTCTTCCCCTTTAGGATTTTCTAGGTCTCTGGTCTCAACTCTGTCCGTACAATGGACTTTTACCAAACCCCTAAAAATAAGGGTTTTTAGGGCTTGAAGACTGGTATGGTTTCTTGATCTTCTTCCACTAATCTAATGAGCTCCTCAGAACTCCTCCTTCCATCAAAAGGTCTACACCTCATGCCACTACACTCTCCTAATACCGATTGGCACATACCAATCATCTTGTAACCTCCATTATTGTTGCACTGCTCAGTAACCCTAGCCAGAATAGGTAGTACTTGTCTAGGGCCTGATTGTTTTCAAGCTTCCCCTACACACACACAAACACTCCACAAACCATATGTAAAAAGTATATACAAGGCTCTAATGGATTCCAATTGGTCATGGAGTTTGAACATGGGAACACCAAAGAAACACATTCTTTACATAACTGGACCAAAACATGCTAGTGAACTTACAAAATGCAATAATTTAAACAAAGCTTAACCAGAAAGTACAATCTACTAAAATAATTCCACAAAGAATTTAGAAACTACATTTTAGACACTATCCATTCATTAATTCAATCCATTCAATCCAATCAAGTGGTGGATGATGGCTCTGTCACTTAATTACACTGTAAATTGCTTCTTCTCAAACACCAGTCCGTACACAGTCCAATCTAACTATCAGATTAGGGTTGGAAACATCTTATATACCTCTATCCCACATGTTTAGACCCTCTGGTTTGGATTTTGGCACCATAAGTGTCGATTCCTAAAAACTAGGAAATGTTGTCATGACAACTTTGACAACTTTTTGTCAAAATGACAATTTTTACATTTTGAGTGTCCTAATTGGTTCCAAACCTTACCAATTGACCTCAAATGACTAGAAAAAAATAAAACCTTAAAAATATTCCCACTTTGGGACTTTTGTCAACCCTTTGACTTTTGAGGTTACTTCTAGGTCTTAGACCCCTAGAATCAACTAGGCTTAACAACATCAAACCCTAACCTTTCCTATCACTAATCACACTTCAAAAACACACTAGGTACTTTATATATATTACTCCTTATTATTGGATGGTTGGCCAAACCAACCAACAAGCCAAAATGTCTTAAGATCTCACTAAAGACCTTAGGGTGTTCCTGCACCATTTACCTAATTGGTTAATTTCTTGATACCCTGCCCATGAATCAGACCAAAACATGGTTTCATTCCCCTGACCAAGGTTCCATGTTAAATTTTCTTGAATAATAAACCTACAGTCTAGCATAAAATTCCAAATTTTGGAACCTCTGGGTGGATTTTTCTCTCTAAAAATATTGACGGGGTTAGGTTGATTTCTAGATATTTATGGGATAAGATTTTAACCCACTTGAGGTTATGATTATTAAACATTTTCCATACTAATTTCACTCCAAAGGCTTTGCTTTGAATTTTAAGGTCTTTGATTCTCGCTCCACCCTCATGTTTAGGCTTACATACCTTTTCCCAGGCTAAAATGGCTATTTTTTGTTTCTCCTCAGAGCCTTGCTAGAAAAAGGTTCTCAAAATTTTATTAAGTTTATTTCGTTGATTAACAAGAAGGTCAAAGTATGCTAATTGATAAAGGGGAATTTCTAAGAGAATCAATTGGATCATTATAGCTCTTCCTGCCAAAGATAACCATTTACCTTTCCACGAGGACATTCTCCCTCTGATTTTCTCTAAAGTGTGATTCCATAATGCATACGATCTAGACCCTATGGTTTTAAATCCTTTTATGTTAAAATTAATGATTATACAAACAACTTCTTTGCATCGTAATTCTTGTCAAATGTCAACAAGGTCTAGTGTCTTTTACAAATACAGTGTGGAAACCTATTAAAGCATTTGAAAATGAACTCCAAATTATAAATCTTAACTATTTTCAATATGATCCAAATTAAAAATCTTTACTACCTACAATTTATTATTCAATTTAGATTTGATAAAAAAAAAACTAAATTGATCACCATTAGCTAAACATGTAAACAAAATAATCTCTCCCAACAAAAAAAGTAATATTATAAATCTTTAGTGTGTAGTGTCACTTCCTTGTACAGTTAAGACTATAGTAATTGTTGGCCTATAATTAAGAGTTCTAGGTCAACGGAATGGTTAGGGGACACAACCAGGGGTTGTGAGGCTTAGAAGAGAGCTTTGCGATCCATTCCAAATAGTTTGAGGCAGTCTCCTATTTTTTACAATATTCTCTATTTTTAAGGAGACTGTTGGATTGTACAAGAGGCATTTTGAGTCATTTTTGATGGTTTGAGATAGTTTCCTAAATTTTAGGAAGGGGTCTTATTTTTTAGGAGGGAAGTGATAGTGGTCCTCTGATCTTAGACATCATACTTGGGCTGGGTTTTTAGTTTGGAGCTCAAGGAACGGATCCAAGAATATATTTGAAATATTAAAGTTATTACTTTCCTAAGAGACTTAAATTTTCTAAAAAGATGGTTATTTTATTAATGAAGAATAAGACCCTTGAAGAGGTTTGAACCTCTTTAGGAAGGAAATATTACTATTTAATAAAATTTATTAAAATAAGCTAGAAACCCTAAAGTGTTTGATTAGGGTTTTGAGATCAATAAAGTAGCATGAGGAGACATCATTCCAACATTCAATCAGTAATTTTCTAGCAAGGAATTGGAGTGATATCTAAGGAAGAGTTTCTATAGTAGATCATGACTACTGGGAATGAAAACTCCCTCGAGAATGGAAGGTTGGATGAAAACCCAACACAGCTTAAAGGGTGAATTCATTCAAATTTTATTATTGAGTAGAAATTACTGGTGAAGTCATCTTCAAGAGTATATTTAAGCATTAGGATTTAGATATGGGTTTTTTTGGGCTTATAGATCTATCTTTATCAACAAATTAGACTTGTTGTACCTCCTATTTAATCAAATACAACCAACTACAGTTGAACACTAGGGTTTGGAGCCATAATTAGACCTTGAATTGGTCATTAAAATGTTTGATTTCTCAGACAATAGTTGTACCATGCTTAAGAGTGTGGAGCAGCAAAGGAGAGTCCATATAATTTACCGCAATGGCTGGAAATAGGTATGTAATTTAATGATTAGAATAGCAGTAGTTTCAATTCCCCTTCATTTCTAGCATTGTTTTATCCTGTTCATTCGATAAACATTGGAATAGACTAAAAAATTAAATAACTACAAAATAAAAATTAAAAAAATCAAGAAAACTAAAAAAAATTAAAAATTAAAAATTAAAAAATAGACCAGATCTTAGGGGATCTTTCATCGTGTCTAGAAAGTCTTTTAATAAATTTCAAAATTGTTGAAGTCCAACTTCAAAAACTGAATTGTGTTGCTACTATCTATAGAGATACATTGATTAATTCATATCCCAATTTTTTGAATAACACTAGAGAGAGAGAGAGAGAGAGAGAGAGAGAGAGAGAGAGAGAGAGAGAGAGAGAGATTAATTTTTTAATGTGAATTTTTTTAAAAAATAAATTCAAGATTCTCTCTCTTTCCTCTTTCTCTCTCTAGTAGAAATTATTTTTGTTTTACTATTTAATTTAATGTAGTCTTAGGGTTGGCGTTGTTCAGCTCAATATTCAATTAGGTTTAGGGTTTTCAATACCTGATTTCGGCTCATTTTGGTTTAGGGTTGTGATTAGCATTTAGTAAGGTTTAGAGTTATAATTAGAGGTAGGTGTCAATTGGTTTAGGATTAGAATTTAGGTTTAATTTAGATTAGGATTTCAATTAGTTAATATTTAAGTAGCCTTTTGATTATTGTAAACTTTGATCTAGCATTGGGATTAGTGTTTCATAGGTTTTATGTTAGGAGTAAATTTAGTCCAGTCTTAAGGTAAGGGTAAAATTTTGTTTAGGGGTAGAGTTTAATCCATTTTAGTTTTGAATTAAAATTAGGTTTGAGGGTTTAATTTGGTTTACGCTTACCGATTAGTTGAGTTTTATTTTGTTTAGGACAAGGGTTAAATTTGATGCAGAAATGATTAATTTTAGTTTAGGGTTAACGTTCAATTTTAGTTAAGGTGGGTATTTATTTTATGTTACTTTTAGTGATACAACCACATTTAGTTTAATGTAGAATTAATTTTTCGTTAGGTTACAATTTTATTTAGAAAAAAGGCTTATGGTACAATTTCATTCTTGTTTCACATTGAAATTATATTAGCATTAGTGTTAGAGCTCAATTTTGATGAGGTTGAGGTTTTTTAGGATCTAATTTGGTTTAATGGAAGGGATAGAAATAAATTTTGTTTACAAGTCAATAGTGTTTTATAGTAGCCATTTATATTTTTAGAGTTATGGTTAAATATGATTTAAAATAAGGGTTTATTTTGGTTGGGTATTTTAGCATCGATATTTGGTTTAATAATCAATTTGGTTTAGGGTTAGAATTTATTTTGGTTTGGGGTTAGCATTCAATTTGGTTTAGCAGTCAATTTGGTTTAGGGTTCAATTTGTCTTACTTGTTAGTCCGGTTTAGTCAGGATTATAATTTAGGGTAACCATATTAATATTTCCATAGCAAATTTCCCTGAGAGGCTTGCTTTACATATTAATATTTCCATGTCATATTATTGTTAAGAAAAATGAGTTGATACTGTTGCAATTGGCTGAGGAGATTGTTGAGTTGGTTTTTGTTATAGTAGTTGGCATCGATGTTTTCTCATTGATGACAACATATGTTTCTGATGAAGATAGACAGACTGGATACACTGGTGCATGGATGACTGACACAAGTGTATGGAAACTGTACGAATGTTTTAGAGTATGCAAAGATGGGGATGTGTACAAGGATGAGTTGTCATCTTAAATCTAAGTTCATTTAAGTTTATGTTTCTATTTGTTTGAGTTACAATGATCTTGGTGAAGATTGTTTGCAAAACAATGATAGTGAATTGTGGTAGAGTTAGTCTCTAATTTTTTAGGATAACTAGGGTGCAAGCACGATTCATGTAATGTGAGCTTAAGGAATGTCACAAGACATGTTGAGGAATGTTTTTTTATTATTATTGCATTTCAAGACTCTTGGTGACATCATTTGTGGCATGTATTCTGAAGAAGACCTATTTAAGGCCAACTTTAGAGATATAGTGTGTATTGTGGATAGTGAGCCTAGATTGCAGATCTTGGATTGTATTTGACGAATTGTAATTGATGTTTACTTTTTAAAGATACTGTGTGTATATTATCAAGAGTTTATGTAATTATTTGTATATTGGAGGAGTCTTAATTGGCCGACCTAATTTCTTATTGTAAACTTGTATAACAGGAAGTTGTTTTCTTCTATTGAGAGTGTGGAAGAGACAATGAAGTGTGGAAGACACAGTGAAGTGTGGAAGTTGTGATCTTGTATTTGCGAAGTCTGTTGGATGTAGAGAAGGGGTTGTGATTGAAGAAATTTATTGGAACTGTTAAATTTTTTTTTTTCTATTAGTTAGTTTATTAGATTGTATACCTTCTATACATCTTTATTTCAAACAGTATGTCCTTAAGGTGGATTCAACCTTCTTTACGCAATAAGCCTAGGTAGTGATTTTTTTGTTTCTCTTGACTCCTAACAAGGATTGTGTAGTGTATGTAATAATCATCTCCTAATATAGCTAAATCTCCTAACAGGGATATTATAGTTTCAGTGCATTATTTATGGGTGCTAATTCCCACCAAGGTTTTTCCCTTAACAAGGTTTCCTTGAAAACAAATGGTTTTGTTATGGTGTTGTTGTTAATGTGTTCATAATTGGATTTATCTTTTTATTGTTAAAGGTTAAATTTTAAAGAGTTGGCACACAACTGATTCATCCCCCCTCTCAATTGTTCTAGTGGACTATTATTGCTAATAATTGGTATCAAATATTTTGGTCCTTAGAGAGAAAGCTTAACAAATTGAGGTGATCATGAAGATGGCATATTATTGGAAGGATAGTCTGAAGTTTGATCCTGAAAACTTTGACAGTTGAAAAAACAAGATGAGAACTCATTTGGTGTGTCTAGGAATTGACTACTCAATGATAACAAAGAAAGATGAACTGATCAAGACTAAAGATGAACTGGATAAAGTTATTGATGATGAAAAGAAGTTTTCTTGTAACATGGTTGTGAGAGAAGAATTTATTAGTGCACTCTCTGAAGGTTAATTTATAGAGGTTAAAGATTTGGATTCTGCACATAAAATTTGGTCAAGATTAGAAGCACTATATGAAGGAGATAAGTTTACTATGCAAGCGAAGTTACAGAATTGGAAGACAATGATGGAAATTATGAAAATGAGAGATGATAAGAACGTTATAGCATATGTATAGAGAGTTACTAAGGTTGTTATTGGCATTAGAAACTCTGGAGGCACATACAAGGAAGAAGAAGTGAGCATAAAGATTCTTAGATCTTTGAGACCTGTTTACAAAACTAAACTGCAAGCAATAGAAGAGGTCATACCTTTGATAGTAAACTTCAACGGAGAGATGTTGATTGTAAAATTAACTACCTTTGAGGCTGCAGAACTAAGAGATTTATTACCTAAGGTTGAAACAACATTCACAACAATAGTTCATAATAATAATAAGACTTTATCAGGTATTGCGAGCACTAGTAGAACTGACTTGCAAGAAGAGCTTGGTGAATATGTTGATGATTGGGAAAAGATACAGGAAGAAGAGAGGAAGTTAGATGAAATTGTGCCTAATCACAAGGAGAAAAGAAAGGTAAGGGTAAGTTTGAAGGAAAGTTACCTCTGAAATGTTTTTCATGTAATAAGATAGGTCATTTTTCATCTAGATGTCCTACAAGGGTTCCTAAACATAAATATAATTTTCATAGACCTAATTACTCCAAGGATAAGGAATGTACTACGCTAGTGAAGGTGTGTCTGATGATGATGTTGTATATTATGATAAAATGTGATAAATTTCTATTAAATATGATGAACCTATTGATGAAGAGAAAGCCCTAGTTTCACATGTTAAAAATAAATCTCATAGACAATGGTCATTCACATCGTATGACTGGTGATAAAAACAAGTTTATTAAGAAAACTAAATATGATGGTCGTGTAGTCAGATTTGGTGACAATAGTCCTAAGTTTATCATTAGAGTATGATTGATTTCTCTTGATGGTAAAACTAATACGATGATGTATTGCTTGTTGATGAACTTAATTATAATTTTTTGAGTGTTGGACAACTTGTAGATAAGGGCTATCATTTGAATTTCAATGATGTGAAATATTCTATCAGAAGTAAGATAATAGATTTGATCACATCTGGTACTAAGTCAAGAAGTAATATTTTTGAGTTGAACACTATAGAACTTTCTTGTTTTTTTGTGAAGGTTTATGACAGTTGGCTATGGTAGAAAAGACTATGTCATGTAAAATTTGATAACACTGTGATAGAAAGTATGACTAATGATGTTAGAGATCGATCGAAGATTGCGAAACCTGCTAATACTATGTGTAGAGAATGTGTGATGGGGAAACAAACTAGAAGCATTTTTAAAAGGAAATCTTACTCAGGAAAAGGGAAGTTGGATCTGGTGCATACTGATCTGTGTGTTCCTACAAGAACAAGATCATACTATGGTGAAAGTTATTTCATACTTTTTGTTTATGACTTTTCTAGGATGATATGGGCTACATATCTTAGAGATAAATCTAAATCTTTTGATAAATTCAATATATTTAAAGAAAAATTTGAGAATGAATCAGGTTTGAAGATAAAATGTTTAAGATCAGATAGAGATGGAGAGTTTACTTCAGATTTTTTCAATGCCTACTGCAAAGGGCATGGAATATACAGACAAACATCTACTCCCAGGACACCACAACAGAATGGGATTGCAAAGCGAAGAAACATAACTATATTGGATGCTTCTAGAACTATGTTACTTGAAGGAAATGTGTCACATATTCATTTGAGAGAAGTTGTTGGTACTATTTTTTACACTTTAAACAAAATTGAGAAAAGAAACGGTAATGCATACAGTAATTTGTACTTGAGAACTAGTGAAGATGAAATTTTAATACTTGAAATTTTTGTAGATGATATCATATTTGGAGGTAATGATGAAATGAGTAAAAATTTCTCTAAGGAAATGGAAAATGAATTTGAGATGTCGATGATTGGTGAAATGAAAATTTTCCTTGGATTACAAATTAATCTGAACAATAATAGTATTTTTATTTCCCAGACTAGCTATCTTAAGGAAATGTTGAAAAAGTTTGGAATGGAAGATTGTAAACCTGTTTGAAGACCTATGGTTACTCGTTACAAGCTTACTACTACTAATCAATCTCAAAGTGTTTTTTCAAACAAAGTACAGATCTATGATTGGAGGCTTACAATATGTGACTCACACTAGACCAGATATTGCTAATACAGTTGGAATTGTGGAAAGAGATAAAGGAGATCCTAAAGAGACTCACCTTGTTGCTGTAAAGAGAACATTTAGATATCTGAAAGGAACCCAAGAATATGGCTTATGGTATAAAATTTTGATGATCTTTTTTTTCATGCTTATACTGATTCTGATTGGGAAGGGAATATTGATGATAAAAAAAGTACAAGTGGTGGTGATTTTTTTCGTAAGAAAAGATTGGTTTCTTCATTAAGTAAGAAGCATAATTATATAGGCCAGTCTACTGCTAAATCAGAGTATGTTTTTCCTGCTATAAATTTCACACAGATTGTTTGGATGAAGCAAATTTTGAAGGACATTGGGATAAATTTTGATGAGCCAGTGGCTATTCATTGTGATAATAATAGAATAGTGAATATGTTAAAGAATTCAGTTATGCATTCAAAAACTAAACATATTTCAATTAAGTATCATTTCTTGAGAGACAAGGTTGTAGAGAAGGAGATTAGTTTGGAGTATATAAGCACTAAGGAACAAATAGAAGATATATTTACAAAACCTTTGCCAAAAGATTCCTTTGAGTATCTCAGAGGTATGCTTGGGGTGAGATCCCCTTCTTGCGAAAACTAATTGATGCAGGAAAGCATCAGTCTAGTGGCTTTCAAAGCTATATCAGTTTTTGGACTTGATGATTTGGGTGATTAAGCACTTGGTTATTTTAGGCATGAAGATTTGGAAAAGCTAGACCTTGCAGAGGAAAGATGGTCAGAGAAAGAGTAATGTAACCATTTTCCATTGATGTCAAACTAGGAGAGATTCTCTGTGAAAATCCCTACTTTTTAGGGAGAGTTGTGAAGAGGATATTGAGAAGATTGTATTGAGATAGGTACTTTTGGAATGATGAATTTTCTCATATGTTGCCATCAATTCCAAAGGGGGAGATTGTTGGAATTGGAAGAGAATATTTTTGAATTTGTTTCTCTTCTAGTTGTTGGCATTCATGTTTTGTCATTGATGACAACATATGTTTCTGATGAAGACAAACATACTGGTTATCACTAGTGCATGCATGAATGATAGAAGTGTACAGACACTGTACAAATGTTTCAAAGTATGCAATATAGGGATGTGTACATGGATGAGTTTTGATATTATATCTAAGGTCACTTGAGTTTATGTTTTTGTTTATTTGAGTTACAATGATTTTGGTGAAAACAGTCATAGTGAACTGTGATAGAGTTAGTCTCTGAGTTTTGAGGATAACTTGGGTGTGAGAATGATTCATGTTGTGCGATCTTGAGGAATGTCATAAGACACATTGAGTAATGTTTCTTATGATTCTTGGGTTGCAAGACTCTTGGTGACGTTATCTGTAGTGTTTGTTCTGTAGAAGACCTATTTCAGGACGACTTCAGAGATGTAGCATGTATTATGGATAGCGAGTGTGGATTGCGAATATTGGATTATATTTGATGAATTGTAGTTGATGTTTAATTATTTAAGGTATTGTGTGTATCTTAGTTAGGGGTTATGTAATTATTCAAGTGCAATGGGGAAGTCTTAATTGGTCGACCAAATTGCTTATTATAAACTTATATAAAGGGAAGTTGTTTTCTTTTGTGGAGAGTGTGAAAGATGTGAGCTTGTATTTGTGAAGTCTGCTGGATGTGGAGAAGAGGTTGTGATTGAAGAACTCCATCGAAACTATTTAAGAAAATTTGAATTGCTATTAGTCATTTCATTAGATTGTATATCTTCCATACATCTGTATTTTGGAAAGTATGTCCTAAAGGTGGATTTAACCTTCTTTAGGAAATGAGCCTGGACAATGAGCCTGCTATTTTTCTTGACTCCTAACAGGGTCTATCCTTTAACAAGAACTATTTACTGTATATGTAATAAAAAACTCCTAACAAGGCTAAATATCCTAACATGGATACTATACTTTGAGTGCATTATTTGTGGGTGATAATTCTCACTTGATTTTTTTCCCTTAAGAGGGTTTCCAAGACAAAAAAAAATGGTTGTGTTATGGTGTTGTTGTTAATGTATTCAGAATCACATTTATCTCTTGATTATTAAAGTTTAAAGTTTAAAGAGTTGGCACACAGCTGATTCACCCCCTGCAAATGAGTATGCTATCATGAGAAATTTTAGGGCTTCAAGATAACATTTTCTATTTTTTCAGAGGTAGTTCCAAATTTTTTTTATAGTATTTTCACGTGTCGTTTTAGAAAGTTTCAAAATGGTCAACTTTGACCATTTATATCTTTCACCCTGATTGGAATAGGTAAAAATATTTTGTGACATGTACTCATTCTATTTCAATGTACTTGTATGTCCAGTGGTAGTTTCACATAATGAGATTTGGTATTTTTTCTGGACACATTTTGAAGGGGTTTAAATGAGTGTTGGCATGTTCAGTTGCAAATGAAATAAACTGGCTCACTTTTAGTGTGGATATTTCATAATCCTGATTTCGTCATGTATTTCTACTTGGTGGTCATACTTAGATTTCAAAATTTATGGACATGTATGTTCTCACGGTCTCAGATGGTCATTTCATCAGTTTTTCAGAGCAGCTCTAGAGATCACTCATTATATTTTGGAAAAATTATAGTGGTTCCAAAAGTGAGATTTCAAATGATAACACACTTGATCACTTTCTCAAATGCATTCATATTTGCAATCAAATTATTCTCGGATGAATATTGGTATCAAAATTAGATTTTGTTTCAAGAAAGACCCACAAGGGACCTAGTATCCATCTAAAGCTAGCAAGTTAAGTATTCAGAGGAAAAAATAAATGTTGTTTAAATAAATTTAAAAAATATTTTTAATAATCATGTGCAATGTCATTTTCCCATTTCATTGCAAAGGCATGACCCTTAGGCCCCATTTGGTTGCCGGAATCGACCTAGAATTGGCACAAAATAATTCTAAACTTGTCAAATCTTGGGTTTGGCAGTGCAAAATAAAATTAAAAGAGGGAGACATGCATATTCTCATTTTGACCCAAAATAAGCATATACATCTTCCACTTGAAAAGGTGGAATTGGAATTTGAGGGCCGAATTCCCATTTTTGTTAGCATCCTCATGCCAAATCAAGAGTCATGGAAGAGAGTATGAGCGACCATGAATGCACCATTTGTAAAACACTCTACTGTCATGCCTATAAGATATTAAAGTAAAGACAAGGCAGTGAGCTTTTTCTTAGGATGACTCAAAGAGTGATGGTCTCATGAATGTTCTGACATGTTGAATCTTCACATATTAGATTTTTTGAAAACTTTTAAGAGGTTTCAAACTTACCTATTGCAGGTGTAATGGATGTGAGCATTCAAGGTGAGAAAATACATTAGGGATAAAAGTTTTCAGTCTGGAGTGAAGAATGGTAAAATGGAGGAATTCTGCAGGTAAAATAATTGGTCATTTTAATATGCAATTGGTTGATTTCAGAGGGATTATTAATGTTAAAAAAATGTTGTATTTATGCATTATAAAATAATTTCCGAGTAAAGAAGATTATGTTCACCAAAGTGAATCATTTTCACCCATTTACTTAAATGAATTTGAATATTCTAAGAAAGGGCATGTGAAAAATTTATGAACAAGGTACTGGAAAGTAATGTCTAGAAATAATTAAAGATTTTTTTGCCTACAAATGAATCAGGAGGTAAGATTGTGATAAGTGTGTAACACAAATGTTGAGTGTTGAAAGATTTTGGGTAAATAATTTCCTAGAAATAATTAAAGATGTTTTTGTTCCAAATGAATCAGGAGGCAAGACTATGTGATAAGTGAGTAACACAAATGTTGAGTGGTGAAAGGTTTTGGGTAAATAATTCTTACAAAAGAGGGAAAGTAATGAGATTAGAAGGAAATTACAATTAAGAATGAGTAAAAGAAAAGGTAAATATGATGTTACCTCCCAATTTGAAATGGGATGCAAATATAATTATGAAGGCAAATAATTTCATCACAGGTAAGAACATTTGCCACGAATGTAGTTAAGGGAAATATTAATGTATGTTAAAATAATTGTCACTCCCCCAAATGAGGATTCATAAAAGGGGTTATTCATTGAAAATACAATTTCACAGGGATGATAATATTTGATTAATAAAGAAGGATAGTGCATCATATTTTTGAGTTGGAACCAAAATAGGGACAAGTGGCAGAGGGAACAAGGTGTGGGTATTTCTAGAATAGATTTTGTTACAGATCAAAGGCAGTAAAAAATAGCAGAGTCTATTTTCCAGTTGAAGCAATGCAATGTGGCAGGATCAGATCAAGAGGTTGGAGAGTATTTTTCCAATTTGATGAGTTGGAAGCATGAGTGATAAGAATCAGTTTGGAAGAGGGAAAAATGTCTTCAACAAAGAAAACCTAGATTTATCTTCTTCTTGTATTTAGTCCCTCTTCTTTCTTTTCTCAGGGTTCCTATCTCAGCTCCAATTCTAAAATTTTCTTCAAACGTGTAAGATATTTCACTATTTTTCTATGTCATAGCTAGAATGTATAGGCTGTAAGTGTTATTTTTTATGCAAATATTTATCAGATGAAATGCATATGTGATATTGTCATGGTGTTATCTCCATATTTTGCATTAAATGTCAGACATGTTTAAATGATCAAGGATAAATAGATCTGTCATCTCAATCATGTTGAGAATGCAATATTTGTTCATTAGTCTTCTTGCAAGAGGAATTTAAAATTGTTTTGAGAATATGTTAGTGATTTTGAGTTCATTTTTGGGATTCATAAGTAGAACTTTACAACTGTATAAGAGAACTTTACGACTGTATAAGAGAAAGTATATTTATGTAAGACATTAATAGATAGGAATTCATTGACAAGAATTGATTTGTGGATGGATTTTCTCTTTTAGTCTTGTTACCCCTGATTTTTGACTCATACCCTATGTTTTATCGTTACCTAAAATCAGGAGTCTATTGTCCTAGAAGTAAAAAGTCTGCAAATATTTTTAAGCCTAGTTTGCATTTTCCCCTATTGGTTAAACTTGAATCTTGAACTTGTCTAGTTCAAGGTTCAAGGTTCAATTGCGAGCTTCATCTTGCAAAAGGTGTAGTAAAGTCTAAGTTTTTGCCACTCACGTGATTTTTATAAACACACCAAAGGGAAGTGATGTTTTATTACCCATTTGAAATTAATTTGTGAACTAAAGCTATATCAAGGTTTGTGGTTCAACCGAAGCATGTGTGTTGAATAGGCGAAAAGATAACGGTGACGTGAGCAAAGCAATAGCTGGCGGGTGATGATTTTATCCGCACATGTTTGGGATATAATAAGTATTAGATGTGACACTTATATGTCTTTTCAATCATTTAAGGGGTTCAATACATAATGATTGCATCAAGCAAAAACTCTTGTCGCATTTAGTTAAGAGCCTGCATTGTCATTTAATGCAAAGCCTTCACATTTTGTGGGAAATCTGTTATAAAATAAGAGTGTGTGCTATCAGTCTTCTGGTGAAGTTTTTCTGGTGGAATTGAATTGGCAAAGCAAAAGAAGGTATACTCTCATCCTGAGAAGCTTAGAGTGTGCGGAATCTCCAGCTTAGTGTTTTTCTCTTCCAGAGTCCCTGTTCAAAATTGAAGCCATTTGAAAAATTCTGATATTGAAAGGCTCTATTTTCCTACTGCAATTTCGGTCTTATATAAGTCTTCCCAGTAAGAAATATGAAATCCTCACTCCCAAATTTTGGACAAAATTACCCGTTGGTTAGTTCACTTCCTCAATGTGATGACACGATGAAAAAAGCGGGTTCCTTAGAGGTGATTCGCAATAAAATCAAAAGCCTTGTTTCTGGTTCTATAATAGAGAAGGTAGTTTTAAGTGGTTTAGCTAATGCAACGACATTTCCCCTAGTGGCCCCCTGTCCTGAGTTAGTAATGGAATGTGTTAAAAGGTATGATAGGTAAGAAAGATGTATTTAGAAAATTGACGGAAGCCCTCTAATCTCCATTAAACGAGATGTTATCCTCACAGCAATCTGCATTTTAGAAAAGGATCCTTATGAATGATGGACCATTGCTTCCTCCTACTCTGTTTTCTCAACAAAGAAATAGATTTACAAAAATGAAATTGCCAAACAATGGTTGTTTGAGGCAAAAAGGGGAGGGTCAAGGATGCCAAAACCCCTTACAATAGATCATTTCAAACCCGAAGTTGCAGAACTAGTGATCTTGTTGAAAAAAGTTAAAGGTAATAGCCACGCTTATTACTGGCAGGACTGGATGTATTTCCTTATCCAGATAACTTTGGGTGGGTAAAAATTCATTGATTGGGCAGATTGTATTGCTGATGAACTGCATCATCAGCTAGCAAATTATTCAGAAAAGTCAAGTGGTTTCTATATGTCTTCTTATCTGTTCTATGCACTAGCTTGTACTAGAAAGTGGGATGGATTATATCATGAGTTACCTGTTCCTAATATGAAGGTGTATGACTATTACCCCCATTTGCAGAAAGAATTCCATGTTGACAGTTTTATGAAAGTAAATGGTGTTTTTTTGGGAAGGTTAATCTTTGAACTACAGGGGAACATTGAGCAGAGAATGTCAGAGGAGGCTAAGAAGTTTGTCAATGTCTTTGGAAGTTTCTTTATATAATTCAGAAGGTTTCCTTACATTAGATTTGGTGGGTTTCAAGGAGATCCTTTCAAATTGCCCATATATGCTTTGGATTTGCATGTTGTAACCGAAGTTGGGTGCTAGTTGGCCCATGTGCACAAAGACCTTAAAGACAGAAAGGGAAGGGCAAAATCTAGTTTTCCTATAGAGATAGGTTTTTATTCATGTAAGAATTCTTCTGATGCTCTTAATTAAGAGAAAGAATTGAACAAGTTGAAACTGAAAACTTTGAAGGCTAGGAGAGATTTTGACACCAGGGCATATGTTGCATGGCATTTTAGTTTACCTTCTTAATTTCACCATGTCCGTGAAAGGGAAGACTTTTGGAAAAATTGTGTTGATGATTTTGAGGTCAAAAGGAGATTATGGTGTAGATTTACACTTGTCCAAATAGTTAACCTGCAAACAGGCATTGATGCTAATGGAATAGAAGAGGGGGAAGATGAAGATATAATTGATGAAAAGTATAAAGAGAAGATTCAGGGGTTGCCACTTCTTGAAATTGATTGGAATATAGTGGAAAGGGAGAGTATCCACATTAAGACTCTCGGTGTTATAAAAAGAAGGGAAAGATGGATTTCCAGCAAAAGACCACCTCCTCACAGAAGACATAATACTAGAGAATCAGCTAGGTAAAAGCACAAAGTTGTGTCACATTTCAGGACCACATATCAGCATAGCTAAATTTGAATATTTCTAAATAAAAATTAATTTTTGTCAAACATATGGTCTAGCTAGATTCATTCTAGCTAAGCTAGATAAGTGGTTAAACTTTTCCAATTAGAAATGTCTATTAAATGCATGTTTTATACCAATTACCAAAGAAATAAATTTATTTTAGAAAATTGATATTTCAATAACCCCTACTCTTTTTAATGATATTTTTAAAAAATATAAAAATACCCTTTTGTAGAGCTCAGAGTCAAGATTATTGTAATATAAAGTTTATATTGTTTTGATTAGATCTAATATATTATAATATCAAAATACAACAAGTAGGTATTTTAACATTCGAGAAGATGTTGCTTAAAATAAGTAAAAAAATAGTAAATCATATCAAAAAAAATTAAAATTTATATTTAACACTAGAGAAGAGAGTCCTCTTGAAGAATATGTAAATTTTTTTCTGAATAGTGTAGATTTGATAGGGTAAATTTGGTGGGAGATGGAAACTCTCGATTTCAGAAAGTTCAACTTTGAGCAGTTATAACGAAGAAAATATACATTGAAAATAATCTTTCTTCTTTTCTGCACTAGCTATACATTTTATTTGTAACATATTTTGAAATCAGAGGAAAAATAGATTATTTGCATATACTTGTTTGGTGGGAACTAGACCCCATATTTTCAGTAGTTTTCAGCAATTGAAAAATGGACTTCAAAAATTAAAAAACTATATCAATACTTGTTCAAAAAAAAAAAAAAATTTATAGGGATAAACTTCATGCATTTTTACACATTTCATCAGTTTACATCATCCTCAAATTCTAAATAAAAATGCCACTTTTTATGTCGTTAAAGTTGAACAGTTTGCATGTTGTGGTCCTTTTCCTTTATAAAAGTGTGACACAGGTTTGTACTTTTACCCATCTCTTAAATCTCACGATGAAAATGCTATACCATGTTCTAATGAAAATGTTTCTATTGCAGGTCCTTCTAAGTCTAAAAATACAAAGGATACTAAATCTAAAGTTAAAAAGCAGAGGTCTCCTCATCTTGCTCCACCCAAGAGGACTTCCAAAAGTAAGGCTCTCAAAGGAGAAGTCAAGCCAGTCTGAGAAAAGGAAGTGATCAATCTCGAGGAGATGGATACTGTAATGGTGGATAAGGACTCATAAGGCTCTGTATAAGAAGAATTTGATTCAAGATGAGATAATTAGCAAGGAGTCAAGGATTCTACAATTTCTATGCCCACTAGTCCAACACAAGCACTGGCAGATTCTCAACAGTCACCAGTTCCCACTTTGAAATGGTTGGAAATGTCCATTAGCAAGAAAAGGAATGTCCTACCAATAACACTACCTATTGAGGACATGGTAAGAAAATTTTTGGGTTCTTACGAGAAACCAAAAAGGATCAAGCTGGAATCCAGGGTGGACATTGATGAAAAAACAAGGCACTGGTATGCAGAGCGTGCAATTGCCAAGAATGATAAGGAACTCTCTGAAGCTACTGTAGATGACTTCATGGTCAAGAAAATAGATCTTGGATATGAAACCAAAGTGGCTGATGTGAAACACTTGGAGAAATCTAAAAAAAAGATCATACACAGGTCTTTTAAAGATGAAAAAGATAAAAATGAGATGAAAGCGACAATCAAAAAGATGGCTGAATTCATTCAAGAAGTTCAAGATCCTAATCCAATCCCTTTGACTATAGCTTCACAGTCATTTGATCCATGTTCACTAGAGGTTAGGAAAACCCTAGATCAAATTCAGAAGAATAAACTGATTGCAGATGCCTACACTAATTGGATCCAAGCCATGATACAAAAAGGAAGCAATTATATCAATCAGCTAATTAAGACTCATGGAATTGTTAGCTCAATTGTTGCAGAAATCTTGGTGGAATTAGTAGAGTGGGAAAAACAAAATAATAAATGGCTAAAAGTAACCAATCAGCTCTATGAGATAGAGAAATATGGAGTGAGAAAATTTATGACTGAGAAACCTGTTCCAGGATTGGATGAAGATACTCTGTACGTCTCCGTCAAGAGTATAGAGTGGAGGAATTATACTATTAAATCCGATCATAATAGGACCACCTATCTGTTGATTAAATCAAAAGGGTTGATGGAAACTATGCAAAAAGACCTCAAATGTTTGAATGTTTCACTCATAAAAGAGGGCACTCAAAGTGTCAAAGGAGAAGATGAGTCACTACTGGAATTTGAGCGTGAAATTACCACCATTAGAGACACTAAAGCTATTACCCTAGATGACTTCATAGCCCTTGCCAATATGGAAGCGATGTTGGTGGTATGTATCTATCACCTTGAGGCACATATATAGAAAATCACCTAGGTCTGCAAAGACAAGAAGTTTCTAAAGCAGAGGGTAATTTATATTACCTTGCCACATCAAGCCACAATCAGCAGCATTGTAAAGGTGCACAAAGAATGGAGGAATTCCCATGTTGTTGACACCTCACAGGACTAGTCAAAGGGATCCAACGCATCCACCACTCCGTTATCATGCTTCACAAATCATGAAGTAGTGGTATTTTTTCCTAGTTTATGTTTACTTTGAAGTTGGGCATTTTTTGTAAAAACAATTATACTGAATCCCGTAGAGTGTGTCTCAGGATGTCAGTTCCTATTTTCTAAGACTAGTGGCTATTTACAGCTGGGATAATCTGTATTTGGAGGATCGTAATTTTGGTTAAGCTAGGCCTAAGACTTAATAGTTTTTAGTATCCTTCAGTTAGTTGGTTAATCGGGAAGGAAACTTGGAAGTATATTTTTGATATGAATAGAACAAAAATTTATGCTTTGCGAATCTGTTGGTTTATACTAGAATATAGATCTCTGTTGGGATATTTCTTGATTATCGAAAATCTTTTTTCAATTAGATTTTTCTGTAGTGTGTTTAGTATGGTTTGTTTTCAGCAACTAGTTTATAAAATTGAAGTCTGTGAGCTTCATTTGGTATTGAAATATCTATCTTTCATTTAGTTTTCCTGACATGTTGATGTATGGGATACTGCAAAAACCTTATTCGCTTTCTGGTTAAAAGTGTATGTATTTGCAAAAGCAATGTATGATTGTCAAGATTCATTGAAAATCAAATAGGGAGTTGTACCTTAATTCAGAGAATTATAAGTTTAAATATTATAATTCAACTGTTAGTTTGAAGATTATTTTTTTTCATAGGCTTAGAGAAAGTAATTAATAATTTATAGAAAGACAAATTTGTATGCTAACATATTTTTGGTGACTCTACTGGGGAGTCGATACACAAAGTATCAGTAGTCATTCCCTTTAAATGAAGCAACCATGGTGTTGCCTGCTCTCATAATTCTTGGTCAGGAAGAAGTTCCACCAGTTATTCAACCTGACCTATACTTTTTAAATACCCAAGAAGACATAATCTTTGATCTTCATTCAGTAGCCTGGATTGTAAGGAAAAGTGATCAACATTATCAACAATATCACTTGGTTTAGAAGAGGAAGAAGAAATCAGTGAATGGTTGAGAGGTCTTCCCATTGTCCAAGAAGCTGCCATAGTAGATAGAGCTGTGCAGAGACCTTAGACTTCTTCGCAAATCTGGATTCTCGACCTTTCACTAGGTCCCAAGCAAGGGAAGGTATCTTTGATAGTTTTTTCCAAGAACTTCAAAACCTTCAGTTTCCAACCAGTTATACCCCAAAGAAGAAGGCTAAAAGCAAACCTCCTTCTCCTAAGAAGTCAAGTCCTAGTATATCCTCATCTTCTCACCAGTGGCAAGCCTTCACTCTTTTTGGAATTCAAGCTCCTCCCCTCCAGACAATTTATCCACCCTCAGTCATGGCACAACCTTGGGGTAATGTTGTTGGACCTCTTAATCTGGCAGGAAATCATTCTTTTCCTAAAGGATCTAGAGAGCTTTTGCCCAAATTCTATGGTGACGGGAAAGTCTCTGTCGAATATCATCTTAATTCATTTAATATAGCCTATGGAATTCTGGTTGTTCAGCATGAAGACGTTGCAATTAGATTGTTTGTTCAAACACCTGTTGAATCTGTAGCTAACTGGTTCTATCACTTACCCAATGGTTAGATCACAGATTTGGATACTATGAAAACTAATTTTGAAGCACGCTTTAAAAGTATATCAGATGAACATGATCTTCTTGCCCAACTAATGTAGTTGAATAAAGAAATACATGAGCCCATGAAATAGTTTGTGGAAAAGTTTAATAAGATTATTCATAAGATTCCTACCCCAAAAACACCCACTGCTAAAAATAGAAAAGACTTCTTTATGAATGACATGCCCCCAGATGTTGGTTTCCATTTAAGATGAGCAAGGGTAGCTGATTTATATGTATCTTAGACCATTGCTATTGAACTAGAAGAAGATATTATCATAGTTGCCAAGTGGAGGAAAGATGTCCAGCAACCAAATTCTCAGAGTGCCACTTCCTCTGATCCCCTGTTACAAAGATTAGTGAATGATGTAATTGCTATGAAGAGGCAACTACCCAAGGCAAATCTGAATTTTCCTCAACCATACAAAGATATCCCTAGAGGAAACCTTGATCAAGCTAGTCCTAGTCACAGTTATCTGGGACAGTCACAGAATGAACAAAGGGTAGTAGAGGTTACCCCTAAAAAATCAAATATGTGTACCTTTCACCTCACTAATGAGCATGATGGCGCAACTTGTCCTGAGATGGTGAGATCAATGCAAATGCATGTTAATAAATAATTAGTTGATGATCCGTCTGAACATGCAGAAGTTTCTTTGTTACCTGGCGGCTCCAGAAATTATTTTATGGAATACAAGTCAGACTTTGAAAGAGGAGGCAGTATTCTGGTAACTCTTGAAGATCCCACATGTTTGATAATGACCAAAAATCAATGCAATTCTCAAGCTAATGACTCTCCTTTGACTTATCAATGATGGGAAAAGGATAAAGGTAAGGATTTTTCCCCAAAGAATTCTTTTTCCAAATTTTCAAATGCTAAAGAGGTTGAAGTTTCTGAAGACTCTTCGTCTGATTCTTTTTTTGACATTATAAATTTCTGTAAAACCTCAAAAATCCAAGTATCACTGGTTGATTATCTTAGAATGAATCCCAAAGAACTTGATAGGTTGGTCAGTTATGTCAAGTCAGGTCAAACCTCTTCAAATCCTGCAACAAGTGAAACCACACATGCTAGTTTGCCTAAAGAAATCCAACCCACATTGGCTACCTAGTCCTCTAATGATTCAAGCCCTTTTGTCTCTCAAAAACCAGAGCCTTTTTATCTATCGATGTTTATTCATGGATCAAATTGAATAACTCCATAATTGACTCTGGAGCATATTATAATGTTATGCCTGCTTCAGTAGCAAAAGCTCTAGACCTTCCTCTAACAGCCACTTTTGGGTGATGTTACTCCATGGATTCCAAGAAAGTCCCTCTAATAGGATAGATTAAAGATGCTCAAGTGGCCCTAGCTACTCATCCTAGTAAAAAGCTTAAGTTAACCATTCTGGTAGCTGACATTCCTGCCAATTATGGTATGTTGCTTAGTAGAAATTTTTGCAGAGATCTTGGGGGAGATATCAAATTGGATTGGTCGCAAGAGACAATCCCTGTTGGTAACCAAAATATTCTCCTGAAACCTGAAGGAAAATCCAAGTACACTATTTTTCCATCAGAAGATCCCAAATCTCAGATCTTGTACCATGAATGTGAAGTTGGAAATTATATGATGTCACCAGATGTGAACTCAGAGAGGGTTGATAATGAGGAATCAGATTATTTGTGGTCTTTAGAGTTTGATGGTAGTTGTGCCTCAGTGGGCTCTAGAGTGAGGGCTGTTCTCATATCACCACAGGGAGATATTTTTCCTTACTCCTTCAATTTGGAGTTTGGTAACACCAATAATACTGTCAAGTATGAAGCCCTTATACTTGATCTTGAAGAAGCTAAATAGAAAGGAATTAAAATGTTGAAAGTCAAAGGAGATGCAGAACTGATAGTGAGACAAGTAAGAGGAAGGTACTCAGTAAAAAATGAGAGACTAAAACATTATAGAAACCCTGTGTGGGATGAAATTAAAGGATTCGAGGCCTTTTCTATTGAAGCTATCCCTAGAAACCTCAATAGTAGAGATGATTCTTTGGTAGTCTTAGTGTCTTTGTTGCATCCCCATCCAGATTTCAAAGAAACAATTTATAAAATTGAGATGGTATACAGACCTAAGGTGCCCGACAATCTAGAACATTGGCAAGTTTTCCAAGATGATAAGCAGATAGATAAATTATTACAAATGATGGAAGTTTTTAGCACTACTTATTTCAAGGGATCTCAATCGACCTGTGAAGAATTTTGTCTTGATCCAGGTAAGGTTGTTGAAGAAGGAATTTTTCAATTCAAGGGAAATCACATCCCTAAAGGTTTGGTTTCTCTTGAAAATCTATTTGACAGATCTGATGTTGTCAGGCAAAAACCTGCATCCCATGAATCTCCTGATGAAAGTGCCTCATAAAAACTAAATATAGGAGATGAACAAGACCCTAAGTTTGTAAACCTGGGAAAATGTTGTATGTCTGATGAGAGGAGAAGATTTTTTGATCTACTGAAAGAATATAAGGATGTTTTTTCCTAGTCCTACCAAGATTTGAAGAATTTCAAAGGAGGTAAATTTCAACATCATATCCCTTTAAAGCTAGATGCCACACCATTTAAGCAAAAGTTGAGAAGCTATAACCCTAAAGTGTCTGAAACGATAAAAAAAGAAGTTGAGAAGATGTTGCAAGCTTAGATAATATATCCTATTCATCATTCTACATGGATAGACAGCATAGTGTTGGTGAGGAAAAAGAATGGTGAGGTAAGGATTTGTGTGGATTTCATAAATCTGAACCAGAGAAGTCTAAAAGATAATTACGGGCTTCCTGTGATGGACCATATATTGCAAATAGTAGCTGGCACAGAAATGATGTCCATGTTAGATGGGTTTTCTGGTTACAACCAAATCAAAGTGGCTGACGAGGATCAACACAAAACAACATTCACCACACCATGAGGTACACATTCCTATAGCTGCATGTCATTTAGATTAGTTAATGCAGGTGCCACATTCCAAAAAGCAATGGATTCTTCTTTTAGCCATCTAATTAAAAAGGTGGTTGTCATTTACCTAGATGATTTGACAGTTTTCTATAAGAGGCGTAAAAACCACCTAAAGGATCTGAGAGTTGTTTTACAAAGGTGCAGAGAGCATGGGATCTCATTAAATTCTAAAAAATCAATCTTTTGTATTACAGAAGGGAATCTGTTAGGTCACACTATCTCAAAAGATGGGATTAATATAGATCCTGAGAGAGTAAAAGCTATCTAGAAAATAGGTTTGCCTTCTAACCAGATAGGAGTTAAGTCTTTCTTTGGCCAGACAAACTTTCTTAGGAGATTTGTTCCAGATTTCCCTGAGACAACTAAACATATGGTGAGTCTCTTAAGAAAAAAGAACCCTTTCAAGTGGAGTTCGGAAGCTATTCAGGCATTTGATGATGTTAAAAAGGCCATAGCGTCTATCCCGACGTTGATCAAACCTGATTCTAAAAAAAATTTCATTATCTATTGTTACTCTTCAGAGCATACAATGTCCGGGATATTATTGTAGAAAAATGACAAGGGAGAGGAAGTACCAATTTATTTAATGAGCATACCCTTGAAAAAGCATGAGCTAAATTATCCTATGGTTGAGAAGAAAGCATATGCAATAGTTAAAGTTGTGAAACATTTCAGATTTTATATCTTGCACTCGCACTCTACTGTGTATGTACCCTGTTCTGCAGTCAAGGATGTCTTGACTCAACAAGATATAGACATGAACAACAGAGCTACTTGGGTGGAAAAAATCCAAGAGTTTTATTTGAATATCAGACCGACTAAGTTAATACGAGGGCAGGGTCTATGCAAACTGATGGCTCACAGTGTACCTGAAGATGATGTTCCTCTTACTTTGTTTGTTGGCTTAAGAGACTCATGGTTTTCAGATGTGGCTTTTTATCTGACATATGGAGATTTTCTAGAGCATCTGAGCCCTAAGGAGAAAAGAGACCTCCGACTCAAGGAAGAAAAGTATGTTATTGTGGATGATATCCTATATAAGAAAGGAATTGATGAGTCTTTCTTAAGGTGTGTTGACAAAGAACAACAGGAGAAGTTGCTTCCAAAGTTTCATAATGAGGCCTATGGTGGTCACCTCTCATCAAATGTGACTAATTTAAAAATTTTAAGAAGTTGTTATTATTGGCTGGGGATGTTTGTAGATGCATACAAATGGATTACTGGTTGTGAAACATGCAAACTTTTCAGTAGAAAACCACAATTGGAAGCTCTCCCTCTGAGGCCAGTAGTCATTGAAGAGCCCTTCAAATAGTGGGGACTGGATTTTATCAGTCCAATCAATCCTCCTTCCAGTCCAGGGCATACACACATCTTGACTGCTACAGATTATTTCACTAAATGGGTTGAAACAGTTTTGGTCAAGAAGACAACATCAGAGGTAGTGTGTGATTTCCTAAAAAAAATTATCTTAGTCAGGTTTGGCATTCCTCACAAATTAGTCACAGACAATGCTACCAATTTCTCCTCTTCAGAAATAAAGTTGTTTTTCTATGATAATGGCATCCACCTTTCACATGCATCTGACTATTACCCACAAGGGAATGGTCAGACAGAATTGACACTAGTACATTTGACCCTAAATTTTGACCTAAATTTCCCACCATGCATTACATTTGTTTTGCTTGGTTAGAAAATGGAAGGAAAACTTTGAATTTTTTTTTAATCCATTCCCGTGTTGGTCAGAATTATGACAACCAGGACATTTTGTTATAATTGCGACAAACACAATCAATATAACTTTAAAAAAAAAGGTTTCATTTCAATTCATTATGATTATGCAGTGAAGAAGAGTTGAAGGAGGGCATGAATAGAAGGCACAGAGTACATATGCGTTGAAGTGATTGAACCAACACCATCTGTGCGTGATCAAATGGAAGGCAGATTTGTTTCAGACTTACACAAAATTAGGTTGGTATCGATGAAAAGTTTATAGACTTACATGTGTTCTCATTCTAGTTGTATTGTGTTTATCCAGCATTAAACTATTTGTCAATTTGCAAAAATATGGGTTACGAAGTGCTGTTAGTTTTCAATTTGAGTAACCCAATTAGGGTTTCTTTGTTTTGTATGAGATGAATAAATTGCATATGGATTTTGCATGACAAACCTCGCAAATGAATCATGACAAACCTAGCATCTACAGAGACATTGATTTGGATTTCAACTCACCTATTATTTGGTTGCAATGAATTTCAATCTTGGATACTATGAGGCACTCAGTCAAACATTTCACTGCATTACCCATTGACCATTTGACCGTTTGTTAGTAGGGAGGAGGAATAGCAAATAAATTAATCATTGGAACTTCAAACCAACTTGTTGTTTGTACACAGAACTACCAGGAATAGTCAACAAAAGGACTGAGAAACTGCACAAATAATATAATCTTTACATAGAATGAGCAACAACTTAGAACACCATCAAATGACTAAATTTCCTATCGATATTTCACTTTGGGTTTTTTACCAGAAGTATCTTTCCCCATTGATGCAAATTTTGGATCATTGAATGCCTTATGATTCACCCTTGCCTCACACACCAATGTGGTATTAACCAATAACAGCTCATTCATGTATTTATGTTAAGTAGGTAGAGGGTTTCACAAGCAGTTTTTAATTAGCTTTTTTTTGGTAAGATTTAACCTGTGTGGATTTTAGTCACCTCCCATGGAAAGACTACTTTAGTCAAAGGAATGCAAGGATGGATGACCTCCCAAGGACTCCCAATTCTTCACCTCTATGAGAATCACCTAGATATGATGAGTTTTGAGTGTACCATTCATGCTCATGAGAGATGGGTTTTGGTGAGCCCCTACTCTTGAAATATAGGCCAATGAATTTGATTTAAAAACTATGCAGTTAGTGCCTAATAAAACATTAAATAATTTCATGCTACGAAAACACCACCTACTTGATAAATATAATTTATGTTAATGTATATTCTTTGTGGATTCTGGAAGTTCCTCAAATAGGTAGAATTTCATCATTGGCTAGCTGATTTTTCAGATAGCTTGATTCAATTTTTTCAATGTATATATAGAAATCTATCAGGTTAGTATGCTCAGAACTCAACTTCAAATTGTGGGTTTAATGTATGTATTTCCTATGTAGCTTTTTGTGTTTATCAAAACAATAATGTTGTGGCAATATATCAGTAAGCTATTACCATAGTCTTTGCAAGGGGGTGGATTTTTTCAAAGTCAAAGTGTAATAAATTAAGGTTAGGATATGTTTTGTAACTTTTTGAAGGGTGTCTGAAAACCTATTTTGTTCACCA
The DNA here is from genome assembly GCA_018584345.1 of Thuja plicata. Taxonomy (NCBI): domain Eukaryota; kingdom Viridiplantae; phylum Streptophyta; class Pinopsida; order Cupressales; family Cupressaceae; genus Thuja; species Thuja plicata. The sequence goes on from MU224196.1 coordinate 234,524, forward strand.
ATTTTTTTGGAAGAATTTGGAGATAGAGGTTGAATACCCGATTGAGAGGGATACTAGGAGCAGGCCTAGAACAATAGTTTGATCTTGGGAGTCAAAACAAAGACAAAGATTATGGCTCATGTCTAAAACCTGATTGCCATACTTGCTTGACCACATACTGCACTAACTTGGTCCCTAGGTGCCTTGGGTACACAACTAAGGCCTCATTCTTATTTTCCAATGGAATCCCCACAATAGAAGAATATCCTTGATGATATGATGATTGCAAATCACAAATGCCAAACTTGTAAGATTTCTCTACCTCCTTGTCCCTATAAGCAATGGATGAAGGAATAGGACCACTGTCATAAATCAAAATAATAGACTTGTTGTTATGTCTTATCATGCTATGCTCAAAAA
>MU224196.1:240838-260033 GCA_018584345.1 Thuja plicata
ACAACAAGTAATCTTGGGCGTCAATTTTGGGGTTTCCCAAATAGGAAAAAGGTCTGGATATGGAATTATATTTTATGTTTAAAAGTAACATGACAAGTAATCATTTTAGGAAGAACTGATGTAGATTCGGTATTGCAGGGAAATAATGGATGTCAATACTTTCGGTGGGTCGATGAAACCACACTTACATCTACCCCATCTATGTCTATACCTGATGTAGGAAATTATTACAACTTGTAGATAGTGAAACTTTTTTAGAATTTCATGTAGATATGTTAGACATATTTTGATAAAATCACCCTTAGTTAGTTGTAAAATGTGTTTCCTCTCAAGCAATTATAAATCTTGTAGGTTTGGGATTATGGATATTACAACCTTAATATCTTACAAGAATTGGTTCTCCATCATAGTTACGAACCGTTTGGTTTAATGAAAACAATAATAATATTTGGAATATAGTCATGTGTATTATTTAAAGCTATGCTATGAAATGCTATAAGGGAATAGTGATTATCAAAGCCTTGATGTCTCACACTGTAGCAGCACCCAAAGAATAATGTATTACTACTAAGATAAATAATCATATTACCATATCTCTCTCTGCAAGGGTATGTAGCTCTAATTATTTATTGTTAAAGTTAAAGTTAAACCTGAACTATGATGTCTCTACGAGTTACGTAGGCAAGGCCATCTATGATGAGCCCCCGGGGCATTAGGTCTAGCCCTTAGGTCTTGTACTTTTGAGTTCTTATTTGATCTTGCCACCCCTTACCAATATTTTACATATTTTGCATCTCTTTATGATACTAGTTTTAAATACCTTATGATTGATTTAGCTAAGTTATTGATGTATCTTATCTTACAATCTTGTATGTAATAAACTATGAATTTTATATCATGCATCTAGTTGTGTAGCCATATATACAAGTGTAGGAAATAGAGAGGAAAGGAGATAAGTTTACCATGTAGGCAAAGTTACAGAACTCAAAGACAAGGATGGAAATTCTAAAAATGAGAGATGATGAGAATGTTAGAGAATATATATAGAGAGTTACTGAGGTTTCTATTTGTATTAGAAACTATGGAGGCACATACAAGGAAGAAGAAGTGATTGTAAAGATTCTTAGATCTTTGACACCTATTTACAAAACTAAAGTGCAAGCAATAAAAGAGATCATACCTATGACAGTAAACTTCAAGAGAGAGATGTTGATTGAAAAATTAACTACCTTTAAGGCCGCGGAGCTGGGAGATTCATTAATCTAAGTTTGAAACAAAATTCAAGGCAATAGTGCATAATATTAAAAAGACTTTATTAGGTATTGTGAGCATGAGCAGAAGTGACTTACGATAAGAGATTGATGAAAATGATGATGATTGGGAAAAGATACAGGAAGAAGAAAGGAAGTTAGATGAAATTATGGCCCTAATCACTACAAGAGAAAAGAGAGGTAAGGGTAAGTTTGAAGGAAAGTTACCTATGAAATGTTTTTCATGAAATAAGATAGGTCATTTTGCATCTAAATGTCCTACAAGGGTTCCTAAACATAAATCTAAGTTTTATAGACCTAATTACTCCAAGGATAAGGAATGTTACTATGATAGTGAAGGTGTTTCTGATGATGATGTTGTACATTATGATGAAATTGGATTTGTTTTTATTAAAGATGATAAATCTATTCATGAAGAGAAATCCTTAGTTTCACATGTTGAAAATAAATTTGAATGGATCATAGTAATGCAGGGGTATATGAGGTTCTTGGAAAATCTGTTGCAGTCATATTTTTTGTTTCTTTGGAGCTCGGTTGAAGGATGGAGTTATTGATTGGAGTACTCAGTTGTAGTTTGCTCGGTCTTGGTGGTAAGATGCTCGATAACTGTGGTGAGTTCTCAGTTGGAGGTGTTGGCTCACCGACAGTCTCAGTTACTTGTGTTGGTTTTTCTTCACCAATGGGACTCAGTCGCTATTATTGGTTTGGTTTCACTGACGGGCCTTGGTGACTATTTTTGTTGTTTCTTAGTTGTCTTGTTAGTGGTCTGTTTCACCAAGTGGTGTCTATTGCTAGGTGGTCTATTTCACCGAGTGGGTGTCTTTTTCTTAGTGGTCTATTTCCCCAAATAGGTTTGATGACTTGGATCTGTTGGCTAACTTGTTGGCCGACTTATGCATTTAATTTGGGTTGCGACATTAATGTGGGATCTCTCTTTGAAGATTGTGTGGACCTAAATTTGATGGCATTTAATATTTGTTTACAAGTTGACTTGTGGCTGAGTTGTATAAATAAAGAGGTTTGGGTAGAGTGTTAGGGGGTAGATTAGATGGGTGATTTGATGTAATATCTATAGATCTGATATAGTGGAAGAATGCTTGAAGAGATAGTAGCATGTTGGATTAGGAGGCAAGAAGATTGCATGGTGTCTTGCGATCACAAATTTAAATTATGTCTTGGTGTTCCTACCAGGTTTCTGTGTGGTGTGTCAAAAAACTGGACTAGTTTGGAAGGTGGAGTTGAAGCTTGCAAATAAATTGTATATATTGGCAGAAGGTAAATGGCCTGATGCTTGTAGAAGATCTTGGTGATAGATCTTAGTGTGATTTATTTGTATTTGGTCGTAACCAGGAAGGCCTTACATCCTGACATGTTGCATGTAATTGAATCTGAAAATGAATATAAATTGATATGAGTTTCCATATCCTATGTTGTTTTTTTTCATCTATGTTATTCTTTTTTTTTTGTCTGCAAGTTAGGATAGTCCTTTATTGGATCCTCCGAGCTTGACTGCATCAAGTGGTATCAGAGCTGGTTCATTTCATCTAGGAGATTGGTTTGGAGATCTTTATTCCTAAACTTGTGAGCCATGGCCTAGTTGTTCGTGAGGTGGCTGATGGTAGATCACACTTTCAACAACTTGGAGGTTGTCATAAGGTGATCTTGCAGAGGGTTTTTGAAGATCTGGAGAGATGCCTCTGAGAAGATTGGACTGTGGGATGGTTGATTGGATTGTTAAGGATCTGCTAGTTGATATCTATGGTGAGATGAAGAAGAAGAAGACTGAGGTCTTGGAGGAGATTAGGGATACTTTTGTTGAGATCCATAACCCTAGATCTATTTTTGTTGTAGAGGTGGTTGGTTTTCATACTCAGATGGATGGATCTGATATGGATATTGTAGAGCATCTTATTGTTGATGATGAGATTGTTGATGAGGAGGAAGATGTTGATTTCTTTTCTGATCGGTATGAGGTTGTGGATGAGTCTACTGAAGATGGTGGACATCTTGATGTGCTACTTGTTGATAAGCTTGAATGCTTTGATGATGGTGATGTTGGAGAGTTTCAGATTGACTTGGTTCAGTTGGATGTGTTGGTGTGGAAGTTATTATTCTTAACCTTAAGGATGTGGAGACCGATGGTTAAGATGAGGTGGTGGATTACTGATTTTCTTCTAGAGTCTAAGTGTGGGAGACACTTCTTTTGTTACCCTAGGTGTCTGATGGAGGGGCATCTGAGGTTCTTGGAAAATTTGTTGCAGTCATATTTTTGGTTTCTTTGGAGCTCGATTGAAGGATGGAGTTCTCAATTGGAGTACTCAGTTGTAGGTTTCTTAGTCTATGGTTGGAGGTGTTGGCTCATCGATGGCCTTGGCTACTTACGTTGGTTCTACTTTACTGGCATGACTCAGTTGTTGTTGTTGGTTTGGTTTCACCGATGGGTCTCGGTGACTGCTGGTGTTGTTGCTCGATGGTATGTTTTATTGAGTGGTGTCTGTTGTTTGGTGATCTGTTTCACTGAGTGGGTTTCTATTGCTTGGTTGTTTGTTTCAACGAATGAGTTAGATGGTTTGGATCTATTGGCTGACTTATGCATTTAATTTGTGTCATGAAATTAATGTGGGATCTCTCTTTGGAGATTGTTTGGACCTAAATCTTGTGGCATTTAATATTTGTTTACAAGATGACGAGTGGCTGAGTTGTATAAATAAAGAGGTTTTGGTAGAGTGTTAGGGGGTAGATCAGATGGGTGATTTGATGTAAGATATGTGGATCTAAGATTGTGGAAGGAAGCTTGAAGAGATAGTAGCATGTTGGCTTAGGATTTAAGAAGATTGATTGGTGGCTTGCTAGTACAAGTTTAGATTATGTCTTGGTGTTCTTACCAGGTTGCTATGTGGTGTGTCACAAAACTGGAATAGTTTGGAAGGTGGAGCTAAAGCTTGCAGAGAAGTTGTATGTATTGGCAGAAGGTAAATGGCCTGATGCTTGTAGAAGATCTCGGTGATATATCTTAGTGTGATTTATTTGTATTTGGCCATAACCAAGAAATCCTTATAGCCTGACATGTTGCATGTAATTGAATCTAAAAATGAATATAAATTGATATGAGTTGCCATATCCTATGTTGTTGTGTTTCTGTTGTGTTGTTCTTGTGGTTGGTTGCAAGTTTGGATAGTCCTTTATTGGATCCTTCGAGCTTGACTGCATCACATAGCCAATTGTCATTAACATCATATGGCTGGTGATAGAAACAAGTTTATTGAGCTAACTAAATATGATGGTGGTGTAGTCAGATTTGGTGACAATACTCCTAGGTTTATCATTAGAGTAGGATCAATTTATCTTGATGGTAAAACTAATATTGCAATAACAATATTTTCCCTATTAGGAGTTTACAATACCCTGTTAAGGGTTCACCTGATTAGAAGTGACTAGTACCTTGTTAGAAGTACAAATAGACTTGTTAGGATCTACCACACTAGAGGATTTAGAAATTTCTTCTCAAAATTCACCCTGTTAAAGGATTCATACAAAAGACTTGTTAAAGTATACCCTAATAAGAGATTTAACATGCTAACCTATTAGATTAGCCTTGAGCAATGAGCTCAAATAACTGATCTGGAAATGGCACTTCTTTCTTGTAAGATCCTATTCAAACTTTCCATATGCTTCCTTTATCTCTTATCGCACCCACCAAAAACATGATCTTCCACCCTAAATCACATGATTTAGTTTGCATTCATATCACTATTCTTAAGTCAATTAATACCTTAAAAAATAATCTATAAGTTAGCCCAACACATTGACACACCACATGAAAATCTAAACCAAACAAACCTAACATGTTGGTCGAAAATGTAATACAAGTATTTATTACAAAATAATGAAAATACCTTAACCTCCTTGACTATCTGATCATTGGGAACCGATCGGTAACTCAACCGGTTCATACTGAACTTAACATCAAAATACTATTTTCCATAAAATATTGAGTTAACGGTCGCAGTCATAAATATGAACATGTCTGGCCAAAATAAATCTCTAGTAATGATCCTACCACCCAATGTTATCGCAAACTCAATCGCTACCCAAAATGCTTTCTTTTATTGTCTTCTTGTTAACCAGTCAGAATACTTCTAGCATAAATTGCTTCACCTATTCATCTTGTCGATCGGTAACTGCAACCTATTCACCAAATCTAGTAGAGTAATGACTCTACCATCAATGAAAACTCAAATCTCTTCATCTCAACTCCAAAATCCATCATAATGCCAATAATATCCCCCTTTGGCATTGATGGCAAGACATAGTGAAAAAAATGTCTCTTCAAACATTATTCTCGTTGATCGCCAAAAAACATATACATATCAATAATCATCTATTATACATTTATACCAATCACTTCCTCAAATTTATTTTCACCAATACGAATCACTCCTCCTTTGACACCAATGACAAAGGTACAAAACTGAACTTAAAAAAAATAGCTTACCAATCACAGGCTCTCAAAAACCTCTCTAAAATTTGCATTGGTTGTATCCAGAGAACTTTCCCATGACGTCTCTAAATGTTCCATGACTTGTCTTTCCATGTATAATATAAACTAACTCCTCCATAGCTTCAAGTGTGTTCATATTAGGTAACCCAAGTGTTACCTCTTCTTCTTTAACATTCTATTGCATAACATCAATTGCTGGAATTAGATAGGTTTTCAATTATAGTAATGTAGTGATCCTTTTGTCTTGTTCTCTTTGTAATTTTTTCAGCTTGTGATTTATCACTTTCACTTGTGATCCATGGGTTGTAGTTGAATGTGAAATAGGATCAAAACCAACAATTAAATATTTAATCTCTCGTTGAGCTCCATTCCTCTTTAGCTCCAAATCTTGTGTAAACAATGAAAAGTAAAAAACTTTGGCTAATAATTGGCCAACTTCCTTCAAAGTTTCATTTACCTTATATATTTTAGCTGTAGTTTTTTCTTTTTATGATGTAACGATTTCCATCAACTTATCAGTCATGTTTTTCTCATAATCCAATTTAGCTCTAGTCATAGAAGCTTCCTCCAAAATAGTAACCTGCTCAGTGATAACACTAATCGAAGTATGCATTTGTTCAATTGGTGTAGCATTTTGGTCATAGCCAAATTTAGGTACAAGATCTAATAGAATATTTATGGCTGACTGGAGTACTCGTTCTTGTTTCTTTTCTTGTCTAATTTTGTTCCTTTTAGCTTTCAACTTTTGTATGTCTAATATCCTCATTAATTTAGTAAGACTCATCTTAGTAACATCAAGAGGTTCTTGAATGGCCTCAACATCCTCTTCTTTGATATCATCTTCAATTTCTTCCTCGTGAATCTCCATCTCCTTTCTCTTCTTCTTATAACTCAAACTTTCACTTAGGTCCAATTTCCTTTTCATTGAGTGTGTTGCTACATCAGATTCATCTTTCTTTTCAACATCACCAATCTGTCCAATTGTAGTAGTTGAAATAGATATCATCACCTCTATAGCTTTATCCTTTTTTTCTTCCTCTTTACCTTGCACATCTTCAATTCTATCAAGAGGATCTTGGTGTGGTGTATCAGAAGGTAAATCACCTATAATGCCTTCTATTATTTGTTTAGTAAAGACAAATTCATCTACTATCACCTCCTTTTGAGTATATTTTATGGGTTCATGTTCTTTCAAATTCTTCTAAATGATGTCAATTGTCACATTATGGACTGCTTGAGATTCACCAACTAATATTCTTCATACTCTACTTCTTCTTTTTAATTTAGGTCTCATTGCCTCAATTAATTTTTTTACATCTTTAATATGCAATCCAAGCTTCAGTAGGATTAATGCTTTCTCCATCATTTCTTTGTCTTTATTTAGAGCATACCTCCATCTACCATCATTATTCTTATAGAGAGTTCCAGGTATCATCTTATGTAGTTCACTAGGTCCTCTACAAAATTTATGCAAACTATATACAATGGTATCTTCAATCTTTTGTTTATCTACATCATCAAAATTATCATAACATCTATTTGCATCACTTACACTACCATATTCCCTTATACCCTCAGCTATGTTATCTGCAGTAAAAATTCTTAGAGTCTTGGGATCAATTAAATTCTTAGTTGTCATGCCAACTACTTTAGATTTCTTTCCACTAGCCTTCAACTCTTCTTTCTCTTCGTCTAAAAAAATTATAGGTTCTTCTTCTTCAGTAGTAGCCTTATTTTTTATTTCTTCTTTTTACTCTTTATAACCATGAATCTTTCCCTTCTTTCCCTTGTAATTTATTTGTACTGTCATAGGTGTCTTCTCTTTTTCCTTTTCCTTTTCATTTATCACTATAGAAATCATAGTACTTCTTCTTGTTGCCTTACCGGTTGTAGGAGTTACAACCTCTACTTCTTCAATTACTATAGAAGTAGAAGAAGTACATGTCTCCAAAGTCACAAAGTTCTCCTTGATCTTATCCATCATGTTCTTGGTTATTACACTCTTCTTTGCTAACTCGTCAACTTGTTTCCTCACTCTTATCTCTATCACATGTGCCTTCAACTATGAGTGAATTTTTAAATAGGTTTCTTCATAGGTACCAAACCTAGGAGTACTGAAATCAATCAGTTTGGACAATAATATCACCACTAGGCACATTATTCAATTAGATCGAGTGAAAAACTTTATAATCAATCACCATAGAAGAAAACTTCACCTCAATATATTCGATGTCATTAATTATCATGACACACTAATCTTGTTTAGAATTTATTAGGTGAGTGACCTCACCATCTGGAATCATCCTTAAAATAGGAACATCATCAGTCACGCATAATCCTGTTATCACATGAATAATCTCCTTTGTAATCTTATGCAGTCTATCCAGCCACAAGAACTGATCATAAACTTTACTTAGAACATATCTTATCTTATTAGATTAAAATTCATCGGGTAGGTCAGAAACATATGCAAAACACTTATCTGTCAAATTCTTATACTCATCCTTCAAACCAGCACCATCACACAATTCAGTAAATGCATTGAAATTAGCATTGTAACCACTTCGATCTTCAATATTGCAATGAGTAGATGATCTCACATCATCAGTCAGTACACGCAATGATGTACTGAGACCAAGACATCAGTGGGATCATTCTTTGTCACCTTAAAAGGATGCAATTTGACTACTGGCCTTAGCTCATCAGTAACTTCTACCAATAAAAGAGTGTCCATAATGCTAACAATCATCAACAAAGAACAAAAACCTCCGCAACACAAAAAGATTTTGCTTTGTTTGTCGATAGGGTTCTTCAAACATCATTTCACTTCAAGCACGAAATCACAACCTCCAATTCACAAACACTTAAAACCGCTTAGGAATTGCTCAAGAAATGCTCACAAAATTACTACTTAGCTCGTAGAATGTAAAGTGACAAATGAACTTCACTTTTACCCTTATAACTTCTCATTTCTAAGCAATAAATGCAAACAGTCAAATAGTACCTTTAACTAGTCACAATGGTTAGAACATAAAATATCACTAAGCCATAAACAAAACCATTATGTGATTGCATAGGATCATATATAATACAATATTCTTCATTATATTCCTCCATAATATCAATAGGTATCTTAATATGTTGATAAATCTTACTGCCCACACAACTTAGGGAATGCATTATAGATCTTACTTGATTTTTCTCCCCCTAAGCCAATAATTTTGACTTAGTCAGATGATGAATTCTCCACACTACTTGATGTTGTGGAGCTCTCAGTCAACTTAGAAGATTTCAAATCCCCTTTCATAACCCATGTATCCTTCATCTTATTTTTGATTCCTTCAACATATGCAACCTTCTCTCCTTTATCATTCACGGGCCTATTCACCAGTTGACCTCCAGTGTTATTTTTTCTTCACTTTGCAAGGCCTAACAAGACATCCAATATTATTACAATAATGACATACCACACCAGTTTGTCTCCATGATCCAGCATTGGCTCTACCAATTTTCATCCTGTAATTCACTACAGTGTATCCAAAGTTGTGACAAACAGAATAGGTAACACTAAATTGCTTCTCCCTTTGGTAAGGGTTTCCCAGTTCACAAGTGACATTGGATTGTTGATTCTAGCCTTGTACTCATTAGCCTTATGACCATACTTATTACAGTGATAACACTTACCATGGGAAATATTAGATCTAGCATTGTAACCTTTAGATCTTCCATAGAATTTCCAAATCTAGGAATCGGTGCATTAGGTCTATTAGGTCCAATAGGTCTAAACCTACAAAAATTAGTAGTATGTCCTACCTTGTGACATTTAAAACATATCAGTTTGTAATTCCTCTTGCCATCTTTTTTTTATTCACCTTAGGTTCCAACTCTTCTTTTTCATGGATCTCCTTTGTGCCAAATGATTCACTAACCTCAAATTTAGAAAACCCTAAACCTTGTTTCTTACCATTACTCCTTTGGCTTGAGAGTTGTTGATTAAGTTTAGTAGAAATCTTGTTGAAGTCGTCCAATAGATGATTAGCACTCTCCAATTCTTCTTTAATCTTTTCATTCTCTTTCCTCAAATTTTCATTTTCTTTTATGGCATTGACATTTTATTCATTTGTATCATGTAGGTGTTCTTGTGAAGCAGAAACTTCTTGTTCAGATCTGTGAAGCTCATCCATTTTAGTCATTAGGGTTTCATCTTTGGCTTTTAGGGCATCCTCTATAACTTTCATTGCTTCTAACTCTTCACCCATTCTCATTTAGAAGTTTTCCAACTCCTTTTGCATGTTCTTCTTTTCTTTCTTTAGTTTGTCCAACTCCTTATGTGTGTCCTTGATGTCCTTAGCTAGTTTCTCATTCCCCAAGACCACAACTCCAACCTCAGATTCATCAGATCCACTCTACTCAGATAATTGTTCAATGAGATCCTAACTCTCACTCAATTGTTCAACCATCTCTTGTCTCTTAGCCCTACAAATCTTCAACTGCTCCGTGAGTTTCTCAATCATATCTTCATCCTCTGCAAGTTTCCTTTTATAAAACTCCATGTCTTCCTTAAGTAAATCTCCCAAGCTGATACACTTCTTCAAGGGAACTTGGCTTTGATACTAATTGTTAGTATATATAAGCACTGAGAGGGAGATTGAATCAGTGTAAACAAGAGATGTACTAGTTCAACCAATAATTTTACCAACTTGTAAACAATAAAACATGCAAGAGTAGCTATGTAGTAGAAGTAAAATAATTCAAACATCCACAAAACATAGGCATAGCTCATAACACTACTATTTTTTCATGTGGAAAACCTTGTAAGAGGGAGAAAACCACGGTGGGGATGACACCCATAATCTCTTCACTATAGTAAAATGTGTTTCCCTATGAGGAGCTTACAATACCCAATTAAGGGTTCACCCTATTAAAGGTTTCAATGTATTTTTTTCCAATTTTTTGAAAAGTCGACACTATTTATTGAGATGGCACTATTTATCAGGATGGCACTATTTTTGACATTTTTTTTGCACTAGATAAAACAAGTCGGCGCTAAATCAAGTATTATTTAGCACCCAGTTTAGTACTTAGTTTAGTGCCTAAATTAGCCCCTAATTTAGTGTCTAAATTAGCATCTAATTTAACACCCAAATTAGTGCCTAAATTAGTAGCGCCTAAATTAGCACCTAATTTAGTGCCTAATTTAGCACCTAAATTAGTGCCTCAATTAGTAGCACCTAAATTAGTGCTTAAATTAGCACCTAAATTAGCACCTAAATTATCGCCTAAATTAGCAATATGCATTATAAAGCCCTCAAAACCATTCTTATGCATGGATGCATCACATGGGCTCCAAAACATGAAATTGAAATGCTCGTGAAACTACTCCAAAACTGTCCATAATTCATGCAAAAAAGAACCCCCTTCATAAATTTTCCAAAACTATGATCTATGACTGTTCTTCTAGCCATTGAAACTTTGTTCCAGCAGCTATTGAATCTTTTGGGTTGGACTTGCTAAATAAATGAATTTTTTTTCTATCATTAACATATTCTAATATTTTTCAAACTCAAAAGTATAAAATAATTCAAGTTACAAATTAATTATTAATTCTATATTAATAAATAATTAATACTATTTATTTATATTTAACATAAATAATAGTGATGCAGCCCAATTTTAACTTTGAACAAGAATCATAATGATCGAGGTGGATCTAGAGAACCTAAAAGTTTCAGTCTCAAAATCTCATAGAAACAACATAATCTTGACACAACTTGAATTGGCTCAAAAGGAGCTCGTATGCAGAAGTTATGTGCAGTCAAAGACTCTGTCAAACAGGCAAATCGGGTGTTCCAAAAGGTGAAAAATTAGTCATCTCAGATTTAAGTAAAAATGATGTCCAGTTGTTGTGCGCGATGTGCTGATTTTGGAACCATATTCAGCTTCAAAAATGGAGCTTGTATATGAAAGATATGTTTGGTCAAAGTTCTAGTAAAACTAGCTAGGTCAACAGAGTTGACCTAAAAATGCTTATGTTAGCATAACATGTGGTGGTAGGGAAAAAAATGAAGGGTTCAAAGTTGTTTTGCTCGATGCGCTGATTCTCGAACTATATTCAGCTTAAAAAATGGAGCTCGTATATGAAAGATATGTTTGGTCAAGTTCTAGTCAAATTAGTTAGGTTAACAAAGTTGACCTATAGATGGTGACGTCAACATAACATGTGGTGGTAGGGAAAAAAAGGAAGGGATTTGAACCCTGACCTACAGATGTTGATGTCAAAATAACATGTGGTAGTAGGGAAAACAAGGAAGGGTTCAAAGTTGTTGTCCTCGATGCGCTGATTCCAAAACTATATTCAACTTAAAAAATGGAGCTCGTATATGAAAGATATGCTTGGTCAAAGTTCTAGTCAAACTAGTTAGAGTTTACCTACAGATGCTAATGTGTGCATAACATGTGGCAGTAGGGAAAAAAGAGGAGGGGATTTCGACCCTTCCCCTCCACCAATCTTGCCATCTTATGCGCTTGACAACTTAGTCGCCCATGAATTCCACGATTATGATGGCTAAAAATAATCTTCTAAAATAATCTTTCTCCTTATTTTAACTCAAATCAAAACAAACAACTATAAGAGTTAAAAATATACGCAAAATATTATTTTGTAAGGCTTAAATTATAAAAGACAAAAACTATTATGGGTTGTTTTAATAGGAGATATGTGGAAAATTTTTACTATGTAAGGGAGATTTAGAAGATTTGTAAAATATTATGGTTTTAATCGTAATAGGCAAATATTTTTGTATATAAAGGGGGTGAGTTTGGGCATTGAAGGCTAAGTGGAACTTGAAGAAAGAATTCAAGTAATTTGTAAGGGAAGCTTGGAGAGTTTGTATGCTTGTGCAAGTGGGGTTTTTTTTATTGAGGGGAGAAAATTTACAAGGTGTTTGCATACTTCAAAAATTGTAAAGCGAGAGAGATTATGAGGAGTTTATTGCAGGTTTTTTGAAGCTTGAATATTGTAACAAGGCATTTTGCTTGGTGATGTTAGTAAAGCAACCCCAGCATTGAGAAGCAGACCCGGAAACATAGTCCTTATAGGATGAACTTGGTTATCAACTTGCATTTGATCCTTCTATCTTCTGTCTTATTTTTCTTCTATCTCCTGTCTTACATTCTCCTTAATTTATTTTCAAGCATAAATTTAAGTGATAATTACATTATTTTGGTAATTAGTTAGCTCCTTAAGTTCTGTAAAATTTTTATGAACTTTGTTTACATTTTCAACAGTTAAGAACCATAATCACGCAATATTGCTTGCATCGGGAAAAATTGTAATTTGAATTAATTTATAAGTTTTATTGTAGACACTAATTATAGATCACATAAAGAAGATAGAAAAACACTAGAACATTTCAGAATTCACAACTCTTCATTATTTATCCAGCTAGTCTACCCTTACAATGAGAGAAAAACACAAATTTAACCAAATTCAAAAATTACTTTTTTTGGCAGATTTTCACAAAATTTATTTTTTATCATTTTTGGTAATTTTTAAAACAACTCCTTGAAATCTGATTTCCCCCCTAAAGATCCCCTAAACTAAGATAAGTTGAATTGCCAACTAATCTCTAAAATTGGAAACACGTTTTTGAAGTTATTAAAAAATACAACTTTCTAAAAACTCAAAATAAAACACTAAAAGGTAATTTTGGAGGCCCAAATGAACTTGAATCTTCCAAACGAATATGTCATGATGGTGTCATGTCTAAAATATCCAGTTAGAACCATTCATACATCATCTAGATAATACAAATGGATTTGTGAAAATACCTTTATGTGACTCAAATTTTCATAATGATTTATTTAATTTTATTTTTTAGGTAAATAGTTGCTATGGGCAACACCCATTGCATTAAAATCTAAAAAGCATAATGTGTTGTTCATAGTTGATTAGATATAAATGAAATACCCCCTACAAACTTGAAATAAATCAACCATTCAGACATAAACATGACATTGCTATGATTACGCTACCACCCTAACCCGTTGCCCACCCAAAATAAAAATGTCACTGACTGGACATTATTATCCCATAATTTCAACTATACATACTATGGGACAAACATGACAAGCTATAAATGATTTCAATAAAATTTGGGGGAGATCTTGGGCCGCTATACCTTCCTTGGTTTCCTCTATTTCAAGATTTATTTTTTTATTTTAATTTATAATGCTTAATTTTTATTTTCTACATTTCATGAAAATACTGAATTAATTAACTTTTTGTAGTTGGTGGATAGATTCTGGGATCTCAAAATATGAATTAACTTTTTTAAATCATTATGTGAAAATTTGAGTCACATAAAGGTATTTTCACAAATCCATATGTATTATCTAGATGATGTATGAATGGTTCTAACTAGATATTTTAGACATGACACCATCATGACATATTGGTTTACTTGGTGTAACTATCAAAAAGGTGGTAAAATGTTATACTCTAGGATAGATAGATTCTATTTCAACCACCATCTTCTCAAATGTCAGAGGGATGATGCAAGCAGACAAGTCGAAGTGATACCCTGCACACTATTCGATCACCACCCAATTACTGCAAGATTCAACCCCAATGGGCCTTCTGCTAATAACAGGCAGAGAGACAACCTAGTCTACCTCAATACATCCTTATTGGATGAGGAGAGTATTTATAATGCGGTCTATGTGATCAGATGGTACAATTCAGCAGTGGTAAAACACAAAGATGTCACGAGCAGATGGGCCCCGGACTTAGAGAGTTGGAAGTCCTTATTCCAAACAATAGGAAGGAAAAGGGCCAAAGATGCTAGGTGGGTTGAAGAGAAGCTCCATGAAGACCTCTCTAAGGAAGAAGCTGATCTACAAAATAACCCATGTTCTATAGAAAATACAACCATATTATCTAATACCAAGGAGACCCTTAGAAAAGTGCAAAATGAGAAACTTAAAGGTGTTAAAATCATATCTAGAAGCAAGTGGGTGGAGCATAGCGATAGGGGTTCAAAGTTGTTCTTAAATCTACTCAAAAAGAAAGAAGCAAAGACTAGAATTGAGGAGATATGGGAGGATGGCATCAAGATTGAGGACCAACAGGCCATTGTCCAAGCCTTTGCAAAATACAATCATAAAATGTTTACCTCAGAGGACAGTGGGAGCAGGGTGGCTGAGGCCAGAAACAAGATCATACAAGAAGTGCCTGATAGAGTTGAGGGTAAGGACTTTACCCTGCTCAAAAAACCTATTTACTTAGAAGAAATCAAGGGGGATATAAGCCAAATGGTTGTAGACAAGCCCCCAAGACTTGATGGGCTACCTATAGACTTCTATAAAAAGAACATATAATAGATCGGTCAAGAATTTCTAGAAGTGTATGAGGAAGCCTTTACAGAAGGATCCCTAGGGGGATAGATTAACAGAGGAATTATCAAGCTTATCCCCAAGGAAGGAGATAGAACCCTGATTTAAAACTGGCGTCCAAACACACTGCTAAATGTCTCCTATAAGATATTGTAAAAAGATTTGGCCAACAGATTGAAAAACATCCTTCCTAAAATTATCAACCATAACCAAATAATTTTTGTCAAAGGAAGGTACATTCTGGAAAACTTGGTCACTTGTTGGGAATCCATGGACTGGGCTAAGGAAACCAACCAGCAAGCATGTATGCTCCTCATAGACTACGAGAAGTCCTATGACCAAATAGAATGGGATTTAATCTATCTCATGATGGAAGCCTTAGGGTTCCCTAATTAGTTTATTAGAATGGTACAAACCTTGATGATAGGTGCTCTGGCTAGGGTTGAATTCAATGATATCAAATTAGAAATATTTGAGCTAACTAGATCTATTAGACAAGGATGCCCTCTTGCTCCAGCCTTGTTTGTGATAGTTGCAGATGCAGTTATCTATCTACTCTCAGAAGAGCTACTCTTTCAAAAATTTAGGGGAATAGAAATTCCAGAAGAGAAAGAAGTTTCCAATATTCAGTTTGTCAATGACACAACACTGATACTGAAACTAGATTTGGAAAACCTAGAGACACTCATGAACATAGAGACACTCATGAACAAAACAGAGTTGTTCTGCACTGCCTTAGTGAGTAAAATCTTAATGGAGAAGTCCATCTATTTAGGGTGGACATAGGAACCCCCTCCATGGCTTGCTAGATGGAACTTCAGTTGGAAAGGGCAAGATTTCCAAGTCAAATACCTGGTCATCCCATTCTCCATTAACCCAAACCTAAAGGCTATGTGGGATTGGGTCATACATAAGGTAGATAGGAAATTGAACAAATGGGATATTCAATACCTATCCATGGCCAGGAGAGTGCAGGTCTATCAGAAAATACTTTCATCCTATATGATCTACTATTCCTCTTCTTGGATGTTTTGTCAGTATCATTTTAACACTATCCATAAGAATATTAGAGACTACCTATGGTCAGATGGCAGGGGTAATAGGAAAGGACATACACTGAAATGGGAGTTGTTCACCACAGAGAAGAAGCAGTGGGATTAGGTCTTAAGAATCTAAGGCTTTAAGGAATCTCTCTTGCCACCAAATAGATTGTAAAAGCTATGGAGGGGAAGAGCCTTGGAAATTCTTGATAAGGAACAACATTGTTAGGGGAACTCCTAAGAATAAAAAGAAATGGAATAATTTATCTCAATGATATCATGGATGGTAACATGGAACTTAAAATACAAGGCTCAGTAGTGTTCAAATCTATATAGAAAGGATGAGACCAAGTTAAGAAATATATAACTGATAGTAAGATTAACCACAACCAAAATTTGATTTGTTGCAACAGATCCATTTAGTGGAATCTTAAGCACAAAGAGAAACCACTTGCTCTACTTCAAGGGTGTTCTGGTAGGCTATGTAATGAGAAGGGTATTTCTTATTTGGCATATATATTTCAAGAAGGGAATATTATTGGTTGAGATGACCTGAGAACCAGATTTGGCTTACCTATCTCCCAATTCAGAACACATTCTCTTCTCTTTGAAGCTTGTAGAACCCATAGCCTTCTCCAAGATTGTTATGTTGACAACATCTACCACCTTAAATTCAGATGACCTAATGGATCTTTCCTTCCTAACATCAAGTCCAATCAGGTTTATGCTCTCCTAGCAGGTGACCCTACCATAATCCCCCATGTGAACCTTTGCTGGAACATTTTCCTTGATCCTTATGAATGGTCTAAGATTTTCTATAAGTTGTGGTCCTCCTTTGTCGAGCCTAAGATTAAATGCTTTCTCTCGAGTCTCCTCTTGCATAGGATTCCTCTTAGGCTTCCCAATGTAGATCACTCTATATGTAGCTATTGTGGGCTCCCAGAGACCATCCCTCATATTTTTTTCAAATGTTCCTTTGTTGTTGAATTCAGGAAAATATTTGGTTTCTCTAATAGATATACCCTATCTTGGCTTGAGATTCTTTCTAGGTCCATCAGGGGTCTTAAGAAGTCTTACAACTATTTTTTTTGCCTCCTCTCTGCTTTAATTATGTGGCATATATATGAAAACTTAGAAATGTTAATATTTTTGGTAATATTTCCAGGATCCTTACTAAGTCTCTGAGGAGGCTCATATTTTATAAAATTAATGTGCAGGTTGCAATGGTGATCAAGATAAAAAAGAAGAAGCTCAAGGACCTCTTCAAAGATGGCATGGTTAGAATCAGGACTTGGGAAGTATGACATGGATACACATGGTCATGGGAGAGCCATGAGCTTTCCCCCTTTGAGACTGCACTACAAGGGTTCATGAATGAAGTGGCAGCTCACAAGAAAGCTAAGAAACAACAAAGAGGAAATCATCATAGTGGTTCCACTCACTACTTTACCACCAGGAGATATTCCTATGGCTAAGATAATCTATCACCCATATGAACAATACATTAGGGATGGTAAAATCATCAGGTGGTCAAAGAGACAACAAGACTGGATGGCATGGATCCCGCGTAGAGAGGGAGACATTCTGTGATTTATAGTGATGAATATTTTTGTTCTATTTTGAGATATATGCTACTTTCATGATATATACTTGATCTTTTTGAACACTCAATGATGTAACTCAGGATATGTAATGTAATCTTATGTAAACATTTGCTAGGTGTTGTTAGGTAGTTATGTAGGCTAAGTTTAGTTTGGTTTTTTTGGTTGCTAAAATTTTGAAATAACTATCTTTGGTATGCTGGTTTTTGACACCATCTATTGTATTCAGATTTATATGGCGACATATATCCTTAATAGAAAAAAATATCAAAGATATTATCTTATACGGTCAGTCTTAAGAAAAAAATAGGTAATGTGTAGAATGTCAACTTGATCAATCATCAAAACATGTTCCTAACCTCAAACGCATTCATGGATATCAACAAGTATGTTGGCTCAAACATTAACAACTATAATAACAATCAGAACATCAATTTTTTTAGATCATTGGTCGATCTGGAACATCTTACTATCACTGTTCTTCTTTTTTACTGTCAACCTGATACTTATATCATCAGAACTTATGCAAACCGAAACATAAAAGTTGTGATCATGGATTAACATATGATTTACCATGTATAATCTTTCTCTAACTTCGTATTCCATAACTCACTCATATTTTTTCATACCAATCCTTCGATTGACCCCAATACATTGTTTCTCTTCTTCCATACTTAGCCAATTTTGCACTCCTACCTTCGGTATAACCAAAAAATGTTATTCGGTGATCAGAGACGTGTGGTTTCCATAAATGACAACATCCATCTTATTTAATACAATGTCCCTTGCCAACAAATCCCGCGCGGAGTCCTGCAGAGAAACCTTTGATTGAAGAGGTAGATTGAATAACAACAAATCAACAATCCCTCTCCTTTAGATCAACTCCAACAAGCAATCTTTTAGAGCACTCCCTGGAAGCCAACTCTTATCAAAACTATTCTGCAAGCCCTCTCTCTTCACAAAATATATCATAGAACACCCTCTCAAACTATAATCAATAATCTCTCTAGTATCACTTCCTCTCTACAAAGGTTATTAGATGGTTTTCTTCTATGCATTCCCCTTTGCGTTCCTTGATGGTTGAAATTAAATTTTTATTACCCATTTGTTTGATGTGGGAGGAGTTGCATGGGAAATCCAACTGCCCCAACTATTTCATAATAATTGGTTGATTAACCTTTGTTATGTTATGGTTTCTCTCTAAATTATTTAATTAATATTTATTTATTTTCACCACCCAAATATCCTTATAATATTATTTATTATTAATTAATAACTCTAAATAATTTATTTATCTCTTAAATTAATTTACCCACTCTCACATAAATATAAATTATCCAACTAATATATATATATATATATATATATATATATATATATATATATATA
>MU224196.1:265590-286194 GCA_018584345.1 Thuja plicata
GAATCTGGAGGTCTCATCTCAGTTAGCATAGGTCCCACAACCTGGAGATGATTCCCTTGTTATACTGGATTATCAAGACCAAGAGAGCTTGAGATCAGAGGCGCAAATTCAGTGTATAACAGTTACTTTCAATGCTTTCTATGTTTTTCATCTCCGCTCTTCCTCATTCTGTCAATAATCTCTCTCATAATCATCCCCAACAATTACAATTGCTGTTACGATTCAAAGTTGCCATTACCAACAATGGCTCTTCTCTGCCCGACTGGATTCCCCTTCACCCCTTCTGCAACTGGACTGGTGTTATCTGTCACTCCTCTTCTCACTCTGTCCGTGCCATCAATTTAACCCAAATGAGTTTAGACGGTACAATTTCTTCTCTTCTTGGGAATGTCTCCTCTCTCAGATCTCTCAATCTCTCCCATAATTATCTGTTCGGTATCATTCCACCTCAACTCGGCCAACTCTCAAATCTGTGGGTATTCTCCCTGTATGACAATCATTTGCAAGGAACCATTCCACCCTCTCTCTCCGCTTGTCGCAGGTTGTATCATCTTGATCTATCCTTTAACCAACTGCATGGCAACATTCCACTTGCGAGAAATGGATTTGGCATATAACAATTTCACTGGCATATTGCCCTCATCCATAGGCCAACTGTCTTCCAATCTCAATGTCTTGAGTTTATTACACAACATGATAAGTGGAAGCATACCACATCAGATTGCCAATCTGACAAACTTGACCGAGTTAAATCTAGGTGAAAATCTTTTCAGCGGCAATATTCCATCTGGAATTAAAGGGTTCCATGTGATGGAACAATTGTATTTGGGTGGGAACAAATTAGAAGGAACCATTTCAAGTGAGATAGGTCAAATGCAACATCTTGGACTCTTAAATCTTAGTCACAACCATTTATCAGGAAAAATACCAGATTCACTTTGTAGCTCCCAGCAGTTAAGACGCCTTTTACTTCATCATAACAAGTTATCAGGGAATATTCCTGTTAGTTTGGAGGAATGTCAGAAGTTGGAGCTCCTTGACTTATCTTACAATAAACTAAGAGGAAGGATACCTGGTGAAGTGATTGCCAGCCTTCAAAACCTGCAATTTTACCTGAATCTTTCATGGAATTCTCTTGAAGGGTCGTTGCCACAAGAGATGAATAAAATTGTCATGGCTCAAGCCATAGATATATCTGGAAATGGACTTACTGGGGTCATTCCATATTCTTTAGGAGATTGCACAGCATTGGAGCAACTAAATCTATCCCACAACAACTTTGAAGGTTCACTCTACAAATTAAAAAATCTCCAAGAAATGAATCTTTCTTTCAATAATTTGTCAGGGCAGATTCGAGAAAGAGGCTTGTTTCCAAATAGAAGTGTTGTAACTTTGTTTATGGGAAACCCTGGCCTATGTGGGCCAAAAAACTATTCATTGCATCCATGCCAAAATCAAAATCTGGGAAAACATTCCCTGCTCAAAAAAGTAGTCTCATCAGTTGTTGGAACCGTTGGATTCGTATTATGCTGCTTCATTATAGGAATTCTATGGAGGCGTAAACTTTCAAGGCAACTAGTCCGTCTCTCAAGCTTTAGTTTTCAAAGGCTGGGCTATCCGAAAGTTTCCTACCAAGATCTTATCCTTGCAACGTCTGAATTTGACGAGTCAAACTTGCTTGGAGTGGGTAACTTTGGATCTGTCTACATAGGCATCTTGAGGGATGGTAAGATAGTTGCCATCAAGACTCTTAATTTGCCAAATGAAGAAGCTCTTAAGAGTTTTAAGAGAGAGTGCAAAATGTAACGGAGGATTCGACACCGTAACCTCATCAGAATCTTAAGTGCATTTTTGTACCCTGACTTAAAAGGTTTGGTTCTTGAATTTGCATCGAATGGGAGCTTGGAAAACCGTTTGCACCCTGACAGGGATGATGAAGGCTTTGGTAATTTGGGGTTGAGTGAGTGCTTGAGCATTGCTGTAGATATAGCACATGGCATGGAGTATTTACATCATGACTGTCCTCTACCAGTTGTGTACTGTGATTTAAAACCAAGCAATGTGCTCTTGGATGCAAACATGACAGCCCTGGTTACTGATTTTGGCATATCCCGTTTAACTGCTACAAATTCCATAGATTCACTCAGCACAACAACATTTGCACTCAGAGGATCTATTGGATATATTGCTCCAGGTAATTTTATTTGAATTTTCTTTCTATTGGCAATATCATTTTCTTTATTAGCTATTTAACAGTTTCATGAATAAAATTGATTACAGAGTATGGATTGGGTGGGAATGTTTCTACAAAGGGAGATGTTTATAGTTATGGAATTCTGATATTAGAGATGGTTTTAAGAAGAGGCCAAGTGATGATATGTTTGTGGGAGACACGAGCTTACACAAGTGGGTGAGATCAGCTTTTCCAAACAGAGTGGCAGAAATTGTTGATAGGGAGCTATTGAGAGATGTGAGTGAAAATATGGAAGACAATAACTGTCTTCTTTCTTTAATTCATGTTGGTTTGCTCTGCAGCAATGAATCGCCAAGAGAACGACCTTCCATGCGAAATGTAGCCAAAGCCTTGGAGAGCCTGAAGACTTCGATGGGAGGTGCAGCTTGTTCAAATTTGACATCAACCATATCAGAACTCCTGGAGAATACCAATCCCAAAGGAACATTGGCATCTGACAGTCGAAGTTCTACATTTTAGATTTTTACAACTTCCATTAAGACATGTATTAGTCCTCCATGTTTGGTAGTTTCCAGGTTGTCTTAGTTGATTATGAAACCCAACGGCCATTTTCTTTCCCTCCAAATCTCTTGACTGTATTGGTTATGTATTTGCTTATAAATGACATATTGTCGTTGTTTGTAATGTATATTTGAAAATAGTTGATAATAAAAGTTTGCCCTTTTGAAAGTGGATGTAGTCATTATGATGAACCACTATAAATATGTACCATCTTTTATTTGAATCTCTATTTTAGTCCCTGCCCTTTAAGGTGGGGACTAATGTTTTTGGGCTTCTGTTTTGCAATAGTCCTTGCCTGGGTTGTTGTGCAAAGCGCCGAGTATTCGCTTTATACTATGGTTCGTAGCTTTATTTCTATTAAACTGTATTTTTCCCTCGCAAATTCCTATTTCCTGATTGGTGCAGCTTTTTTTCGCCGGCAATATTTTTAATTTCGTCTACAGAAATCCTGCGAAAAATTGGGAACTGGTGGCAATGATGGTAACTCGTGGAAACCAGTATGCAGTGCACTCCACATTGACATGTCTGGTTCCAGGTCCCAGTGGCGCTCTGCAGATTGGTAGACGTGTGCTTTGCATGTAAGGTTTTCATCAAGGGCATCGACGCTTCCTTCTTTATAACTGTGTTAAAATCCAGCATTCACATTTACCAAAAGTGGCATTGCAGCAGAGAAAACAAGAAAACAAGGTGTTCCTCTTTGAGTCATCATCCAAACAGAACAAGGTATTGTTCTTCTCGTTTCGCCATTTCTTTTCTGGACTGGTATCATTCTTTGTTCTTCTCGTTTCGCTGTTTCTTTTGTGGGCTGGTCTCCACCAACATAGAAATTAGTTTTTGATTTCCTCCTTGCCTTCTGTACATACAGGGTTTTACCCAATTGCCTTTGAACCTATTGTTTTTCGTTTTCAAATTTTTATTTTCTCAATAGATTTTGAGCTTCATTCGGAATAGCTTGGACTTTTAAAATTGGTGTCGGAATCTCAAAACCCATTTGCAAATAATTTGTGGAAAATCCACCGACGTAGAACATTTTAGTGTCTACTTCAATATCTTGATTTATTTCTAGGTTGCTTGCAATTTGTTCAACTAATTGAGCATTTTCAAACCTCAACTTTGTAAATTCCATGCCTAGTAAAGTAATAAACAGGGGAAGACTACTTTAATAACAGATAGGCAATGACTAATGATTTCACCGTAGTGAGCTTGCAATTAGTCTACTGTTTGTAATTTGTGTACAAAGTTTTATATTACGGTTTGTAAGAATTTTGTTATATAATTTGTTTTTTTGCTGATTGTTCTAATTTTTGATTGGTCAGTGTTATATTCTCCATGATAAATTTAAAGCTAGATTAATACTTGGCAATGTATTTGCCCTCACCTTGGCCTATACAGGGATTTTTACAATGCCCTAGCTAGTGAGTAACAAATGTTTCACAATCTTTTATTCCCCATTCCTTCAATTCTTCTTTCTTCATTTTTTAAAATGGTCAAGTACACTGATATATACTTATAAAGTATGGCCACAAAATTGTAGCCAACTTATGTTGCAGGAAGTTAATCATTATAATGATCTCATGTTGATTATTTGTCTTTAGATTGATCTAGTATATAGTTTCTGTGTGTTGTTGTGTTAGCTCTTTGATCCCTATAGGTATGTAAACTGTAAATCATATAACAAATCACTTTTCTTCCAAGCTTCAAGATGGGGGCTTTATTTGTACAGCTAAATCAATCTTCCAATTTTCTTCCAAGCTTGAAGATGACGCTTTCTTTGTCCTGTTGTCATGGGTTCTCATGTTGGCATAGCAGGGGCAGAGCTCTCTGTTCCCATATGTCCCTGGGAGAACACACATGCACCTAGCACAACATGTCCCACAACCCTCAAACACTTGTCATTCAGAGATCCTGTTTTACATCTATTTGTACAAGCAGCCTTGCAGTCTGCAAACAAAAGTAAACACAAGCCCACAAACAACCATTAATCTATCAATCATCCATGAACAAGTAGCTTGATTAAGAAATGACCAACTTTTACAATGTGAAGGTAAACACTAGTTTTATTGATAGCTTGCTGTATGCTAAGATATTATAGGACAAATGCCCATTTGGGTATCCATTTGGGCACATACCAATGGTCTGAAGAAGTCTACGGTGTGCCTCTGAATTCGCAGCCCGAGCACCTTCTATATACCTGTGTGGAAAATAGATCAGATTATAGTTAGCAAAGCACAGAAACTAATTGCTGCTATGAACAAATAATAAATAAGAAGAGTGCTAATGTTGAACACATTTCATAATAAATAAGAAGAGTGCTAATGTTGAACACTGTAAGTTAAAGACTTACTGATGTAAACAAAAGTCATGGGTAAAATTTTCAGGTATTATGAAATCAATCTTTCTAGCAACTAACTACTGAAGTACCTTTTACATTGCATGCCTTATAGATAGCCTGTTCCTCATACTTACAATTATGTGATTTTAATGTGTCATAAATAGCGACTAGAACATAATTATTGACAAAAGCTCAAACACAACATTATTCCTTCTGCTCAAAATAATGTAGTCTTGAGATATTTTAGTAGCTCACTTTATTGACCAACCAAGAATGCATACTGATCCGCAGTCATCTCTAAATATCTAGATAGCAATGGTCCTACCTCTAATTGATGCCCTGAAGAATATCAAATAAAACATTTGAAACACAATTAAACCATGCAACACCCATATCATAAATTCTCCAAGTCAGAGCACCCAATGTTCCTACATTATAGCTTGGAACACAAATCCTACATATAAAACCTATCATTACCTAAGAAATAAGTGCCATCAGGACGCATGTAAAGAGGAGCTTTCTTACAGGAGCACCAAGGGAAGCCATTACAGGGTTACGAAGACTTTTGGGTTATGTCGATGCTGAAAACTTCTTAGGCCTTGAGAGAATACACTAATACTTCTTGTGGTGTGTGTATTAGTCGAGGGATCTCCCTCAAATTTATAAGGAGAGGAGGTAGGATTCTCTTTGTACAGACAAAAAGAGGCTTTGGTCTTGTATCTTGCACCTTAATAAACTTAAATTGATTATGTTGCAGCTTGTGCTGATGAAAAGGGAGAGGACAAATCATATATGTAGGGTCACTTGGGTGTCATTCTCACAAGTTGGCTTCATACATTGAAATGCTTAAGCTATTTTACTACTGTTATCTACGGGGTAATCTGATAAATTTGTGTAATCCTTTGTTTGACAGACACAAACAACAAGATCTGAACAATATGCTTCAACAATTTTCCTTGGGGTCAGCAGTTCTTCTTCTGTTCAACCCATTGTTGTTGTAGAGTAAACGGTGTTCTATCGTGAAAAGGCAGCTGGCATGTACTCAGCTACATATGTTGACTCACAACTTTCAAACAAAATTTAGTTTCCTGGCTACCCACATTGTAATATTTCACACAATTTAGAGCTAAATAGACTCAATGCATCTCAAGCCACTAGTTGTAGGTTTCGAATACCAGATTCTCTGAATTTGGCTTCTAAATTCATCAGCCCCTTATTGGTCAACAATGGCAGGCCTACTGGGCATCGTTCAGCCAAACAAATCATCAACAGACCATATACACTTTCTCCAACCATGCTTTGATGGATGTCCATCCCCTGTTCCAAGGCTCTCGTTTTATCATAGCAGGGAGGATGCGGGCAAAGGTTGTTGAATCTGGCTGTCTGCCTAAATTAGTAATTCAAACTGGTGATTTATCATTCAATAGAAATTTTGTGTGTTGGCTAAAGTTTCTTGAAAGTGGATGTTAATCAGCAGTGCCTGCTGGCACCCTTTTGGAGTATTTTTCCTCTGAGTTTGCAAAGTCCATTGGTAGCCTTGACGATGAGGTATTACTATTATTTTTCTATTTTTTTACTCATGTATGCATCAATTGAAGATCATATAAGGCAAGTTAGGAAAGGTTATAGAGAGTTTTTACACATTTGAGGCTTATCAGGCGTGTTAGATTTTACAATTTCCCAGCAATTAATTCAACCCAGGACATTACATTGTGTACCAAACCTACCCTAGTGCGGCAATTCAAAAACATTGAGGGATCCACTTAGCATTGAAGTTTTGCCGAGTTGCATTAGGACTGTCTGTGAAGGAGTATTTAGCTACCCAATGTTCGTAGGATACTATCTAGGGGAGAAATTGCAAAATCATTCAATATGTTTGGAATAAGTCTGCACCATTTACACAATGAAGATATTAAAACAGAGAGAATGAAAGGAAAGACGTAGAGAACAGAATACAGAGTAGGAAGCTCCCAAACTTATTGGAGTTAATTTACATTGGAAAAAGAACATAGCAAATGATTTTCCCTTTGCTTTTTCCCCTCCATTTTGATTAAGGAGGGCTTTGAATTGGAAATGGCTATTCAGTTTCTAGGATGCACCGATGTGTTCTTAGGATGCACCGATGAATTCAAACAGTAAATGAATTTTATAATCACCTTGGATAAATCTTAAATATTTTTTTAAATTTTTAATATCTACTGCTTCATCTTTGCATTATTGGACCAGATTGAATCCAAAGCTATTCTGACTTTAAAAGTGTTTGGATTCTACATGCCTATTATCTTCCTGTCCGAATGCTTGCTTTAGCAGATTCTATAATCCTCCCCATTAACTCCATGGAGAAAAATACAAACAGTAATTGTCTATACCCGAACAAGGCCTCAAATAATTCTCAAGCACTCTGAATATACCTCTTCTGAACATCGTAGTGTACTTTTTCTTAAAGGCCACCGGCCAGTTAAATATTGTGAGTAATTTCGTTTGACATCTGCATATACCTCTAGTATTTTGTATGCAATGAAACATTGTAAATTATTTGTATGCAATGAAACATTGTAAATTGTTAGAGTTATGAAATTGTTTCAGTCAAATAGTTCATTGCATTTTGCATTCAAATATCAAAATATTCATAAAATCAGAAAAACATTAAAATAGAAATATATAAATATAAAGAAGAGAGAATGAGAGATATAAAGATAAAGTAGAAAGTGATAGAAAAAGAGGTAGAAAGGAGGAGATATATAGGGATAGAGAGAGATAGAGAGGGAAACATAGAAAGTGAGAGATAGAGAGGAAGAGATTAAAAGATGTATAGATGGTGAGATATATTGATACAGCCAGAAGGAAATCTAGAAAGGATGAGAAGAAGCTACAAACAAAGGAACAAATACTTAAATGACCTTCCCATAACTCTACGGCATTCCCATTGCACATTAAGGTGCGAGTGCTAGTTATAGTCATGTAATATGTGTGAACAATGGAAAGAACAGAGGCAAACAAAGGCACTCTAATTTGGGATTGCCAAAAAAATATCCGAACCGGTGATTTAGAAATTTAGAATAAAGTATATTAGATGCAACAGAGATATTGACTGGAGTCTAAAACAATTTTGGATTGTCACGCAGACATACAATTAAAAGAAATTAAACGTTCATTTTTTAATTTCAAAAAATATATAATAAAAATAAATTAACATTGGAATGGCAAATATCATGTGGTAACGTATTTTTCATTGTTAGTTTTGTTTTCTGATTTTCCTTTTTCTTCCCTTTCTTTTTTCTTTTCAGTTTTGACAGTTACTGCAGTTCAATTGTTGTATTGATGTTTTCTTATATCTATTTTGTATTCATAAAGGGCCTGTTTGTTTCACCAAATTGAATGGGAATTGGCATTTCCGAATTCCCAAAATGTTCAATTCCCTGTTTGGTTCCAAAATTAAAAATTGGAATAGGGTTATGCAAATTCTAATTTTGGGTCATTTTGAGCATTCCACAATTCCTTCTCAGACCTGGAATTGGAATTGAAAGTATTATTTTGGGAAAGAAAATTTATTCCCATTTTTGTTTCAATAATGTATATTATATTCCTATAAGGATGTATATATATATACATGTGTGTATATATATTTGTGTGTATATATACACAAGTGTATATACACACATGTATATATATACACATATGTGTGTATGTATGTATATATACATGTGTGTATATGTGTATATATATACACAAATGTATGTATATGTGTGTATACACACATGTGTGTATATGTGTATATATATATATATATCTGTGTGTGTGTATATATATATACATGTGTGTATATATACACATGTGTGTATATATATACATATGTGTGTGTATATATATACATTTATGTGTATATACACACATGTGTGTGTGTATGTGTGTATATATACACATGTGTATGCGTATATATATATATATATATATGTGTGTGTGTGTGCGTACGCGCACACACATGTGTGTATACACATGTCTGTGTGTATACACACGCGTGTGTGTATATATACACACATGTGTGTATATATGTGTATATGTGTGTATATATACACACATGTGTGTGTATATGTGTATGTGTGCAAAAACAAAATTCCAATTCCAATTCTAGTTGTGCAGAACCAAACGCAAAATTGGCATCTTCTCAATCATCTTCCAGGTGAACCAAACAGGACAAGCCCATATTCTAGAATTCGTTTTGAGAATAGCACAATTCCATAAATGGATTCAATTCCAGAATTGGCAATTCCAGCATGCACAAATTCCGCCAAACAAACGGGCCCAAAGAGTTTTTGTTTGGCATTTCCATCAAATTGATAACTCTAGCCTCTAACCTGACAATGGTGTCAGAGCACAAGGATATTTATATGAAGTTTTCAAGATGTTAGATCCTTTAAAAAAAAAAAAAGATATTATTTAGGAAGACAAGTAAAAAATTGATTCAACAAAGATTCGATATTTTGCTTTTCAATTATAAGATATAGAATAATTTAAGTAAGATGTTTAGATTGCACTCAATATTTTGAAGGATAATTCTTTTTCATTGAATATCAATTTATTTTTTTGAGGTCAACACAATGTTATATTGTCTTAGATGCTACCTTATAGGTTGACACCAAGATTATTATAGTTATGTAGAGTGACCAAGATCGAATTCCATCAAAAGTTTATGAGGACATAAGAAACTATGGGGTACCTCTTACTCATTCATCTAATTGTATTCTTAAATAAGCAAAAACAAAACACCACTAATAGACCATTGACTATTCAACTGACCTAAGCATTGAGTGGATAATTTATTACTCACAAATTAGATCCATTACAACATAATAAATAATAATAAGATATTCACAAATGTATACTATCATTTTAAGCCAAGCTCATTGTTCTTTACTTATTTTATACATAAACCTACTAAGAGCTAAATTGCTTGGGTAATATCTAGTCCAAGAAAATCCATTGCATACATTAGCCTGCCAATAGCACTAATACAAGGCACACTCAAAACTCTCTAAACTATCAGCTAACTTAAGCTGCATTAGTATAATAAGTAAAGAAGTACTAACCAATTTACAATCTCATATATAGAACTACTACAAAATAGTATTGACAAACATAATTTGACTCCAATTTACAATCCCATATATAGAACTACTACAAAATAGTATCAACAAACATAATTTGACGTACCAAAAAAATTATTTGTATCTAAGTATTATGATCTCAATTGTAAGAATATATTTTTCCTCCTAAGATTTTCATATCAAATTTTAAGCTCTATAATCATTCCTTTGGTGTTACAAATAAATAGCATGTCATCCACATATATGATAATAATTAAAGTCTATCTGTCACTTATTTTAATATAAATTCAATGATCTTCTTTCTTAAAACTTTTAATGGCACATACGAGATGATTAATTTAAATTATATAATGACCTCTACAAGCTAGAAACGAAACTCATAACATTTATTGTTGGAAAGTTATACCAACTGTCACGGGGCTAGATTTGACCCCGTGCAGCACCGGCAATCTTCGATCACTTTGAAGATCCCGAACTACACCTCCTTACCAATATCCAAACTTTAGCACCTGCACACACAACTAGATGAGTAAAATAACATAAACTTGCACAACGGAATGATTTACATAAAATGGGAACACAGTACTTGGGGCAATTAAGTAGCTTTATTAATTTCAACAGAATGGCCCCTGGCCTAGTCTACATCAATCTCAACTATGTTGTTGATCACTACCCGAGTACTACCCAAGCACTCTTTACAAGTTCCCACCCCTAGGTTTGTACCCACTCTTGGAACACTGGTGCACCCTGTACACCTCACACTCTAGCTGTAGTTTCGTATGTAGATTCCAAACCCAAAACACCTTGTGTCTTTGGAACTCGCTGGTGCAACCCTGACTCTCTGGTGAGCTTGAGCTGACTTACCTAGAACAAGACCCAGGCCCCCTCCCTGACCGAGGACTCCAAGTCACTTCACTTCACTGCTGCTTCAACACACACACTGCACTGCACTGCTTTGAACTCCCTGCTCACTGAATACTGTTTTGTGCCTCCTTGGATTTCTCCACCATGACACTTCGCCTTGCGAATGCAAGAAACACTGTAGAATGTTCGTCTTGAACGGTTGGGCTACTCTTATTCGTCCATATAGTTATTAGTAGGAGAACCGAACCGCGGTAGAAAGTAACCCCTGTAGAGCTCCCACCCCCAATGTGCAATTCAGCCTCCCGAACTTGGATACCGCATCCAAGTGAAGCTTCTCCCCTTTCAGGATTCAACAACCCCTTACATCCTCCCCCACTCTAAAACATGCGACCTCCTCGACGCCGAAAACACTGTGCCACACACTGCTATGGAGGCCCCTCCCTTGCTCAATGTTTAGAGAGGAAGGGTGGAGTCCCGTTCCAGGAACTCCAAGAACTTATCTTCATATTTCCACATGTTCTCAGCTTGTTCCCAAGATGCCTTTGATTTGGACTGGCCCTACCAATGAACTAAGAATTCCTTCCATCTTCTGTTACCAAATCCCCGCTCTCAAACAGCTATCAACTCTTGTACCTCCGAACCTGGTCTGTCCTTGACAAAGGTAGGTCCACGAGTTGGGACGTTCTGACTGTTGTCCTCCTTATCCTCATGATATGGACGAAGCTGACTAATATGGAAAACATTATGGACCCTCATGTGGGTTGGTAACTTCAATTTGTATGCAACTTTCCCAATTTTTCAATTATTGAGAATTGCCCATCGAAATGATGACCAAGTGCTGCACTCACCCCTTTAGGTGGCTTGAACTAAACCGGATCCATCTCCAAGAAGACCCTGTCACCAACATTGAACTCCACACTTCTCCTCCCCGAGTCTACGTAGTGCTTCATTCATTTAGCAACCTTGACTAGATTGTGCCTAGCAATGTCTACCTGGTCCTGCCACTCTTGCAACATTTTCCTCACATCTAGACATTATCCTATGTATCCACTCAAAATTGTACAAGGAGTAAGTGGTTGCTGACTTGTCGCCAACTCAAATGGTGAGAACTGACTCGATGCACTCTTTTGCATATTGTAGCTAAACTGAGATAAGTCCAACAACCTTGGCCAGTTGGATTGGTCCGAACAAACAAAGTGTCTGAGGTAATCCTCCAGGATCCTATTGATCCTTTCAGTTTGTCCGTCTGTCTCCGGATGGTGACTTGTAGACATGAGTAACCTTGTCCCAATCAATTCAAACAACTCCTTCCAGAAGTTACTGGTAAAGCAGGCATCCCGATCACTGATGATACTCAATGGGACAACCCAATACTTCACCACGCATCTAAAGAAGTAGTTAGCAGCATCCTCCGCCTCACACGGTGCCTTGCACGAAACAAAAGTTCCATACTTAGAGAACCTGTCAACTACAACCATGATGCTAGTATACCCATCCACGTCTGGAAACCCTGTGATAAAGTCCATACTTACACGTACCCATGGTCTTACTAGTATGGGTAGAGGCTGCAACAAACCTCCTGGAGATTTAGTTACCGCCTTGTCCTGCTGACAAATGAGACAGCTCTTGACATACTCATCCACATTTTTTCTCATATTCTTCCAGAAGAAGCCTCGTTCAAGCAATGCGAGGGTTCTCTTTTGTCATGGGTGCCCTGCCCATAGACTGTCATGCCATTCATGGAGAACTTCCCTCTTCACATTCTTCCACTTTGGGAGGTAGACTCGATCCTGGGTAAAAACCAACAAGTCATCCTTGATACTGAACTTGCGAGTCCTGCCCTCCCTTGCTTGCTTATACAACTCTGCTACCTGAGGATCCATCTGATAACCTTCTTTGATGGACTCCAAAACTTTGTTGGATAATGTCACTCAGCTGTCCCCCGGCTAAACCTCATGGTCCTCTTCCATTGCAGCTAACTGTCCCTTCTTGCTTAGAGCATCCCCTACCACATTCTTCTTTCCTGGGTCGTAGAGGATCTCAAAGTCAAATTCTGCCAGGAACTCTTGCCACCTGGCTTGCTTCAATGTTACCTTGGCTTGAGTCGTGAAATAGGTTGAGGAAACATTGTCGGTTTTCATAATAAATTGTATCCCCAAGAGATAATGCATCCAAGTTCTGAGACAATGTATGATTCGTGTCATTTCCTTCTCATGGGAAGGATAATTCTTTTCCCCGTCCTGCAACTTTCTTGACTCATATGCAATTGGATGTCCATCTTGCATCAACACACCCCCTACTACATAATCCAAAGCATCACTTTGGACTTTGAATGACCTTGTGAAATCAGACAATGCCAGCACAGGAGATGAAGTGAGTTTCTCCTTGAGACCCTCAAACATTTTCTGACAGTTATCTGACCACTTCCACTTTTTGTCCTTCTTTAGAAGATCTATCAAAGGGGCTGCAAGCCTGGAATACCCCTCAACAAAGTTCCTGTAATAGTTTGCCAAACCTAGAAATTGCCTCACTTCATGTACATTCTGTAAGGGTTCCCAATCCCTGATTGCTTTCAGTTTCTCCAGATCTAGATGAATCAGACCTTTCCCAACTATATGAACCAAGAAGTGCACCTCTTCCTGGGAAATGGAACACTTTTCCTTCTTCACATATAACCGGTGCTCCTTGAGCAACTCAAAAACCTCTGCTAAGTGTTGCTTGTGCTCTTCCATATTTTTGCTGTAGACCAAGATGTCATCCAAATACACCACCACAGACTTATCCAATAAAGGACGGAACACATCGTTCATGATTGTGCAAAATGTTGCTGGTGCATTGCATATCCCAAAGGGCATCACCATGAACTCATAAGACCCATACCTGGTCACACATGCAACCTTCTCTTCATCCCCAGCCGCAATCCTCACTTGATAGTAGCCCTGCTTAAGATCAAGTTTGCTAAAAATCTTTTCCCCTGGTAGGCGATCAAAACAATCTGCAATAAGAGGAAGGGGATACTAGTTCTTAATGGTTAACTTATTTAGAGCCTTGAAGTCAAAGCATAACCTCCATGTTCCATCTTTCTTCTTCTGAAACAATACAGGCGCTCCATAATGAGAACAGGATGGTCTGATGTATCCTGCCTCAAGAAACTCTTCTAGCTGCTTCTTAAGTTCAACCATCTCTGGACCAGACAACCGATATGGTGCCTGGGCTGAAGCCCTTGCTCCAGGTACTAACTCAATTTTATGATCTATGGCCCTTTCTCTGTAAGGGGCTGGCGATTCACAAGATGGATGGGGCTGTGCGGTGTGCTAGGCACTCATAGTTGTGGTGTAGGATCCCATCAAGGACATATCTGAGGTGTAAACATTGGACTGTGAAGTGTTAGAAGCTCACTCTCAGTTGTGGCATAGGATCTCGTAGGGCGCAGATCTGAGGTGTAATCATGTAGGGTAAGTGCCAGAGTGCATCAAGGGCGGCTAGGGTGTCCAACATCCCTCAAGAGGGACGAAACAGAGTAGTCCTTCCCTCCTGTCTTGCAGTAAGACTTGAGGTTATGTATGGATAGAGGTGAAATGGAGTAGCCTCGCCTTATCACAAGGTGCTGAGGTTTATTGGTGGAAGCATGTTCATGGTCCCCATCTCGGTGAAGCGTAGTAACTGAGCCAATGTTGGGGATGACTCCGGGGGAGTTATCCATGACCCAAAAGCTAGGGAAGCAGAGTACCTAGTCCCAAGGTGGGAGGCAACTACACAATGGGTTGTCCAAGTAGGAGAGTTGGAGCTTCTGTTGGGCAGGCTATGCGGGTGAGTGTTGTGGAGAAAGATATCTATGCATGGTGGATCTAAGGTATGTTGCATTGGGGGCGCATCCAGGTTACCTAGACGGTTGGATTTCCATTGAGATTCAGTATCTCAAGGGCCTACGAGCGAGGTCCAGGATGATAGATGGGATATGGTGTTCCAGAGGAGTGCTCACGGTGAGCCAAGCCATGAGACAGATTCATAAGGGTGATCAAAGGTGTTGTGGTGCATTATTGAAATGGTGATATGGCTCATAGGCAATGTGCTATGATCGTACAACTGAGTTGGAAAGTGAGTACAACGACCAAGGGATTGGGATGGATCATGGAACAAGGGTGTGGAGCTCAAGTAGGTATTCATTACACAAGGAATCTAAGGAGCTAAGATTGCAGGGAAGCATGGGTTGGTTTGAATGCAATAGATGCATGAGTAACAGGGTTCACCAATAGGGTCATGTAGACAGAGACTGCGGGTCAAGTAAGTCAGCACTCAGTGTTTGGATTCAAAGCTAGCTATGGTGGTTAGTTGTCCCATGGGGAGAAGATTGGTTCTTCAAGGTCTATGGCGGACTGGGGGAGCCCAACATGGGGCACCAGTGCTTTGTTAGTACTGGAAATGCTTCAGTAGCATGCAAGGAAGGACAGGAGGACTCAATGTGTTCGGAGGTGCTTTGGTAGTGCCAAGTATGCTTTGGTAGTATGTGCAACGAGCAGGAGGACTCAGTGCTCCAAGGGACTCAGGTGGGATACAGTGTTCAGCAAGGGAGACTCAGGGAGTCCCGATGTACTCAGGTAGTGAAATGTATAGTCCAAGGGGGCATGCATAGTTGAGCAAGGTGGAGCTACGGTGGTTCCAGGGCATTCATAGTGGCGCAGTGGTGATCAAGAGAACTTGGGGAGTTGAGATAACCAAGGCTAATGTTAGTAGCATAGGTCTTAATGGGGATGTCATAGTCGAAAGCATAAGGTGGCTAGTTTAAGAGGGGTTCAACAGGGTTGGACAGGAGTAGAGCATTGGGCTCAAGGATGCATGCGTGGAGTAGCAAAGGAAGTAGAGCCAAGGAGGTTCGACATGCACTTCTATTCCGCGGGGTGTATGTTAATGTAGTCAGGTGGTGGGCACTTGATGTTTGGGGTAAGGCATAGTCTGGGAGAAAGAAATGGACTCGTCTGTAATGGGAGTCGCGAGTAAGGCTTGCCAGTACCGTGCGAGGTTGGAATTCTCAAGGAGAGGCTAATCTTAGACATGAGCTAAATCTAGCCCCGTGAGAGTTGGTATCAGAGCGTAAAGATGGTCAAACAGATAGGAAGCTTATGGTGAGTTGGTATTGACAGTGTTGGATTTGGTTTCAACATTGGAACTTTGGTTTGGTAGTCAAGATGTGGTAAGGTGTCACAAGGCCATAATGCAGTGATGGACGTGATGCAACAGAGGTTGTTGTGGTTCATTAGAGTGCAACTTCAGGGAAGTTGGCATTGTCTGAGACATGTAAGACTAGTACGTAGGGGCTGCATGGAGCAGTGAGGTGTAGGAGTGGTATGGTACCATTCCGAGGAGTAAAATTGGGCTGCAGGGTGGCTATGGTGGTCATCCTCAATGAGGTGTAGGAGCTGTATGGTGCGGTTCCGAGGAGTAAAGTTGGGTTGCAGGGTGGCTAAGGTGGTTGTACTCAGTGAGGTGTAAGAGTTGTATGGTGCAGTTCTGAGGAGTAAAGTTGGGCTGCAGGGTGGCTATGGTGGTCATCCTCAGTGAGGTGTATGAGCTGTATGGGGTAGTTCTGAGGAGTAAAGTTTGGGATGCAGGGTGGCTATGGTGGTTATCCTCAGTCGGGTGTAGGATATTGTGTGGAGCAGATCCGAGGAGAAACAAAAAGGGTTGCAAGGTGCAATGAGGAGTAGGATGTTGTTTGGGGCATTTTCGAAAGCATAAAAACCACGGCGTGGCCAAAGACAGAGTAGTGCCCGATCGTGCTTGAGACATCATCTAAGGAGTAATCTTAGGCTGTTTGGTACAATGTGGTGTAGTTTGGTGTTTGGTACATCATTCAAGGTGTAAATTTTTGGCCACAAGGTGTGGTGCGGCATAGGATTTACATGGTGTGAATTTGAGGAGTAAAGGGTTGGTGTTGTGACAAGTTGGCTTTGTGGCTATGGTGGCAGGCTAGGCAGCAGTGTTACGGATTGACAAAACTTAGGTTGTAGAGTGGCTACGATGGTCATTCTCTGTATGGCGTATGTTGGTGTTCGGTACAGTTTGGTGTAGGTTTATGTTTGGTACATGATTTGAGGAAGGTTTTTGCAATTACTAAGGGTGGCACAAGGTTCTGGAAGTGTATCGGTAGACGGGTATTGGTGTACATTTTGGGTTGAGCTGTTGAGGACAGGGAATGGATGCAGGGCATTCCATGAGGTTAGGCAACAGGCAGGCAGAGTGACGAAACAAGAAGTCAACGGGGCCGAAGGTTAAACACGTGTGAACTTGGGAAAGCTAGGGCTTGCACATTTGGTGTGTGGCAGGCTTGTCTTTTAGTGGATGCCAGGATTGGTTCTTGGGTAGTGGAAGGTGGAAGACAAAAATTGGGGTGTTGTTGCAGTATGGCACAACAGGCTGAGTAGAGACAGAAGTATTTGGTATACAGTTCTCGAGGTTCCATTCGGTATGGGTGGCTCAGTGGAAGTTAGTCATGGAGTGGATTCATGCAGTGGGTCAGCATTTGGTATGTTGGAAGCGTCAAGTATGTCATGGTGACAGAAATGGTGCAAAGTTGTGGAGAGCAGTCTAAGTGCAGGGCACAAGGCATCTGTCGATCCCTTCGACAGGTTCTAAGGTTGCAAAGTATGGGTCTCAAGTCAGTGGATATGGTGTTGAGGACATCGCCTATTTTAGAATGGGGGAGGATGTAAGGGGTTGGCGATTCACAAGATGGATGCGACTATGCGGTGTGCTGGGCACTCATAGTTGTGGTGTAGGATCCCATCAGGGATGGATCCGAGGTGTAAACTTGGGACTGTGGAGTATTAGAAGCTCACTCTCAGTTGTGGCGTAGGATCTCGCATGGCACAGATTTGAGTTGTAACCATGGAGGGCAAGTACCAGAGTACATCAAGGGTGGATAGGGTGTCCAACCTCCCTCAAGAGGGATGAAGCAGAGTAGTCCTTCCCTCCTGTCTTGTGGTAAGACTTGAGGTGACGTATGGATAGAGGTGAAATAGAGTAGCCTCTCCTTATCACAAGGTGGTGAGGTTTATTGGTGGATGCATGTTCATGGTCCCTATCTCGGTGAAGCGGAGTAACTGAGACAATGTTGGGGATGACTCCGGGGGAGTTATCCATGACTCGAAAGCTAGGGAAGCAGAGTACCTAGTCCCAAGATGGGAGGCAACCGCATAATGGGTTGTCCAAGTAGGAGAGTTGCAGCTTGTCTTGGACAGGCTATGCAGGTGAGTTTTGCAGAGCCAGATATCCATGCATGGTGGATCTAAGGGGTGTTGCACTGGGTACGCATCCAGGTTACCTGGAAGGTTGGATTTGCATTGAGATTTGGTATCTCAAGGGTCTACGAGCAGGGTCCAGGATGGTAGATGGGATATGGTGTTCCAGAGGAGTGTTCACAGTGATCCAAGCCATGAGGAAGATTCATAAGGGTGATCAAAGGTGTTGTGGTGCATTACAGAAATTGTGATATGGTTCATAGGCAATGTGCTATGGTGGTACAACCGAGTTGGAAAGTGAGTACAATGACCAAGGGATTGGGATCGGTCATGGAACAAGGGCATGGAGCTCAAGTAGGTATGCATTACACAAGGAATCCAAGGAGCTAAGATTGTATGGATGCATGGGTTGGTTTGAATGAAATGGATGCATGAGTAACAGGGTTCACCAATAGGGTCATGTAGACAGAGATCGGGGTCAAGGCATTCAACACTCAGTGTTTGGATTCAAATTTAGCTATGGTGGTTAGCTATCCCATGGGGAGCAGAGTGGTGATTCAAGGTCTATGGCGGACTGGGGGAGCCCAACATGGGGCACCAGTGCTTTGGTAGTATTGGGCATGCTTTAGTAGCATGAAAGGAAGGACAAGAGGACTCAATGTGTTCGGAGGTGATTTGGTAGTGCCAAGTATGCTGTGGTAGTATGCGCAGCGAGCAGGAGGACTCAGTGGTCCAAGTCACTCAAGTGGGATGTACTCTTCAACAAGGGAGACCCAGGGAGTCCTAATGTAATAAGAAAGTGCAGTGTATAGTCCAAGGGGGCATGCATAGTTGAGCAAGCTGGAGCTATGGTGGTTCCAGGGCATTCAGAGTGGCAAATTGGTGATCAAGAGAACTCGGGGAGTTGAGATCACCAAGGCTAATGTTAGTAGCATGGGTCTTATGGGGGATGCCATAGTCGGAAGCATAAGGTGGCCAGTTTAAGAGGGGTTCAACAGGGTTGGACAGGAGTAGAGCATTGGGCTCAAGGATGCATGCGTGGAGAAGCAAAGGAAGCAGAGCCAAGGAGATTCGGCATGCACTTCTATTCCGCAGGGTGTATGTTAATGCAGTCAGTTGGTGGGCACTTGATGTTTGCCCGGTAAGGTGTAGTCTGGGAGCAAGAAATGGACTCGTCCACAATGGGAGTCGCGAGTAATGCTTGCCAGTGCTACGTGAGGTTGGAATTCTTAGGGAGAGGCTCATCCTGCGCATGAGATAAATCTAGCCTTGTGACTCATAACATTTATTGTTGGAAATTTGTTGTATACAGCTTTGTTATTCAAAATCCTCATACAAAAAAGAAATTTTAACATTCATTTTCTGAAAATCTTAATAAGAATTTAATAAAAGATAATTTAAAATTAAAATACGTTTTTACCAAATCGAACTCTCTTTTAGTAACTTTAAATTTCTAAAAACAATAAAACCAAAATAACAAAATAGAAAAATGATATAAAAGTATGTATTTTACCTCTCGAGATTGTCTTTCAGCTTGACTCCTAAAAAAAGTATGAGCACAGTTAGATCCACATTATTAAGTATCGCAGTGTGAGCTCATATAATTTCAAACCCCCGAGTGTCGGTATTGAAGACGTCTGAGGTGAAAATATCATGATAGTGATAGTAAAATTATAATAAAGCTAACGTTTCATTATCATTGTATAGACTTTTGTGAAGAAATTCTAATAAAGTTTCATTTTCACTGTTAAAGTTAATAGAAAATTTTGAGCAATTGACAACAAAGCTGCCCATCGCACATTGCATGTTCACACACTTTGGACTTGACTCGGCACTTTGGACTCTTCAATCATATCAAATTAATTTTTTTTTAAGAAACATTTTCGCATTATATTTTCATTATTTAAAGTCAAATCAAGAGTTGTGAGCAAACGACAATAAAGGAGTGTCTACTCCTCACTACAAAAGGAAAAGGAAAGCAAGGAGTCATTTCTTCATTTTGGAAAAAATAAATAACTAGCAATCACACCTTAGTATGTGCAATGTATATGTTTAAGATGTATGGAAGGTCAATAAGTATTTATTCATTTTTTCATCTCTCCCTCTCATCCCCTTTAATATATCTCCTTATCTCTCTATCAATCTATCTCACCACCTATATCTCTTTCTATCTATTTTTCTCTATCTCTCCCTCTCCACGTCTCCCTCTATATATCCCTAGATCTCTTTCTATCTTTACCTCTCGATCTATCTGTATTTCTCTATTTATCCCATTTCAATCACTATATATTCATCTCTATCTCTATCTTC
>MU224196.1:286594-297240 GCA_018584345.1 Thuja plicata
TATATATATATATATATATTATGAAGGAAATGAAGAGGAAAATGTAAATGATTATAGCTTAAATAAAATTGTAATTTGACAACACAAATGCCCTTTAGGGAAGCCTTTCTTGACTATGGGGAAATCATTCGAGAATACTTGCAGTGGGCAACCTTTCTTGAATTTGCAATCCCATATTCAATATATGGTTGTACATGTATTTACTTTTATAGTTGATAGTTGCAACTCTTTAATATTATGGTTGTAATATGTATGAATATGGTTGAGTACCATAATGTCACCTCCCGTTTGATTTTATCTATAATAGATGCCCTATCTCTTATTTCACTAAGGCAATTTGAGCTTTTGCATATTTGTTTGTTTTGTGATCAGCATATCACTATTTTTTCCTTTATCTGGTATCAGAGTCATTTTGAGAAATTTGTCTTTCATTGTAGGTGATCTAGAAGATATCAAAGAGAAAGTTAAAGATTGGAGAGGAGCCTGAAGAGCTTGGAAATCAACCAGTCAAGATATTTTCAAGATCAAATATCAACATATTTGATTCCAATTGGATTGTTCGCTACAAGCTTGAGGTAGTTATTAGCAAACAAAGTTATTGTGTATTTTTTCTTTTTGTTGTTTGCAACTTGAAAGGAGGTTTATGTGTGGAGGTGTTTGCATCTTGAAAGGAGCTTATTGATATTTTCTTCCCTTTCTTTCCAACGAGTAGTAAGAAAATATAATTTAAAGTTTTTTTTAAAAGAAAACTTGACTTTTTACTTGATAAGAATTTAAGAAGGAGATGATATATTGGAGTTTTTTTAAAGTGGAAAATAATCTTTTTATACTTAAGTGTATTATCAGTGGCAACCGACACTTATTTATCAAATAAAATAATAAAAAAGGGGAGCTTTTTGTGTGTGGGTCCCAATTCAAGGGATGAGGAGAGCATTCATTTGCAGATCTCTCCTAGATTTTGTGTTGAGCATTTGTCCTTGTGCATATTTTAATAGAAAATATGACAAGCAGTGTAATGTCTAATGTGTTGATTCCCATCTTTGAAGGAGACAATTTTACATATTAGTGTACTAGAATGTAAACTCTACTCAAATCTAAAGATTTATGGGATATTGTTCAACATGGCTATGTTGAGATAGCATATGTAAATGGATTAAGTGACCAGCAAAAAATGAATACAAAGAAAATATAGAGAAAGATAAAGAAGCTTTATTCTTTATTTAGGGTGCAATCACTCAAGCTATCTTTCCTAGGATAAGTGGTGTTGTTCATTCCAAGAAAGCATGTCAAATATTAAGTAATGCATAGTAAGGTGCACAAACTGGTAAATTGCAAATAATGAGAAAAAAATTGAAAATGTAAAAATGACTACTAGTGAAAATAGTAAACAAAATGTCTAATGATTTCATTGCAATAAGCTTGGACATTATGGTTCAGAATGTTGGAGTAAACAAGGTGAAATAGAAAAGAAAAGTGCTCATAGCACTGTTGAAGATAAACGAAATTTGTTTATTTCTTGCTTCAATACAAGTGTAAGTGAAAATAATGTGTGGTATATAGACTCAAGATGCTCTTCACATTTGACATCTGATGAGAATCTATTTGTCAATTTGGATTAAAAACATCAAAGTATAGTAGTACTAGGAGATATTAATTCTCATGGAAGCAAAGGTCGAGGTACTATTGCAGTTACAACAAAATATAGTGAAGTAAAGCATATTAATGAAACACTATTGGTTCCAGCACTAAAAAGGATTTGTTGTCTGTTGGAAAAATGTAAGAGAAAAATTTTCAATTCAATTTTGATAAAAATGAGTGGGGTATGTGCAAGATCATGAGGGGCCAAACTATGCCCTTAAGTGGCAATGAAAAATCAACAAATCAGGGTTAGTCAACTTGACGTGAAAATTTCAACTAGCTATCAACCTAATATCAAAAAGCTATAAGAATATTATCTGTAGAAAATTGAATGTAGTTTCTAAACTACTAGGCCTTTTTTTAAAAAAAGTTAATATGATTGGTGAAAAGTATAGATTTCAATGCAGCAGTACAAAAATTTCAGGAAAAAATAAGTAGCTGTATGTATGACCACCTTAATCATAATCAAATGATAATATTTTATTATAAGATTTTATATATAAGTAGTACACTCAAGCCCAGATGTGACGCATATTTTTTTCTAATTTTATTTCAAAAAAATAATTAATTATGAATTTTGTGCTACAATGTTTTCAGAATAAAAAAAACTCTCATGTATGACCGCCTTAACTCATTGAAAACTTTACAAAATTCAAAAAAATAAAATCCCTTATAGTAAGCGAAACATAGAATGTGACGCATTTTTTGGATTCAAAAATGTTATACCGTTTGAAATTTATAGCCATTTTTCAATCAGTATATAAATCAGCACTTTAGAGGTAACTCAATTAGAAAATAACTAATAATTACTTACCGAATTCAAATTTTGACAACAATTATATCGATAGAAAGTTGGTAATCTCCTTAAGGTACCCTTTTCATTTCATCAAATTTGGGTGAAAAAAAATTCGCCAGCTACATGGTCAAAGTCTGGAACTCAGACAAACATGGGAAAAACATGTTTTTGTGACATTTGTATAGTTGACCATGTAGGTTTGGTGCACAAAGCAATACCGATTCTAATCGGGTACCCGAAAATGCTGGCAGAATTTTGGTTTTTAAATTTTCCCTCCCCTTTCTCCCTCTTAATTTTTTTCCAACCCCTTTCTCCCTCCCATTTCTCCATCCTTCATATGATATATTATATATCAAAAAATATATATTAGATTATATATTATATATATTAAATATTATATGATATCTATTATATATTAACTATTATATAATATACATTTTACATTAAATATTATATAATATTGTATGCAAAATAGATGTCAACTATGATAAATGAAATACTACCATTAATAAGCTAGTAAATCTATCTAAATGCAACCAAATGAAGAATACAAATAATCAAATGAAGTAAAAGGACAAGCTTTACCTTCACCTACTCTTTGGAGCTTGTCTCCATTGTTCTCCTAACTTTGATTTCTTGATGTTTGAGCTCTAAGAATTCCAATGAAGCTCCGAAATGATTGAATGCTTGATTGCTTGATTACCTATTAGATCACAAAGGGGGAATGAGCCTCCTTTTATAGGTTTCTAGAGGACTTAAGCCTAGGTGGCACGATCCTAGGGTGGAGATTGAAAGGTGGAAGATCCCAGGATTACTATTGACTTGGTTGAAGGGGTTGAGAGAAAGGGGGATGTAGTTAGAATGTGAGAGGAAGAATAGGGAGGATGTTCCTGTGAGGCCTCACCCCGAACCCCATCATAGTTTTCTAGTTTTTCTACTGATGATAGATTAGTATATGACACTTTGCTTTTGATGCACTATAGACATTATGGACTTTATGCTTTATGCCATGGATTTGATTATTTTGGATGTATGGACACATGATGCTTTATGATGCACCTTATGGACTATATTATGTTTTCTATTTTGAACCTTTATTCTGAGACTATTGATTTGGAAACTCATTATGATTGTGTTATGGTTATTGATGAGATTTGGATTTATTTGATATAGATGTTGAATTTCAATTTATTTCAATGTGAATTTTACCTTATGATAAATGCTTAAAATGAGAATTATGTAATCTTGTGAGCGTTAGTAATAACTTAGTATATTGATGATGTCTTTATATTTTGAATATTTCTTATCTCTCTATGATGTATATTTATTTCCTCGGACTACTGATATTTGAATTGAATGTGCAGGTAAGAAACCATGGTAATTTATCTAGGGAACCAAACAAAAGGAAATGTGAACTCGGTTTGAGCCAAGGTTGCGTCTAATAAAAGACAAGACCTCGTTGTTTTGTAATTTTATTTGCAAATGTATTTGGATGATTGTGGTAGTGTAATATTTTAATCTATTTCTATATTCTTTGTGAGTTTTTCCTAAGTGGATATGACATGGCCTAGTGATGTGTAAATTTTGTGTGTCATTTGACACTTGTGTTTTGTACTTAAGGCCATGACATGTCAACT
Organism: Thuja plicata; assembly: GCA_018584345.1. Lineage (NCBI taxonomy): Eukaryota > Viridiplantae > Streptophyta > Pinopsida > Cupressales > Cupressaceae > Thuja > Thuja plicata. Next base: position 290,666 of record MU224196.1, read on the forward strand.
CGGGAATGGTTTTCCACCTACCTAGATTAATACATTAGTGAATCCCCATATGCATACCTTGTGTTGGGAGATGGGAGTGTGGTCACCTCATTGAAATTTCGAAATTTCTCTTAGAGTGGACTTTTAGATGGGTTGTGGAGTGTCGAGGGGTGTTTTGGGGTCATTTTTAGGTAGCCCACTTGTTATACCAATAGTTAAGGGCCCTTTTAAACCTAGGATAGACCTTATTTGACCATGTGACCCTTCCAAAAAGTTGATTTCCCAAGTTGGACGAAAATTAACTCTTGTGAGGCTTGACTTGGATAGAACACCATTCCATATTTGTGTTAAGACATGTTTCACCTTTTTGAAAGCTTCCTTTCTTAGTTCCATTTTTGGTAAGGTGTAAGAGTGTAGGGAAGAGGGACCAATTAGAGAACTTTTATTCTCCCCATGAGATTTCTAGAGGGTTTTTTAGTGGGAACTCTCCAAGTTGGAGAGTTTGAACACCCACTCCCTAATTTAGGGACATTTCTAGAGTTGGAGATCTTGGAAGGAGGGATTTGGCTAAAAGGGAGCTCTTCTACAACTTTCTTCCTTAAGCTTGGATTTTAGGTTGGTGGAATTTTTATGCACTCTTTTTTCTCTCATGCAATCTTATGTGCTCTTGTATATGCTTGTTGTTGTGTTATGAGTTTGTTGTAAAAGCCATGAATCTTGTTGTTAATGTATTGTTGGATGTTGTTGCAAAGATTTTCCTTGTTTTTCCTTTGTCTGTTTTTGTTAATGGGAGTATCAAGACTCACTCACCCTTGGGAGGGAAGAGTAGTCTTGGGGGTGGAGGAGTTATGATAGCCCTTGTTGTAGAGTCTCTCCTCAAGGAAGAGAGGGAAAAAGCATGGAGTATGAGCTCTATGAAGCCTCCCTCATAGTGCTTCATTGGGGGTCACAAGGGTTTGACATTGTTCTTGTTACAAATGTGAAAGTGAGAAGGTTTTGGGCAGCCATGTGAAGGCTGAAATTTTTATGTTTTGGGATGGCGTTCTCCCTTGTGTACTTGGTCCACTTCACCCCAAGTAGGATCCTTGAAAGATCCTTTGTAAAAGCCTTTGGATTGGGAGTCTTATGTAAATGTGCATGTTTCTTGTTTTTTTTTGTTGTATGAGTGTTTTGTCCCCACCTTTGTTTGGTTCCCCAAGCTCGGGGGTGGCCTCATAAGAGGCCTAGGTTGGGTGGAGAGCAACCCCATGGTTTCAAGTTTGCCCTTGTTCTTATTTTGTATTGCAGATTTGAAGGATTGAAGTCTCACCCAAGTTGGAAAGAGCTTGGAGAAAAGTAAATGTAGTGATAGAGATTTCAATATTATGTTATCATTTTGTAAATGCCTTGAGGAAAGAAAGGATTTGTAAAATGTCATTTGGCTGTCATGAAGCATCCTTGAAAGCATTATGTAAAAAAAAAAATAAAGTATTAGTATTGTCATCTCATATTGTTTTGTAATATTCTCATGATTATATAAAAGTTCTTTTATGCTAAGATTGTTATGGAGTAAAATCTAGTTATTTCTTTTGGTTTATTAATGTTACCAAAGAAAAAAAAAAGGGAATCTGTTTTCTCTTAAATGTATGTTATGTGTATTTGAATAGAAATTATGAAAGTTGGGCAACATTTTAACATTATTATAATTACTTTCCAAACATTTTACATGTATTACAACTTAGATAGATTAAGGGTTATGTGCTTACTTAAGAATGCACACTAAATCTTAATCCATAATGTTTAATTTCTGTTATGATATGTTGCTGATATGTGTTTCTTTTTTTAGAAAATAATAGAAAGAATGAAACAAACAAAGAAGATTGTTATGGTTTGAAGGAAAGATGAAGAGAAAGAAATAATGTTAATTTATCAAAGAAAATGAGATTTGTAATCTTTTTTTTGAAACCCTAACCCTAATTTTGAAATTAGGGTTAGGATTTCAAAAAGGGGAAAGAATTTTAGTGGGAACTCACTTCTTTTAAGTTGAGTGTTATTAATCTTTTAGTACTCAGATTAAAATAATAAGGAAGTTTACTTTTCATCTATTAATTATTAATTGATAAGTAGAGTTAAGTTTTTGAGAACTAATGTAGATTGATTTTTTTTTTACGGTGGGATGGATAATATCATAGGAGAGGTTTAAAATAGGGCAACTTTATTTTAACATGGGGAAATGTAGTAGATTTATTTATTTATTTTCTTTTATTATCATTGGGATAACTTATAGCAAATTTTAGGGGTGGATTGCGATACAATTATTTTATAATCTTCTAAAAAGATTTAGTAATTCAAATTCTTAAAAGGCGATTTTAAATCTATTAACCGTTTACCTAATCGTAAACATTTGAGATAGTAAGAAAATTTTGAAATGTTATTACCAACCCGTTATTAATAACACGATTAAATTAAAATTGTAATAATAAATAGGAAGATTTAATTGGTTAATATTTTATGGGGGTAAACTTAATTAAAGTTTTTAAATAAAAGCATAGGGACTCTTAATGTTATTTTTATGTGGTCAATATATGTGGCCAGTATATTGACTATTATAAAAATAATGTTATGGAAGTCCCTTAACCTAGAGGGTTAATTTAACACAGAGTCCTTAAGCTAGCAAGCAATCAGATTTTCCACCTGACCCTGGAGACTGATATTAGGGAGACTCTCGCTTTTCTCCACATCATCAAACTCTATTAATAAATAATTGGGACAGCACGTAAAACCAATTAACGTCACCCTGTGCATTTGAAAACTTTAGAAGACGTCTAGGGTTGAGGGAGGTTGACTCTTAGTCATGATTTCCCTTAGACCCTCTTGTTAATAATATTACTTTTGAATTTTCACCTTTAACAAAAAAAAAAGTTATTGTGTTTTTGGGCGCGAAATTGTGGGCATGACACTTGGTATTAAAGCTACGTTTCAAACACTGGAACCTTAAACCCACTATGTTTCTTAAAATTTTAAAACATTATTTTAACATTTTTAGAAAAATCAAACTTAGTAGAAAAATTTACGCAACAACTTTCACCATATTCTTCAAACTTATACCACCTTCCTATGTGTGTAGGATGCCTCCAGTAACGCAGCAAGCTCACGCCCATGGGAGAAACCATAGACGTACCCCTTTGACACGAGGTCAATTGGAATAGAATGTAGGGGGTAATGATGAGGAGCAGAGGCCTCGTCCCAAATAACCCCCAAACCCCAACCAGGAAATATTGAATGCACTTCAGAATCTGGTCGGGATTATTTTAGACAGGATACCACAGGATAATCAACATGCAGGACTCGGGGGTGCAGTGCGTGAGTTTAGTAGGAGTCCCCCACCTAGGATTGTGGAGGACCAGGATGATCACGAGGGTGAGTCAGTACATATGCCACCTCCAGAGGCAGTTGTTCCAGCATTTGAGAGAGTACCCCGTGACAAAGGGGACCACATCAGAGAACTTATTCGCCTTAACCCACCACCTTTTTCAGGAGCCACAGGTGGGAGTGAGGCTAAGGCTTTCCTTTTGAGCCTCGAGAGATGTTTTGGATTGCGCCCTTATGGGAGCAATACGAGGGCACGCTTTGCTATCCACTTGTTGAGAGGATCAGCAGCTATTTGGTGGAGGACAAAAGAGTTAAAGGGTAATCTGTCTATGGATACACTCACTTGGGACACCTTTCTAGAGAGATTCAGGGATCGTTACCTATATGAGCACTATAGGCAGCAAAAGATTGATGAGTTTCATGAACTTCAGCAGAGAGGGCTCACTGTCACACGGTATGAGAGCAAGTTCTTGGAACTTCTACCTTATGTGGACTATATGAGAGATGAGAAGATCAAGGTCAACCGCTTTGTTAGAGGGTTGAATGCATCCATATCAGGTTCAATGCGCATGGCAGCACCCGGGAACCTTCGAGAGGCCATGGAAAAGGCCTTGATTACTGAGGAGATTCAGGGTAGGGGACAAGATACACGAGATCGGTCACAGAACCGAAACACCACATCATAGAATTTAGGGTATCAGAAAACACATTGGAAAGGGAATAACAACAACAATCAGAATAATAACAAGCATTCTTCAGGATCTTACAAATCCCATCCGACTCAACAACAGTCATATCAGGGACAGAAACAGAAGGCCCCTCAAGGGCAACAGGGCTCCAAGCCCAAACAGTGGCATTCATAGGCTCCTAGTAAGGACCAGAGGTCACAGGCATCATCGGCACCCCCATCTAGGACTCAACAGTCCTCTAGGGGTGGTTATAGTGGTTCTAGCAGGATAGGGGGCTCACAGTATTCTAGACCCCAGGGTACCCAGTTTCAGACTCGAGGGCCATGTTATTCTTGTGGTGCCATGGGGCACTTGGCTAGAGAATTCCCTCAAGGGGGTGGTCAGCGTACCATAGCATCAGAGCCCACTGTTGGTGATATGGGTAGGTCCCACAGAGTTTTTGCAGCGATTGACAACCGCCAGGAATAACATGAGGCTACTATGATTGAGACTACAGGTATGATTGGAGGTAACAGAGTTACTATTTTATTTGATTTAGGTGCTACAGATTCTTTTGTTTCTCCATTGGTTGTGGAGCGTTGCAGGCTAGTGGCAGCTAGACAGGAAGTTAGTTGGGAAGTAGAGTTGGCCTCAGGATCTAGAGTACCCGTCACTTCCTTAGTTAAGGATTGCCAGATACAGATTGGTTCCATGACCACCATTTCAGATCTTCGTATCACTCCTCTTGGATCCTATGGGATAGTACTTGGCATGGATTGGCTTTTTGCACACAAGGCCAAGCTAGATTGTCGGAAAAAGAAGGTAGAATGTTTAGATGACAAGGTAATGCTATAGTGATCCCAGGGGTTCAGAGGGCAGTATCCATTCGTATGATTTCCGCTATGCAGCTTAAGCGGTGCATGCGAAAAGGGTGTCAGTTATTTTCCATCACGATCAGTGGTAGGGATGAGGAAGCAAAAAAGGAAACTTCTCTAGATGATCATCCCATGTTACAGGAATTTGCAGATGTGTTTCCTTCAGAATTACCTGGTATGCCTCCCCATAGAGAAGTTGATTTCCATACAGACCTTGTGCCAGGTGTTGCACCAGTATCTAGGACACCTTATAGAATGTCTCCTAATGAGCTTAATGAGCTCAATATTTAGCTTGAGGAGCTCCTTGAGAAGGGGCACATACGACCTAGTATCTCTCCTTGGGGTGCACTAGTTATCTTTGTCAAAAAGAAGGATGGATCACTTAGATTGTGTATGGATTACAGGCAGTTAAACAAATTAACCATTAAGAATCGATATCCACTGCCTAGGATTGATGACTTGTTCAATCAGTTGCAGGGAGCTCGTGTGTTCTCCAAGATAGATCTTAAATCAGGGTACCATCAGTTGAGAATCGTGGAGAGTGATATCCACAAGATAGCTTTCCGGACTAGATACAGACATTATGAGTTCACTGTTGTGCCTTTTGGTCTTATGAATGCCCCTACTGTGTTCATGAGCCTCATGAATGGGGTATTTCACACTTTCCTTAACAGGTTTGTGGTTGTGTTCCTTGATGACATATTGATATATTCTCGTAATAAGAAGGAACACAAGGAGCATTTGAGATAGGTATTACAGTGCTTAAGGGATAACCAGTTGTATGGGATTTTGTCAAAATGTGCCTTTTTCAGAATAGAGGTCCGGTATTTATGCCATGTTATTTCAGGTGATGGGATCTCAGTAGACCCATCTAAGATTGATGCCATTATGAATTGGCCAGCACCTACTTCCGTGACTGAGGTCAGAAGTTTCATGGGTTTCGCAGGGTATTACAGGCAGTTTGTACAGGGTTTCTCTAGAGTGGCTCATCCTATCATGTCCCTTCAGCGAAAGGGAAAGAAGTTTGGTTGGACAGAGAAGTGCGAGAGGGCCTTTCAGGAACTCAAGAAAGCACTTACCAGTGCACCTATTTTAGCAATACAGAGCCTACAATGAACTTTGTAGTCTGCACAGATGCTTCCTTGGATGGTTTGGGGGCAGTTCTTATGCAGGATGGGTGAGCTATAGAATACGAGTCTAGGAAAATTAAGACTCACAAACTCAATTACACTACCCATGACCTTGAGCTTGCGGCAGTAGTGCATGCTTTAGTGTGATGGTGAAACTTTCTCTTGGGACATCGATTTGAGCTTCATTCTAACCATCAGAGTTTATAGTATATATTCACTCAGCCAAACCTTAATGCTAGGCAGAGGAGGTGGATGGAGTTCCTATGTGAGTATGACTTTGATGTCCATTATATTAAAGGGAAAGAGAATGTGGTCGCTGATGCTTTGAGTAGGAGGCGACATGAGTTATCTTCCAAGATCACTGGTATAGACTTGAGAGATCGTATACTACACCATTTGTAGGAGGATGCCTTATATTTAGAGGTTTGTCAGTTGATCCGATCTTAGAGACCCCTTGTGGGTAGATTTTTAGAGTATTCCTTGGATTTTGATGGACTATTACATCATAGAGGATGCATATATGTACCTTCTTCCAGGGATTTGTGTAATATCATCATGCTAGAGGCTCATAG
>MU224196.1:333210-351121 GCA_018584345.1 Thuja plicata
CCTTAATATCTTACAAGAATTGGTTCTCCATCGTAGTTACGAACCGTTGGGTTTAATGAAAACAATAATAATATTTGGAATATAGTCATGTGTATTATTTAAAGTTATGCTATGAAATGCTATAAGGAAATAGTGATTATCAAAGCCTTGATGTCTCACACTGTAGCAGCACCCAAAGAACAATGTATTACTACTAAGAGAAAAAATCATATTACCATATCTCTCTCTCTTCAAGGGTGGGTTATTCATTACTACCATGTCATGTTGTATTCAGTTGTATGTAGCTCTAATTATTTATTGTTAAAGTTAAAGTTAAACCTAAACTACGATGTCTCTCCGAATTATGTAGGCAAGGCCATCTATGATGAGCCCCTGAGGCATTAGGTCTGGCCCTTAGGTCTTGTACTTTTGATTTCTTCTTTGATCTTGCCACCCCTTACCAATATTTTACATAGTTTGCATCTCTTTATGATACTAGTTTTAAATACCTTATGATTGATTTAGCTAAGTTATTGATGTAGCTTATCTTATGATCTTGTATGTAATAAACTATGAATTTTATATCATGCATCTAGTTGTGTAGCCGTATATACATGTGTAGGAAATAGAGAGGAAAGGAGAAGTGTATGGCTTGAATATGCACATGCGTAACTATAGATGAGGATCAATAATAGGGTGCCACACATTGCTTAGATCCTTTGGATCTAACCCCATATTGACCTTCCTTTTAGGTTCTAGATCATATAGGAGCATACTGGATTCAACCCCGGGTCAACACTTCAATGACATCAGGAAGTGATGCAAAATTTACTGTCTATAGTCGTTGTAGTAGCATCAGGCGCCAACTTTGGCACAATATGATCACTAGTCGTTGTAGTAGCATCAGGTGCCAAGTTCAACACAATATGATCACTAGACAATGCAACTTAAAAGTAGAAGACATACAACCATGTCTAGTGATCATATTGTGCTGAAGTTGGCACCTGATGCTGTTGCAATGACTACAGACAATAAATTTTGCATCACTTCTTGATGTCGTTGAAGTGTTGACCCGAGGTTGAATCTAGTATACTCCTGTATGATCCCGAACCTATAAGGAAGGTCAAAATGTGTTGTATGCCTTCTAACACTATATATTCTATGCAGTTGCACATGCATTCTCGATTTGGAGTGGGAAAATCTTATTTTGGAGGGAGAGAAGCCAAAAACATAAAGAACATGCACATAAACACGATAGCTGGGAAACATAAACATAGATATCACAATAGCTGAGAAACATAAATGTAGATATCACAATAGCTAAGAAACATAAATGTAGATATCATGGTCATAATTTTTTGGAGACACAACATAATTTAGTGGTATACCCAGACGATGCAATGCAACCACTACTCCTCTAGTTTGAAGTTGGCACTACATGGTCCAAAAACCATAGATAAGGAATAAATTTAAAGAGTGGAGGTATATTCTTTCATTCATTATGGCCCTCCTCCGCTCTCTAAATTTATTCCTTATCTATGGTTTTTGGATCGTTCAGTGCCAACTTAGAACTAGAGGAGTAGTGGTTCCATCGCATCGTCTGGGTATACCACTGAATTATGTTGTGTCTCTAAACAATTGTGACCATGATGCCTACATTTATGTTTCTCAGATGTTGTGTCCCAGGATCCCTTATGACCCTTTATAACCCTTTACGATCCCTAAGAATACATATTAGAGATCTTAAAGTTTTGTAAAGGGTCATAAGAGTGTCCTAGAAGGGGCAAGATTAGCTTCCACCTTCACGTGGTTGGCCTTGTTAAGTAGAGAATATTAAAGTATTCTCGAAACCAAGTGAAACTCAAACTAACATACCTTAATTATTTAATCAATGCTAAGAGACATGGAAGATGTGTGATTACTGATGGGGTTTTCATTGATTGACTGTGTAGGCAAGGAAGCACGCGTGGCACCATAGGAGCTTTCATATCTGGGGATTTTATCATTCTACCTTTATGAGTTCAAAACATTGATCTTGTGTGTACCATTTTTATATTTACGTTGTGTATTTTTTTTTATTTGGATCATTCTATAATATATATATATTTTTTAACCAAAAATTAGTATTGGTTTTTTTTTGTCATTGTAATATCAGTAGGCTCGATGAGAATGCTATGTGTTCGACGTCAATTTTGATGAACTTTGGTCACAAAAGAGAAACACTGTGTTTGATGTTTCGATGAGACTGCTATGTGTTCGACATCGATTCTGACCAACTGTGGTCACAATTTGGGTGAACGTTGGTCGCTTAGATAAAAGGTTTGATCTGCAATTCTTCTAGCTTCAAGTGATTTTTTAGACAAATATTCGGTCGATAATTCAACCACTAAGCAGGTTGATATGTCAATGAGTGCTTTGCCTTTCGAATAAGTGACGTAAAAAGTTTGACGATAGTTTTTGTTGTTGGTTCGACCAATGGGTCTCAAAAATTTGACTAATCCTCATAAAAAAATTGGGTAAAATTTACTAGTGAATTAACGTTGAAATCAATAATTGAAATAAGAATGCTAGCAAGTAGTAGAATTGGATCTAACAATGAAGCTATGATATTGAATAGATATGCAATTGTAATTCAAATGTAAGCAAGTATGTAAATATGAAAGCTTGGACTCAATAGAAACCATAAACCTCCCTGATTGTATGCTTGGAATCCACCTTGTAGAGAATGAATGAGTGTTTGAGGATGCACAAAGGATCTTGAAGGAAGATCACACCACCATGATGGCTAGATCTAGGGTTTGAATGATGAATCTTGAATGTTTGAACCTAATCCCTTCAAAGGCTTGAAAGATTGAATCCTTGATCTTCAATGGAGAACTTGAATGCTTGAGAGGAAGACTTGAAAACCTTGAAAGCTTGGAAAAATGTATAAATATGGATTCTTGAACCTTTTTCTTCTTGAAAAAATCTTGGTTAGATATTTTTGCACTTAGAAGACTTCTTTTTGCTCAATATTGCTTAGTTGATGGTTAGAGAAAATGAGAGGAGAAAGCTTCCTTTTCTATGAAATTAGGGCACAATATTATAAGGAGGCTAACATAGGAGAACTAAATTCCCATTTGACCCATGCCCCTAGAAGAGGACCTATATTAAATAAAATTTAAGATTTGCCTCTTCGGAGCCCAAAACAACCGACCCAGAAGCGAGAAAAATAAATTTCTAATGACCTCCGAAAGCCGACAAGCTTCCAGATTTGGAAGGGGGACCCAAGTCAAGGTCAAAGTCAACCTTGACCTAGGTCAAGGTTGAGGTCAACCTTGACCTAGGTCAAGGTCATGGTTGACCTTGACCTAGGGGGTTAGAACCCCTAGAAAATGTGCCAGGTGGGATAGAAGGTGCCCAGAGAGGCCCAATTAGGGTCCTATATAGGCACAAAAGTAGAGGATGATGCATAAATGAGGAGACAGTATGATGGTGGTAAAAAAAATCCCCTAAGGAGGGCTAAACATTCTTATCATGGAAGTGCTTCAATTTTAAGACAATACACAAGGTTACAAAAGGAGATAAGGACAAAGATGTGGAAACTCAAGACAAGAATGAGAACACCAAAATAGATGATGCAAATGACACTAATGAAGGAGACAAACCAAAAGATGGAACTCCTAAGAAAATAGACAAAGGTGCTACCAATGATGCTAAGGTCAATGTAGAGACATCTGCAGACACTCGACGAGCTGGAACTGATGCAAAGTAGTAGAAAGAAGCACAACAAGGCACATAATCTAGTACAATAGAAAAGGCTAAGAAATTAGCAATGGCTCTACATTCTACTAAGTCATAGAAGAAGAAAAAAAATACAAAGAAGAACAAGTTAGAGGTTACACTTGATGAAATCATTGAGATACTAAAGTGTGACCCCTCTACACTTGACATGGATGCATTACAAGAACATGGAGAGATATGCCAAAGGAAGGCATTACAAGAAAAGATGAAGAAACAACATAGGGAATCCATGGTACTAGAGACAACAAGAGACATTCTACATCAAATTCTACCTGATGTTGATATTGATCAAAGAAAGCCTATACTTGATCAACTAGCTACCCTCATCGATGCAATCACCACTCAGAATATTGATGCTGAGAAAGCAATTGAGGAGAGAGTAGAGATGAAGCACCAACAAAATATTCTCAAGAATATTAGCCAAGAAGTGGCAGAGAAAAAGGTAAAGATATCAAAATTCATATCTGAATTAGACCCCATCATATCTCAAGATATAACCTTAATTCAAAAGATGAGCACAATAGAAAAGTTCACTCAAGAAAATAGTGACAATATAGCAAAGATAGACACAGATCTAGAAAAAACTGCAAGTAGCTTAACCACAGATGGAGAAAATGTAGTAAAATTGCATTATGAAAAGATCATTGAAGTAAAATGTTAAGGAAGGAGTTGTGGGAGGCAGAGACATGTTTCAAAGAAGAAGTAACTGAGCTACAGGCTCAACTTATGCCAAATCTTACACTGCTACAACAATATATCAGTTCTGCAAGGCAACTGATAGCAACTCCCGAGATGTCTGTAGCAGACAACATCTATGATATGTGTGCCAAGATAACACCTTAGAAAATGGCTCTAGAAAACCTAAACAAGCAATGCGAGAAAATGATGGAAGACATGAAGTCTTCTCATTCACACATTTTTTATAAGCTCTAAGGTAAATAACCTTTTCCCTTAATATCAAATAAAGGGGGAAATGCTATATTGTACAAAATATCATTGAAAATGATATGTACATTCAGTCATAATGGGAAAAAGGCAGATATGTATATGTTATGTGTATTCATAAATGGACAATGATATGAAGAAGGAAAATATATCATATATACAGATATACTGGCATATACATAGGGGATTCATTAAATGAGTAAGGATTATATATGTTGTATATACTTAACATTTTGTTAGTATTTTGCACATATCATTTTTTGATACTAATGTCAAAGGGGGAGATTGATGACATTAATTTGTCATTAGTATTAAAACAACACTTTCGGTAAGCTTACACCGAAAGATAGTAAAGGGAAAACTAAAGATCAGATTAGAAGATCACCAAGAATGACCAAGTACAGAGAGAACCAATGACACACGGTAGTGTGTAAATTGAAAATCAAAATGTAGAGAGACAGAGGAACCCAAAATGCAAGTTGCAGTATAGACAGACGAAACAGATATAGTGCAACTGACAGTGAAACCCAAAGTGCAGTGAAGCCTGACCGATATACTGAACCAAAAGTCAATTGCAGCCCGCAAAAAGTGGATCTGACTTCCACGTCAGACAAAGCAAGGGTATTATATTTATAGGATATTTAATTTATTTTGAATCCATTTCTTTAGGGACAATAAACATTAATGTAAGTGTTTTAATCAGTCTAACTGATTTAAAACACATAGACTAGGAGATCTAGGTGCAAGTTGTAAACCTAATCTTAGAGTTAACATTGTTTTTATCAAAACTTGATGAAATCAATCCATGTATAAATAGATGATGTAATCATTCATTATAATGTGTGTTTAAGAGAAAGGATAACATAATGAACACATCTATGGATTAAATTAAGAGTTTCAAGAACCAGAATAGAAAAAGAAGAATTTGGTTAACAGAACCAAGAACAGAGGAAACTGATATAGAGGTATTAGTCAATCACAGTTAAGGTGATAATATTTTTATGTGAACTACATAGGATCTGTATCAACAATAGGAGATTTCATTTACCAGGTCAATTTGTAGTTTTCTATCATTCTAACAAGTGGAGCAAAGTGTAAAAATTCCTTTCAAGAAAGGTGGATTTAATAGTCCAATATCAAATCTCTTAACCGAGTACACACTTAGTAGTGTTTCTAAAACTCTTAACATAGTAGAATTTAACAGGTCTCCATCGATACTACTAATAGGGTAGATCATCAGAAGTGATCAAAATTGTAAGCCTTAACCGAACCCTTCCAATCTGCAGATAGTGAAGTTTTGTGGGTGCCATCCACACCGCATTTTTTACTTCCTAACAAGAGTTTTCTGTGATATCATATCTTGTGTTATGTGTCAATTATGTTCATGATTGTTTCTTTGAATGACTTACATGTTTATTAATGTTATGAATTGATACAACTCACACAAAGATAGTGTAGATCAGATTGAATGGATATGCAATTGATTACAAAGGTTAATTGATTAAAGAGTATGAAAATTTTTTAGAGGTACTGATTCACCCCTCCCCTCTCAGTACTACTCCCCATTAATCCCAACACTACGAACCTTTGGGAAACACTTGAGCATTCCAATGTGTCAAAAGGGCTCATGGGGACTTCCTAGGGGTCCTAGTATGATTTAACACATGTTAGGACCCCTAGGAAGTCCCTATGACTCCTTTCAACACATTAAAACACTCAAGTGTGTCCCAAGGGGTCTTGCGACCCCTTGGGACACACTTGAGCATTCCAATGTGTCAAAAGGGGTCATGGGGACTTCCTAGGGGTCCTAGTATGCCTTATCATGCGTTAGGACCCCTAGGAAGTCCCCATGACCCCTTCAACACATGAGAACGCTCAAGTGTGTCCCAAGGGGTCCTATGACATCTTTTGACAAACTTGAGCATTCCAATGTGTCGAAAGGGGTCATGGGGACTTCCGATGGGTCCTAGTATGCCTTATCACACGTTAGGACCCCTAGGAATTCCCTATGACCCCTTTGGACACATTAGAACACTCAAGTGTGTCCCAAGAGGTCCTTTGACCCCTTTCGACACACTTGAGCATTCCAATTGTCGAAAGGGGTCATGGGGACTTCCTAGGGGTCCTAACGTGTGATAAGGCATACTAGGACCCTTAGGAATTCCCCATGACCCCTTTCGACATACAATTTAAATATTATGATCTATAAAATTTATATATTAATATATATATAAGATATTATAATATAAAATATTATAATATTTAAAATATATATTAATATATAATTATATGTATATATATATATATATTACCCGTTAAATGTTATATAATTATATACAATACATATTAATATATAAAAATATATTAATATAAAAAATTATAATATAAAATATATATTAATATATAATTATATATATAATACATATTTAAATATATATAAAATATTATATAATATGTAACTTAAATATTATATATATATATAATATTAATATTATACCATTTAAATATTTATATTTAATACCCTTATAAACCTCTTTTTATATCTAAACGTTCAATTTTTTCATTTACTCCCTCTATTTTTTTTGGTACCCGATAATATCGGGTACCTGATTATGGACTGGTGTAACTTTGACCAAAATATTCCCTGTCCCCACAGACCAGAGAATCACGCAATTTCAAACTTTTTTCATGGGTTTCAGACATGTTACAAAAAAAAAATGATTTGGGGCTCATTTTCTCAAAATTAGTTAATTTAAGTTGTTTTTTGTCAACTTGTGGTCTCAACATGGGAAGCAACAGTCGTCAAAAGTATAAACGAAAGAGGAAGGTGACGGATGAAGAAATTCAAGCATATAGGGAAAAAGATAGAGAAAATCACCGAAGAAAGAGATAAGGTATGTTAATCATTAATCAAGGTGACCCCGTCAATGTAGTTGCAAGTGAAGAGGATGTTGAATTTGAAAATAATATGGAAATTAATTTTGTGAATAAAAATGTATGGAGTGAAGATAAAAATGTAGAGATGGAGAATGAAAATGTAGAGTTGGGGAATGAAAACGTAGATTTTGGGAATGACAATGAATGGAATGAAGATTAAAATGTACAGATGGAGATTGCAAATATAGACTTGGGTAATGAAAATGTTGCACAAGAACCACATGAACGTTACACATCTCCAAATTATATGTGAAATCAAGTCCCTTGCAATAAAGATAATCAATCTTTAAATTTGGGGCTTTCGAGAACACCTAAATGGTTAATTGAAATTTGGGAGAACATTATGAATAATTGGGAAGGAAAGAGATCACATAGAACTGTTAGGTTGTGGGATTCAAGACTTTATGATCAATGTTTTTGAAACAAGACATTGGTTGAGCAATGTCAAATTTTTGTGTAGTTGTTAAAGATGCAAAAGATGAGACCTGTGCTTGTGAAAATGAAGATTCATGTGAACAAGAAAATGGAGAGAAATGCCATTGTTGTGAAGAATATTTTCAATGCTCTCAATAGAATTGGGAAGACAAGCAGAGAAAAATACAAGAGAGTTTCTCGGAGGGTTATTACAACCTCCTTAGTAATTCATTAGTTGAGAAAGGCTCGTTTGATGAGACAAACTTGTGTTGACTTCAATATAGAGCATAAAAATTTGGATAGAGCACTTGAAAGAAGAGAAAGACTTGATGATCCGCTTCAAATTGATACATGGGCTTATAGTGGGAGACTTCTACATTTTGATAAGAAGCTAACAGATGTTGTCAAGGATGAAATTCAACAATTTTGGCGTGCTAACTAAAGAGTGTAACCAAATGTGAAGGATGTCTTGAAGTTGAGAGTTGGCAATCGAGGCTGCACTCCACATCCTAAACATTATGTGGAGGTACATCAAAAAATGTTGTATAAAGAATTTTGTGAGACACATCCAACATTGAAAATATCACAAAGGTATTTTGAATCCGTGAAGCCATTTTATTGTGTACCCCTTAAGATTCGGAATACATGTTGTTGCAAATATCATGTTGAGTTTTCAATGCATCATGAACTATTATGGTCCATTCATTCTACTTTTCATACTAATTAAATGCAAGAGGATTGTGGTGCAAGTGATCTTCCCAAATCATCAAGAGACTCTCTAGATCAATTTTTATGTCGTAGAGATGATGGTTATTTATTTTATAAAAAAGATTGCTTAAATGCCAAGTGCTCAGAATGTGGTGGCTTGTCCATGTTTAGGACATGTTTTCATGAGGGTTTGGAACATGATTTTTGAAAGACAGTCGTCCAAAAAAAGGTATATGAAATAGTGAAATACACATTGAAGAGTGGAGGTGAAGGCTCTAGTTGTGAGTTAAGTTCAAAATAATACAATGTTGATGATTTTGTTTCAGATTTCAAGAAAAATATTTTTTACTAGTATGAAAGGCATAGTCACAGGTCTCAATGGTTTGATCAAAAATTCAGGAAGTGTAAGGAAACTTTTCCCATTGGAACTATTATATCCGTTGTAGAATTTGTGGAGAACTATACATTGCAACCACAAAACAAGACTCAAGCTCATTATTACAATTCCATTCAGGTTGCTATTTTTGTACACATCACATATAGACATTTTCATGATAGCACAAAAGATGAGAGGAAGATAATCATATTGTACCATTTTTATATGAGTGATGATAGGTCTCACTCTCATGAGTTTGTTCAACATTGTTTCTAGAACTATTTTGACTTCTTGCAGGAAAATGGTATTGCTATATATAGGCATCTCATTTGGTCAGATAATTGCACTGATCAATTTAAGAATGCCAGAATGTTTTATTGGTTGTGTAGAATTCATGTGGAGAGAGGTGTACCTCATATTTGGAGTTTTTTTGAGTTAGGGCATGGGAAAGGGGAGCATGATGGAGAAGGTGCATGTGTGAAGAGAGCTCTAGTTAAGGAGCAATTAAGGATTTCAGGTGTTGTACTTCTTGATGCTAATTCTATTGTTGATTGGTGTAATTTAACATTGTCATAGGGGGAATCTTGATTCTAAAGTGCGTAGATTATTTTGGTTTGTTGAGGAGGGAAGTATAGGAGATAGATTGGATTGTCAAATAGTGAAAGACTCTTAAAAAATGCATTCATTCTGAAGCTCCAATAGTAGTACATGGACTATTTGGACATGACAGTTGGCTTGTTTTTGCCCAATGTGTTTTCAGTATGATTGGGATCATTGTGAGTCAAGTGAGTGGGTGGATACATGGGTTCTACAGTATCTAACTCCTTTATCTTTGTCACTCTCTATAAGAAATGATGACATGTAAACTTCAGTTGAGTATAACCATCTTTCAGATCTTCTACAGCCAGTAGATGTTTTTGAATTGGTTGCACCATAGGGGAATGATGAGAGGTCATATTATTGGTTAGCACATTGTATACAAGGTAAACAGAAGCTTGTACAACCGATGAAATATGGTGATGGGTTCATGTATCCTACTAGTTCAGTTGTTGTTGTGGGAACATGGCTGCGAATATACATGATTAAAAATAATGGAATTCCTACATTTGAAGACTATGAGAAGCACAAAACTATTCTGATGTATTCACACCTTATTGTAGAAACAAATGTCAATTTGTCAAAGCATCAAGGAAGACCAAAGACAAAATAACTTTGGACTATTAGTACTACTGATCATGAAGTACTATTGGAGACCCTAAAGCAAACAAAAGACCCTTCAAGAACACTCGACTAGGTAATAAGTTAACTGAGTGCAAGGTTTTCTGAGTTTGTTAAGCTTAAATTCAATACATTAATTTCACCTTTCTTAGATTCTATTTTGATTCAATAAACTTAGTTTTTTATGTGGCTTGTAACTTGTTCGAGAGCACCTATGAAGACACCTAGGCTCACCATGGATCCAATTAGAGATAGAAGGACAAAAGAATCCTTAATGGTTAATTGAGATCCTTTGAATCCTATAATGGAAATTTGTAAGAATCAATTTGATTTAAAATTTAAATGTCCTAGAAGTATTGATAAGGAATTAGGACAAAAATCATGTATGGGTGGCCAATAGTGCCAACAAGGGATCTAAGTATAGATTTTCTCAAAAATAGGTAATGAAAAGTCATAATTTTTAATTATTTACTTATGTCATTTGCATGGTTTGAATTATTACATGTTTGATTGTTGTTTCCAATGCTTTAAGGATATTATTTTTTATCATTTCAAACAATCTTTGATGCTTTGAAAGTTCATTTGAATCAGATGGATACATACATGATAGATGTAAATGATTCACTGTGTAGTAAGGGTCAGTTGAAAGTAGCTCTGTAGTGTATCTTTCAAACTGTTCATCCTAGAATCTAACCATCTACTCCATCATATCCGATTGGCTGGGTAAATTCTAGTGACAACCCTATTCTGCCCACAGAGTCACTAGAATACTCACGGCCACACTTGACCCAAGTGACCCCAAGGTGCACTAAGCACGATTGGGAAGCAATCTTCCAAGGCTCATATCCTAGACCTCATGAGAGGTGTTGATAAACTATCAGGGGATACAAGATTGTGTTCCTTAGGTCTACAATAACCTCTCTTGGTTTTGGGGGATTCAAATTTTTGCATTTGGAAAGGCAATCTCAGTTGATGCCAAAACTTACAGTGAGGGTTAGTTGAAAGTAGCTTCGTAGTGTATCTTTCAAACCGTTCATCTTGGCATTGAACCATCTACTCCATCAGCTCTGGTTGGTTAGGTAAACACTAATGAAAACCTCATTCCATCTATGGAGTCATTGGAACACTCGCGACCACGTTTGACCCAAGGAACCCCAAAGTGCACTAAGCATAATTGGGGAGAAATCTTCCAAGGCTTGTATCTAAGACCTCAAAAGAGGTATCAAAAAATCATTAGGGTCTATGGGATCGTGTTACCAAGGTCTACAATAATCTCTCTCATTTTTTGGTAATTCAACTTCATTTGCATTTGGAAAGGCAATCTCAGTCGATGCCAAAACTTGCAATGAGGGTCAGTTGAAAGTAGCTCCATAGTGTATGTTTCAAACTATCTATCTTGGCATCCAACCATCTGCTCCATTGGATTTGGTTGGCAGGATAAATGTCAGTGACAACCCTATTCTACCCACAGAGTCACTAGAACGCTTGCGACCATGTTCGACCCAAGTAACCCTAAGGTGCACTAAGCACAATTGGGAAGTGATATTCTAAGGGTCATATCTTAGACCTCGTGAGAGGTATTGACAAATTGTTAGGGTCTGTTAGTTGTATTCTAGGTTCTGCCTTCTTTTTCCTCAGTTCTGTGGTCTTCCCTCTCCAGGTTTTCATGTTTTCATTGATTCACTTATGTTTCTCAGTTACTTTTTGCCTCACTTAAGTCATGAGTTCTTTTGTAATCGCTTAGTCACACAATTTAAAACAACATATTCCTTTTTATCCCTGACTTTGCGATTCTCCTTTGTCGCGTTGTCTCATGTAATAACTGAATATTCCCTGTTCTTTCTAGACTTCGCGATTCACTCTGTGTCACGTAATCACTTAATCATTTGAACAGAGCAGTAATATGTCAGTGGGCCCACAGACAGGTCAGGAGGTCACGGGAAGTTTTCCACAGTTAAGAGTTTATCACGAGACTTCGCGATTACCTTTTGTCGCATAATCACTAAATGAGTTCAATGTAATGTGTAATGCAAAGCCTTTAGTCGCATAGTCTCCAGAAAAGAGGCCGGTTAAGTTGAAACTGCCGAGACTTGGCGACTAACTTTTACGATTTGTAATGAAGCACAGTCGGGTTGTCGCCAGATAACTCAGTTTGCAAATCAAAAGAAGACATCTGTCAGGAGTTAAATGGATTTTAGAATGATCGCTTAAAGGTATAAGTAAGTTTAGCGACTACAAGACCACTTAAGGGTTACTACTAGTCGCAGGGTCTCATGATATTTTAAAGGTATCATAGGTTACTTGGCAATTAAGTGATAGCCGTGATATGAAATTATGAAAAGATCCTATGATAGTTGCCAAGTCTGAGAATAAAAGAGCCTAAGGAGAAAAGTCCTCGTGACTCAGCGATCAAGGGTATGTCACGAGGTCGCAAGATGATTTTAAGGGCAGGATGCTTTGTCGCGATGTCTCAGAAAGTTTTTGGCTCTCAACATTTTCATTTGGCGATTAGGCGACTAAGGGTTGTCGTGCATTCTGGAAAAAGAGAGATAACATTGGGCGACTAAGAAATAACTGTGAAAGATAACACTAATAGTTAGTCGCATAGTCTAAGAAAAGAACGTGGGTTAGTGATAACCACTGGTGACTTAGATTTGCTTTGTGTCGCGTAATCGCCAAATGTTGACTCTGGTTAGTAAAGGTAAGGAAGTTGCACAGTCGCTATGTCTCTGGATAAATCATGGGTTAAGGATTGGGATCAGCGACAGAGAAAATGAGTGCAGTCGCCTTGTCGCTTAATGTTAATTTCTGTGAAAAGGCGCCAGTATTAAATATGTTAGTATGGATTATTCGGCGGTCATCCAAATTTCTAGATATTGATTACTGTGCAAAAAAAGGGTAGCTGAGATGTATGACAGAGGGCCAATCCCAGGGTGACATGTCAGCTCATTTGAATTTTATAAGGTTTAGCTGACGATTCAATTTTACAAATTTGATTTTCCTGTCACACTCAGGAAACTACGGCTAGGTTTTCAATTATGTTCATAGTATGTGGAATTTAAGACAGAATTGATGTTCTGAGAATCATGAGCTATGTACCTTGAATGGTTACTATAAGGAGATGATTGCTTGTTCATGTACATTCACCTTACTTTCAGAATTGCTAAACTTAAAGAGTTCAGTTGCCAAAACAGAGTAAAATTCAAAGGTTTGCAAAGTTTTCTGTGATTTATACATTCATTATTTCCAGAATTGTGCACGAAATAGTCTGTGAAGTCTCTGTGATAGATTTTCTTCAATACCGGTAATAAAGAGGAGAATTCAAACATTGAAAACATGAGCAAAGTTGTGAGTGTAGCTTCAACCAGTGGAGAAAGTGAGAGGGTGGAGGACGAGGAAAAGGGAAAAGTGAATTATTTAGGTGAATTCCTCCGTCTCCTTCCTGGTTCGACTCAAAATAAAAAGGTTAATGCAAATATGCTCATTGATGAATATAAAGATATTCGAGATGCTGTGACTCCAGGAACAACAGGTTTTTCTCTCTTCAACTATTTTTACAAAAATTCTGACAAGGCCATTCCAGTGTCAAACCCTTGGACCTGTGGTTTAGCCAGGTTAATTGTTCCTGATGTCTTCCTAGATGTAGACTTGTTCTTATACCTAGCCAATCACTATGATGTTTTATCTAAGACCATCAGGAGGGATGATGGCACTGCCATATTGATATTAAACGAAAATTCATTCATGCAAGCCTTCGGCTTATACAACACCATGTCTACCAGAATTGACACGACAAAGCAGAAACAAAGGTATACTTTGAAGCCTAGGATTGCTAGGAGCCAGTTGCTAAAACATATGCTAAAATAAGTGAAAAAATATTTAGATCCTATGTCCAGAGACAGCCCATATTATTACAAGGATCTACACTTTTATATCAAGTATGTTGCATATGCCCTATGTAGAGTGTTGGGGATAGATGGTGATGCATAAAAGATTGATGTAGGGATTTTGATGATGGTGTTGGACCTACAAGAGGTCCACTCCAATACCATTTATGATTATATTCAACACATCATAGATGAAATGCATGAGGGTTTCATTGCAACCCAGAAGAAAATGAAGAACCCAAAGGAGAAGGAGCCCAAGTTTTTACATTACTCAGTTCTTATGCACCTCCTTTTGCATTTCAATTTTGTCATTATGGACGTTAATAATTTAACCCCTGAGAGATTCTATCAGTAAGGACCAACTCCTGTCCAATTTTGGGTGAGGGTTTGGAATTACACTTCTAGGGAGTGTGACTATTGTGCCTTTCAGAATTGGATTATGTATCCAATAGTACAAAGTTTGGGGACCAGTAGAATAAGAATCCCATTAAAAGTTATACAACTGCTTAGGCCCTATGAGTATACAGATAGCTGGGGTGAAAGAATAATTGGGGTGACTTATTTTTAGAATAAAATTACACAGTCATCAGGGTATATGGGTGTATTCACCCACCTCATCTATTACCATATTATGTACTAGCAAGGGTGGCAGCAATGGAATTTATATGGCAGTTGTTGTTGACAAACAATGAGCATTTTGTGCCACATAAGAAGGGGAATTTGACCCCTAGGCATTTTAAGATTTCTAACTTCACAATTCGCAAGGGTACCATTGATGCAGTATGTCAATGGTTGGAAAGATATAGGATGGGGAAGCCCCTTATAGATACATCGACCCAGAAGGTTTTATGGCAGGGGTAAGGAGATTGTATACTCCTACAATCCCTAATACAAATGTCCACTGTGAATGCATTGAAGAAGATGCAACAAGGAATCTCTTGGATGAAGATGATATTCATATAAGAAGATTGAGGATTTAGGAATTGTTAAAACTTGAGAAGAAAATAAAGAGAAATGGGTTGGCTTTTGGGGGTTTTTACCCTGATCTCCCATATTTTGATAGAATTAAAGCCATGATAGACAACTATTATGTGCTTATAGAGCAACTAGATATAGTTCTTGACAAGAAAGGTGCTCAGACACCTGATCATTCAGAATCTGAATATAATAGTAGTAGTGACAGTGACTATGCATGTCCTACTATGTATCCTCCACCACAGTAGGATATTGCTGAAATACCATAGCTACAGGGAGCAGAGGGTCACATTATAGATTTAATAGTTGCTACCCAACCAGATGATTTAGAAGAACCTGCTGCAAAGAGGTAGAAACTAGAGATAGGTCAGCCTTCAACTGAAGGGCAGAATAAGAAGAAAGATAAGGCTAAGGCCTTAGTACCTCACAATAGGTTATATGATCATAGCCTAAGAAAGGCGATTAGAGAAGGAAAGAAACAACAGCCTGATTTAGATGATGAGGTTGAGATGCCCCTTAAGGCATGTATTGATGAGAGATTGATTTATCAACAAGAGTTTTTAAATGATGATAATTTTGTGAAAATTGAGGAGTTTAAGGACTTCCTAAGATGATACAAGAAAGAACAAATCAGAGCAGAGCCGACAGTTGATGATCAAAAGACCATAACTAATGAGACATTGGTGGCTTTGCAGAATTATGATCCTAAAAATGAGGATATTTCACCAGAGGATGCCAGGAAATTAGTATTGGGAAGTGGAATACTATTGGCTAAGGGTTGGGATTTAGCATCCACCTTCATTATTGATCAAATAAGGAAACAACCAGATCTCAAGATGGCTAGTGAAGTTCAAATAGGTGAGGTAATAAAAGAATTTGGGTATAGCCCAAAGTCTCAGGCCTTTGGAATGTGGAGCCTGTGCCCAAAAGACCAAAAACCCCAAGTGGTGAATATTCAGGAGAATATGGTGGGCAATCAGATGGTCTGGACAATGTAAAATATAGGGGATTTACAGATATCCCAAATCATGACACATTGGGCTCACTTGAATGAAGACAAAACTAAGCAATTGTCTAATAGGTGCAGCACATTGGTGGAAGAGACTAGTGCATTGGCAAAAGATAGAGAAATGTGTCGAGTGCAACTTTATCAGAGGGATCATATGATAAAGAAATTAATAAAAGAATTAGTAACAAAGCCTGAGGTGATGTGTGTTCCACAGCCCCTGCAAATTGAAGACAAAAAAAAGTCTGAAGAGGTGGCTGAGGAAAAGGCTGAGAAAGATAAAGGAAATGAGGTTGCTTTAAGAGCATTGAAAGGTGTGCTGCAACATAGAATTGATATTTTAAAAGACAAAGCTGATGTTATATTCAATACTTATAACAAATTGCCAGCTTTGCGCACCAAAGTAATGGGGTATTTGGCTATCCTCAACCCCTATTTTACTAAGTGGTCTAGTAGGGTGCAGTTATTTGAGAAGCTAGCATCATTTCAATCCCTGAGATCAGATTTTCCAAAGATACTGATTGAAGTTGAAGATGAGATCATAAGGGTTAATATTGCTCTCTCATTCTTTAAGGGAAAATTGAACCAAATTGAGGTAAAGTTAAGCCTCTTTTCTGATGATTTTAACAGATTCATACCTTCCTTAAGAGGAGATGATGATCAAGTGAAGGCCTTAGATGCCTGGAGGCGTGAATTTGACAGCAAAATGCCTAGTAGTGAGGCATTTATTTCAGGAACTGATATTGATGGAGAAGAGTTCAATAAGATATTGGATGAATCTTTCAAAGCAGAAACTAATATCAATAAGTTTCTAGTAGACATAAAAATATCACTGATGCGAGATGGGACAGGCAAAAGGTCCAAATACAGAGTACTCAGGACTTCAAGTGGCCATCAGATGATGAATTGAAATCATGGGAGGTGATGACTACACCCAAGAGGAAGAAGCCAACAGTAGAAGAATAAATTCTGGATGATGAGTAAGGATGACTACTTGGTACCGCACCATTGAAGATAAAGAGGACAGTTATTACAAAAGGAGAATGTAGGTAAATCTTAAAGCACGGTCATCCAGACTTGACATAACTTCTGCCATCTACTATGTACACTATCAGATCAAGTTGCTAGATCGGGAGAAGAACAAAGAATATATGTTTTATCTTTTTGACTTGGTCATTCTACCGCTTCTTCTCTCTATTTCTTTTTGTCTCTTCTGTAGTTTTAGGGTTAGGTTTTCTGAGACCATCTGAAGCTTGTATCATCCTTTGAAAAGGATTCCAAGATGGTTGAAGACCTATATTTATAGAAGAGAGCTGTATTTTCAAAGGAGGATGAAAATTAATGTAAGGAATCAGTCTTTCTAAATCTATGCCTGTGTTCTTTCAAGCTTCAAAGCTTTTTCTTATGTATGAAGGAAGGATTACATCAATAAAATACGGTGCAATTTTACTCTTCTTTATTGTTGTCTCTTTATTTCCTGTGTATGTTTTTTTATGATTAAGATTGTAAGGCAGTCTGAAGCATTTTGGTTACTAGGTGACTATCTAATTACTTGTAAGTTTCTTTCATGTAAAGAACTAAGTTTTGTGAGTAGTTTCAGGAAGCATATCAGTATTTAAGGATTTGATACAGTATTTTAGAGGTAATAAGATAATTTGTAAGGCAACTTATCCTAATTGCATG
>MU224196.1:358175-371305 GCA_018584345.1 Thuja plicata
CACTTCTCAAATTACCCCAGGTGTCTGATGCAGGAGCATCCTGGGTGTAAGGGCAATCTTGCATCACCCAAAAATATTTCTATTTTCTTTTCAATAAGGGCTACCTTATGCAGAGCTGCTATTTATGAAAAATTTCTATTTTTAGTAAGTTGGTCATATGATCTCAGAATGTTATGATTTTGCATGTGGAGGTTCATCTCAGTCATATCAGATGCCAGTAAAGTTTCATGGCTAGATCAGGTCTAGTCTTGAAGATATTGAAAATTTTCGGTATTGAAAACATGGTACAAATACTTTGAGCTCAGTTTTGAAGGCTTTATAGGCCACGGATGAGGTCGAAACTCGGGCTGGTTGAAGCTTTCTTAATTTAGATGTTGTAGATAGCTTCGTGGAATTTCCAAAATGGGGTTATAATAGTCAATCAGGTCAACTGGTGATGACTTATGGTCTCTGGAAGTTGGGCCACCTGAAATAGCAGAAAATAATTTTCCTTCAAAATTTTTGTTTGGGTTTCAAAAGTTATTTTGAGCTGACTTTGATGTACTAAAATGAAAAATAAAATAATTCTAAGTTTGGTCAGCCCTAAGAGCTAAATTTCTGGAACCTTCTCGGGCGGTGGAAATTGCCTATATAAAGAAGGCCCATAGTGTTGTCTTAGGCAGTTCGGGACAGTTCTGGGTAGATCTGGGTAATAATTCAAGGCTTTTTCCTACAGAATATTGTAAGGGGAATGCCCATGTGGCTTTGCATATTGTAATTCTGAAAGTTTGTAATTCCACATTTGTGGAGATAATAAGAAGCCCATTTTCTGTTCTTGCAAACTGTTGTTGCTTCTCTGTTACTGTTATGTGTTTGTGGCATTAAGGGGAGCACCCTTCATCACCTATGTTCCTCATTCAGCAGTAAAAGATATCCTTACACAGTCAGAGGTTACTGGTAAGAGATGTAAGTGGATTACAAGAATACAAGAGTTCAATCTTGAGATTAGTATCACCAAACTAATAAGAAGACAAGGTCTGGCAAAACTTATGATAGAAGAAAATATAGATTTGGTGCACCTAAACCAGACAAAGACACATGATAAAGTAATTACTAGTATAGAAAGGCAGCCATATTATGTTGATATTGTTTTCTTTCTCAAACATGCTAAGTGCCCTGATCATTTATCTGAAAATCAAAAGAGAAGTCTGAAGTTACAAACTCAAAGGTATATTCTGATCCAAGGGGATTTGTTTTGGAAATATAAGAATGGTATATTATTGTTATGCCTTGACAATTTCCAGGCTGACAGGGTTTTAGTTGAGATGCATGAAGGGGAATGTGGAGGTCATTTTTCTGCTAGGACCACCGCCCATAATATTTTGAGGTCAGGATATTATTGGCCTACTTTGTTCAAACACACATATGTTCATGTTAGAAAATGTCAACCATGTCAGAGGCTTTCCAACAAAGTAAAATTTGCAGGCGCTCTGTTGCTGAATCCAGTGAGTACTGAGGCTCCTTTTGCTATGTGGGGGATTGATTTTATCAGTGAATTTCAAGAGAAATCTAGTGCAGGACATAGTTGGATACTGGTGGCGACTGATTACTTTACTAAATGGATTGAGGCTATCCTTACCAGGAAAGAAACAAGCAAGGTGGTTACTGAGTTTCTCATGGATAACATTCTAACCAGGTTTGGTGTGCCTAGTAAATTAGTGATGGATAATGCTATGAGTTTCAGATTGAAAGAAATGACAATTTTTTGTGAAAGGTATGGGATTACAATATCATACTCATCCCCATATCAACTACAAGCTAATGGACAAGCTGAGTCTAGCAACAAAAGCATATTGAAGATACTAAAAAGGACTCTGGAACGAAATAAAAAAACATGGCATATAAAGTTTGAGATTAGCCCTTTGGGCTGATAGGATCACAATCAAGAAGGAAACCGGTAAATCCCCATTTGAATTGGTATATGGTTTGCCAGCAAGGTTGCCAGTGAATAATTTATTACCTATTTACCAGTTTATACAAGAAGAACATTTAAATATCTCTGACCCAATGCAAGATACAATGATACAGTTGATAGAAATGGATGAAACCAGAAGAGAGAGTCAGAGGGAGAACATGGGGTTACATAAGAAAATGAAGTATTTGTTTGACAAGAGGGCTACTAACAGAAAGTTTCAGGCTGGTGACTTAGTTCTCCAATGGAATGCAAGGGCAGAAGATAGAGGTAAGAATAAGAAATTTGAGTCTTTATGGTTAGGTCCTTATATAATCTCAGAACATTATGGCAAAGACTCATATTTGTTG
Source organism: Thuja plicata (assembly GCA_018584345.1). Taxonomy (NCBI): domain Eukaryota; kingdom Viridiplantae; phylum Streptophyta; class Pinopsida; order Cupressales; family Cupressaceae; genus Thuja; species Thuja plicata. The sequence continues at coordinate 360,477 of MU224196.1, forward strand.
AAATATATGGAAGGAGAAGGGTTTGAGTTGCCTGTGCATGGGCAATCTTTGAAACCTTTCTTCAGGTGAAAATCATTGCAGTGCACAAGTAAATATCTATTATATGTTTAGTTTTTTCCCTGTTTGTAAGTTCTGTAGATATTCCCCTCTTTTCCTTGGTCTGTTCTGCTCCTTTTTGTGGTGGTCTGAAACCAGAGATTCTATGGTTCTTTGTCATAAACCTTGTTTAGCCAATCCTCATCAGAGCCACTATTGGTTGTATTCCAGGTTCTGCCTTATTTTTCCTTGGTTATGTGGTCTTCCCTCTCTAGGTTTTCATGTTTTCATGTCTAAAAGCCCAAAACCTGTGAAAATATTTTAAAGTCTTAAACCCTAGCTCTTGTTCAATGTTCAAATTTGAAGAAAAACCCTAAGGCGTTGATTCGCGTATGTTTCTTAGTTACTTTTTGCCTCACTTAAGTCATGAGTTCTTTTCTAATCGCTTAGTCGCACAACTTAAAACATCATATTCTTTTATATCCCCGACTTTGCGATTTGCCTTTGTCGCATTGTCTCATGTAATAACTTAATATTCCTTCTTCTTTCCTAGACTTCACGATTCACTCTGTGTCGCGTAATCGCTGAATCATTTGAACAGAGCAGTAATATGTCAATGGGCCCACAGACAAGTTAGAAGGTCACGAGAAGTTTTCAATAGTTAAGAGTTTATCATGAGACTTTGCGATTACCTTTTGTCACATAATCGCTAAATGAGTTCAATGTAATGTGTAATGCAAAGCCTTTAGTCACGCAGTCTCCAGAAAAGAGGCCGGTTAAGTTGAAACTGTCGAGACTTGGCGACTAACTTTTATGGTTTGTAATGAAGCACAGTTGGGTTATCGCCAGATAAATCAGTTTGCAAATCAAAAGAAGACATCTGTTAGGATTTAAATGGATTTTAGAATGATCACTGAAAGGTATAAGTGTGTTCAGCGACTATGAGACTACTTAAGGGTTACTGCTAGTCGCAGGGTCTCGTGATATTTTAAAGGTATGATAAGTTACTTCACGATTAAGTGACATCCGTCAGATGAAATTATGAAAAGATCCTACGGTAGTCACCAAGTCTAAGAATAAAAGATCCTAAGGAGAAAAGTCCTCGTGACTCAGCGGTCAAGGGTATGTCGCGAGGTCACAAGATGATTTTAAGGGAAAGATGCTTTGTCGCGATGTCTCAAATTTTTTTAGGCTCTCAACATTTTCATTTGGCGATCAAGCGACTTAGGGTTGTCGCGCAGTCTGGCAGAAGAGAGATAACATTGGGTGACCAAGAAATAACTGCGAATGATAACACTAACAGTTAGTCGCATAGTCTGAGAAAAGAACGTGGGTTAGTGATAACCACTGGCGACTTAGATTTCCTTTGTGTCGTGTAATCGCCAAATGTTGACTCTGGTTAGTAAAGATAAGGAAGTTGCACAGTCGCTATGTCTCTGGATAAATCACAGGTTAAGGATTGGGATCAGTGACAAAGAAAATGAGTGCAGTCACCTTGTCGGTTAATGTTAATTTCTGTGAAAAGGTGCCAGTATTAAATATGTCAGTATGGATTATTCGGCGGCCAATTAGATTTCCAGATTTTGATTACTGTGTAGAAAAAAAGGTAGTTGAGATGTATGACAGAGGGCCAATCCTAGGGTGACATGTCAGCTCATTTGAATTTTATAAGGTTTAGCCGAGGATTCAGTTTTACAAATTTGATTTTCCTGTCACACTCAGGAAACTACGGCTAGGTTTTTAATTATGTTCACAGTATGTGGAATTTAAGACAAAATTGATGTTCTAAGAATCATGATCTATGTACCTTGATCGGTTACTATAAGGAGATGATTGCTTGTTCATGTACATTCACCTTGCTTTCAGAATTGCTAAACTTAAAGAGTTTAGTTGCCAAAATAGAGTAAAATTCAAAGGTTTGCAAAGTTTTCAGTGATTTATACATTCATTATTTCCAGAATTGTGCACAGAACAATCTGTGAAGTATCTGTGATAGATTTGTTTCAATACCAGTAACAAAGAGGAGAATTCAAACACTAAAAACATGAGCAGAGCTGTGAGTGTAGCTTCAACCAGTGGAGAAAGTGAGAGGGTGGAGGATGAGGCAAAGGGAAAAGTGAACTATTCAGATGAATTCCTTCGTCTCCTTCCTAGTTCAACTCATAATAAAAAGGTTAATAAAAATGTGCTCATTGATGAATATAAAGATATACGAGATGCTGTGACTCCAGGAACAACAGGTTTTTCTCTCTTCAACTATTTTTACAAAAATTCTGACAAGGCCATTCCAGTGTCAAACCCCTGGACCTGTGGTTTTGCCAGGTTAATTGTTCTTGATGTCTTCCTAGATGTAGACTTGTTCTTAGACCTAGCCAATCACTATGATGTTTTATCTAAGACCATCAGGAGGGATGATGGCACTGCCCTATTGATATTAAACAGAAATTCATTCATGCAAGCCTTCGGCTTATACAACACCATGTCTACCAGAATTGACATGACAAAGCAGAAATAGAGGTATACTTTGAAGCCTGGGATTGCTAGGAGCCAGTTGCTAAAACATATGCTAAAAGAAGTGAAAAAATATTTAGATCGTATTTCTGGGGACAACCCATATTATTACAAGGATCTACACTTTTATATCAAGTATGTTGCCTATGCCCTGTGTGGAGTGCTGGGGATAGATGGTGATGCAGAAAAGATTGATGCAGGGATTTTGATGATGGTGTTGGACCTACAAGAGGTCCACTCCAATACCAGTTATGATTATATTCAACACATCATAGATGAAATGAATGAGGCTTTCATTGCAACCCAGAAGAGAATGAAGAACCCAAAGGAGAGGGAGCCCAAGTTTTTACATTATTCAGTTCTTATGCACCTCCTTTTGCATTTCAATTTTGTCATTATGGATGTTAATAATTTAACCCCTCAGAAATTCTATCAGTCAGGACCAAATCCTACCCAATTTTGGGTGAGGGTTTGGAATTACAATTCTAGGGAGTGTGACTATTGTGCCTTTCAGAATTGGATTGTGTATCCAATAGTACAAAGTTTGGGGACTAGCAGAACAAGAATCCCATTAAAAGTTATACAACTTCTTAGGCCCTATGAGTATACAGATAGCTGGGGTGAAAAGCATAATTGGGGTGACTTCTTTTTAGAAGAAAATTACACAGTCATCAGGGTATATGGGTGTATTCACCCACCTCATCTATTACCATATTATGTACCAGCAAGGGTGGTGGCAATGGAATTTATATGGCAGCTATTTTTGACAGACAATGAGAATTTTGCACCACATAAGAAGGGGACTTTGACCCCTAGGCATTTTAAGATTTCTAACTTCACAATTGGCAAGGGTGCCATTGATGCAGTAGGTCAATGGTTGGAAAGATACAGGATGGGGGCAGCCCCTTATAGATACATTGACCTAGAAGGTTTTATGGAAGGGGTAAGGAGATTGTATACTCCTACAATCCCTAATACAAATGTCCACTGTGAATGCATTGAAGAAGATGCAACAAGGAATCTATTGTATGAAGATGATATTCATACAAGAAAATTGAGGATTCAAGAATTGTTAAAACTTGAGAAGAAAATAAAGAGAAATGGGTTGGCTTTTGAAGGTTTTTACCCTGATCTCCCATATTTTGATAGAATTAAAGCCATGATAGATAACTATTATGTGCTTATAGAGCAACTGGATACAGTTCTTGACAAGAAAGGTGCTCAGACACCTGATCATTCAGAATCTGAATACAATAGTAGTAGTGATAGTGACTATGCACGTCCTACTATGTATCCTCCACCACAGTAGGATATTTGTGAAATACCACAGTTGCAGGGAGCAGAGGGTCACGTTATATATTTGACAGTTGCTACCCAACCAGATGATTTAGAAGAACCTACTGCAAAGAGGTAGAAACTAGAGATAGGTCAGCCTTCAACTGAAGGGTAGAATAAGAAGAAAGATAAGGCTAAGGCCTTAGTACCTGCCAATAGGTTATATTATCATAACCTAAGAAAGGAAATTAGAGAAGGAATGAAACAACAGCCTGATTTAGATGATGAGGTTGAGATGCCCCTTAAGGCATGTATTGATGAGAGATTGATTTATCAACAAGAGTTTTTAAATGATGATAATTTTTTGAAAATTGAGGAGTTTAAGGACTTCCTGAGATGGTACAAGAAAGAAAAAATTAGAGCAGAGCTGACAGTTGATGATCAAGAGACCATAACTAATGAGGCATTGGTGGCTTTGTAGAATTATGATCCTAAAGATGAGGATATTTCACCAGAGGATGCCAGGAAATTAGTATTGGGAAGTGGAATACTATTGGCTGAGGGTTGGGATTTAGCATCCGCCTTCATTATTGATCAAATAAGGAAATAGCTAGATCTCAAGATGGCTAGTGAAGTTGAAATAGGAAATGTAATAAAAGGATTTAGGGATAGCCCAAAGTCTCAGGCCTTTGCAATGTGGAGTCTGTGCCCAAAAGACCATAAACCCCAAGTGGTGAATATTCAGGAGAATATGGTGGGCAATCAGATGGTCTGGACAATGAAAAATACAGGGGATTTAGAGATATCCCAAATCATGACACATTGGGTTCACTTGAATGAAGACAAAACTAAGCAATTGTCTGAAGGGTGCAATACATTGGTGGAAGAGACTAGTGCATTGGCAAAAGATAGAGAAATGTGCCGAGTGAAACTTTATCAGAGGGATCAGATGATAAAGAAATCAATGGAAGAATTAGAAACAAAGCCTGAGGTGATGTATGTACCACAACCCCTACAAATTGAAGACAAAGCAAAGTCTGAAGAGGTGGCTGAGGAAAAGGCTGAGGAAGATAAAGGAAATGAGGTTGCTTTAAGAGCATTGAAAGGTGTGTTGCAACATAGAATTAATATTTTAAAAGATAAAGCTGATGTTATATTCAATACTTATAACAAATTGCCAGCTTTGCACACTGAAGTAATGGGGTATTTGGCTATCCTCAACCCCTATTTTACTAAGTGGTCTACTAGGGTGCAGTTATTTGAGAAGCTAACATCATTGCAATCCCTGAGATCAGATTTGCCAGAGATAGTGACTGAAGTTGAAGATATAATCAAAAGGGTTAATATTTCTCTCTCATTATTTAAGGGAAAATTGAACCAAATTAAGGTAAAGTTAATCCTGTTTTCTGATGATTTTAACAGATTCATACCTTCCTTAAGAGGAGATGATGATCAAGTGAAGGCCTTAGATTCCTGGAGGGGTGAATTTGATAGAAAAATGGCTAGTAGTGAGGCATTTATTTTAGGAACTGATATTGATGTAGAAGGGTTCAATAAGATATTGGATGAAGCTTTCAAAGTAGAAACTGACATCAATAAGTTTCTAGTAAACATAAAAAATATCACTGATGCGAGATGGGATAGGCAAAAGGTTCAAATACAGAGTACTCGGGACTTCAAGTGGCCATCAGATGATGAAGTGAAAGCATGGGAGGTGATGACTACACCCAAGAGGAAGAAGCCAGTAGTAGAAGAAGAAATTTTGGATGATGAGAAAGGATGACTACTTGGTACCTCACCATTGAAGATAAAGAGGACAGTTATTGCAAAAGGAGAATGTAGGTAAATCTGAAAGCACTATCCTACAGACTTGACATAACTACTGCCATCTACTATGTACACTATCAGATCAAGTCGCTATATTTGGAGAAGAACAAAGAATATATGTTTTATCTTTTTGACTTGGTCATTCTACCGCTTCTTCTCTCTATTTCTTTTTGTCTCTTCTGTAGTTTTAGGGTTAGGTTTTCTGAAACCATCCGAAGCTTGTTGCATCCTTTGAAAATGATTCCAAGATGGTTGAAGACCTATATATATAGAAGAGAGTTGTATTTTCAAAGTAGGATGAAAATTAATGTAAGGAATCAGTCTTTCTAAATTTGTGCCTGTGTTCTTTCAAGCTTCAAAGCTTTTTCTTATGTATGAAGGAAGGATTACTTCAATAAAATACGGTGCGATTTTACTCTTCTTTATTGTTGTCTCTTTATTTCCTGTGTATGCTTTTTTATGATTAAGATTGTAAGGCAGTCTGAAGCATTTTGGTTACAAGGTGACTATCTAATTACTTGCAAGTTTCTTTCATGTAAAGAACAAAGTTTTGTGAGTAGTTTCAGGAAGCATATCAGTATTTAAGGATTTGATACATTATTTTAGAGGTAATCAGATAATTTGTAAGGCAACTTATCCTAATTTCATGTAGGTTGTAAGGCAGCTTACAGTGTTTTGTTTATGTGAAACTTCAAGCTTTTGACTCTGTAACCCAAAGGATAAGCACTGATCTAGACTTGGATCTGATAATCTATCATCATCTAAGTTTTTTAAGACATTCAAAATTATTCAAAATATACTTGTCACTAAAATATATGAGCTAAACTCATTGAGGACCTATGTCAGTAGGACAGTGTCCACTTTATTGATTCTTTAGAGAGTGAATCATTAGGTTATCCCTCCTAAAGACAAAAGGAAGAAGGATGCAAATTCTTAACTCATTGGCCTATGTTCTCAAAACCATAGCCTGGCTTATAGTACTCTATTTCAAACTAGTCATTGAAATCTCTAAATTGTTCTATGAGTTGTTACAGTGAGGTTTATGGTTCATACCCACTGAATGAAACAATCCACCAAATACAGAGACTGAGATATCAGTAATCTTTAAAAGGTAAAACCTGCCTGAGTCTGTGGAGCTCAAAAATGAAGAAGGATCTTATCCAATCCTTAGAAATTAGTCTTTCTCTTGCCTAAAAGAGGTTGCAACTGAGTATACTATCATTATTAGGTAAGTGTTGCAAGAAAAAGAGCTAACAAATTGGCGACTCTGCTGGGGAAAAAATAGATTGCAAAGTCTTGTTGAAATATTCAGAAATCTCTGGTGTGTTATAGTTTTAAAATTTTATTGCAGTTGAGTTGGCCCATCCAAGTAATCCAGATATCTGGCACTTAACAGCTTAAACTTGTTTTCAAGCCATATTTAAGGTTACTAGTAAGGTACCCTCTTGATAAGTATTCATCCCAAGTTTTTTGGGTGGCAACTCTGAAAGGAACATCTCTGTGATTAGTGCAAAACAAATAAATGTCTTACAAAATGAATACTAGGTCAAGAGTGAGAACTGACCCAGAAAGGGTATTACATGAAAGAATCCCATCATCCTCAAGAGTTGGAGTCTCTTGGAGGAAAAAAGGAAATCAAGTTGATATGGATGAAACTCTTTTAAAAGGTGAAGAGGTAAATATCATGAATGATAGGAATACTATTCAGCACTCTCATGATGGAAATACTTCAAACTATGAGGAGGTAGCTGAAAGAGTATTAGACACACCCACACTCACTTCTACTTCAAATGAGAGAGAAGAGATTACTACACCTAGTTCAGATTCAGAAGGTTCTTCTTCTAATATGCTAGCCAATGAAGAGAAGTTCATTTTGAAGCAGCTTGCCCTAGTTCAACAAATGAAAAAGGAAAGAGAAATGAGAAAGAAAAAGAATGATCATAAGGCTCTTGATAACAATAGAAAAAGACTTCCAAAACATCAAACTATGAAAGAAATAAAGAAGTCTCAGAAAAACAAAGAAATACCATTCACTCATAAAGCTTCTATTTTATAAATAAATAAGGGTAAACAAAAGATGGGTGAGCATAGAGATCAAGAACCTAAATTGCAAAAGCCTATGGTTGAACAAATGTCCAAGTTAGAGATTGATTTATAAAAACTGAGAATTTCAAAAGAAACCATGGAAAAAATGTTGGAAAAATCCCAAATGGAAGCTGCTACAATTGAAATGAGGAAAAAGATAGATTTTTTACTATATTCAAAGTATTCTTATTCTGGACCAGAGAATAATACAACTTCTAGAGGAAAAGCTACTACGGCTAAAGAAGATGATAGTTTTCAAAGGAAACCACTACATAATGAGAGGTATAAACAATTTGAATTTATTGGTATCCCTGGATACCCCAATGCCTTTCCTAAAGATGTGGGTGATATAGGAGAAAAGATCCCAAAGTTTGCTGGTAATAATGTGATTTCTTGTGAAAAACATTTAAGGAAATTCATTGATTTTTTTGATGACTTGAATATCACCCATGAAGATGTACTAATGAAGCTATTTATTCAGTCCCTTGTTGAAGATGCAAGAGAATGGTTTAGAAGCCTTGCTAATGGCTCTGTTGTTTCCATGGATGAGTTGATTGAATTATTTAAAGATCAGTATGGAGACAAAACAAATAAAGGATTTTTATTGAATGAGTTCAATAATATCAAGAAAAATTACAATGAAGAGGTTACTGAGTTTAACACAAGATTTCAAAGAGCTATGCATAAACTATTTCAGAAGATAAAGCTGCATAAACTATTTCAGAAGATAAAGCTAGATGAAGAGGTTTGTCTAGCAACCTATTTAAATGCCTTTGATTCCAAGATGGGATATGCTCTAAGGGATAAGAACCCTAGAACACTCACTGATGCTTATAAAATAGTAGTCAATATTGAAATGAACAGAAGAGTGTCTGGTAAATTAAATAGGAGAGATGATGCAAGGTTTATCAGGAGTAATCTCAGGGAGCCGGAATACAAAGAATATAAGGCTCCTCAAAATAATAGACCTTCTTACAATACTACTTATAATCCTCAGAATAGAATGCAAAATCATCCATATGGAACTCAGTTCAAAGATGGAAAGCCTATTATTGCACCTAAAAGGGAAAGAACATACAATATAACTCCAGATCCTCTACATAGAAATTCTGTCCATTTCTACAATGAGGAGACATGGTGTGAAGCTTGTGATGCTCCCCATAATCCTAATTTTTGTGTTGTCTCTTTGGATTTAAAGGCAAGTGAGGGACAGGAAAGGGATGAGGGGGAACATTGTGATTATAGTATGACCAATACCTTTTCATTCCATGATGTTGATTCAAACAATGAAGAGGAGAATCATGACTCCCATGTCTCACAAAAAAGGATTGAGAATCATCACCAACAGATTTTGTCTGATAGTGAGACTGATGAATTTGATGACAATGTAAGATGTTATGCTCAAGATGGTCAGGATGTTCCACTCATAAGGAAGGCTTCAGATGAAGAAAAGGCTAGAATTATTGCTGAGTTAGTGAATAAAGATAGAAGCAATTACCACCTAAGGAACAAGGCGGTAGGTGGAACTGGTAGCCAACCTTCAGGTGTCTTTATAAAGGAAAACAAGGCAGACACCAAGTATGTTCAGAAAAAGGAGGCACCTAATGAAATTATAAATAAACACAAGGTCAAGATTGTTACAAAGGCCATAGAGCCAAATATGGTTCATGAATTAATTCAAAAGGAACACAATGGGGAAAGTGAAGTTATTATTGATAAAACAAAGTGTTCAAATGTGAGGTATACTCTAGTAGACATGGGTCAGTGCTTGTCCCAGATGACAGTTAAGGTCCCATTTTTAGAAATGATGAGGATCAAAGAACATAAAGAAAAAGTCATGTCATTATTAAATAGTGTACCCACAATAAAGGCTCAAAGTCCAGTGGTAGTTTCTGACAAGCCAACCACAAAGGGAAATGAATTGGACGTGTTAACATATGAAATTCCTCAAATATTCCTAAATGCAACTTCCTCTCCAAAAGTTGTTGACCAATTTTTTCTCTCATTAATAATCAATGATAAAATGCTTAAGAATTGCATGATTGATTCAGGAGCCTCAAATACAGTTATGCCAGTTGAAATCATGAAGGCAATGGGGCTACAAGTTGATACATCTCATGGCAGATGTAGAGCTATGGATTCTAGAGAGGTCCTTGTAATTGGAACTATTGAGGCTATGCCTTATCGGCTAGCAGTTTGCCTTGATGTAGTGATGACAATGAATGTTCTTGTGGTTGACATACCACCTCACTATGGCATGTTGTTATCAAGAAAATGGAGTGCTTCAATGGGTGGTAGTATACAAAATGATTCATCATTTGCTAGTTTCAACATTGCTGGAGAGAATGTCAATGTTTTGAGAGAGAGCTGAACTCCCCACATGATAGAAAAATATGAGGATACTCATGTGAACTGTTGCATTGACATAGACATGGAAAATTTTAGAATGCAAAGAGATGAGCATAAAAATCAAGAAGCTGAACTTGTGAATAAAGAACCAATCTTGCAGGAAGATGGACTATGGAAAATGTACTTTGATGGTGCTTGCTCTAAAGAAGGATCAGGGGTAGGAGTATTATTAATATCTCCATCTGGTACAACTTTTAAATACTCATTTCTGTTAGACTTTCAATGTACAAACAATACTGCAAAGTATGAGGCTTTATTCTTAAGACTTGAAATTGCTACCAAACATGGTATTAAATGTTTAGAGGTTTATGGTGACTCTGAGTTGGTGGTAGCACAAGTCAGATCTAAATATGCTATGAATAATGATAGATTGAAAATGTACAAACATGCTATTTGGGATCAACTTGAAATGTTTGATGCTTTTAATATAAATTGGATAGAAAGGTCCAAAAATATTATGGCTGATTTTCTAGCAAATGTGGCTATGAAAAATGATGATTTGACCTTACATGGAGTATCAATACTTGAAGTAAAAACTAGACCAGTTGTTCTGAACAGTATATACAACTAGCAGGTGTTCCAGGATGATCAAGATATTTTAAGGTTCATGCAATGTTTAGATCACTATGAGAACCAAAGTATTGATTGTGGTTCCTTACTGGAACATGATGATGGGAAGGATTATA
>MU224196.1:391418-409170 GCA_018584345.1 Thuja plicata
GTGAGCTTTGCTGAATGCTCGGTATAGGCTGTGGGCTGAGTGATGAGCTCGGTAAGCATTCAAAACCGAATAAGTGTTTTCACTAAGTGCATTCACTGATGCCAAATGTATCATTATTCCAACAGAGTCATCCACCTGTCTCAACTCCTTTGTCATCGATTGAACATAAATGGACAAAATATATATACATAAGTGCATGCAATCATTAAAACTAATATAACTAAATAAATTATTTTTAAATTAAATATGTCATTTGACAAATTTATTTATAATTTTTACTCTTACCATATCAACAAGACTCCATGGATCTACATACCCCTCCTCAACACTCTCATGAGACGTAGATGCTCCGTGAGGTGTTGCAGCCTCTTTAATTGTGTCTCCTATATCCTCCTCATCAATAACATACTGATATGTATAAGCATTAGTAAGCGGTCCAAGGCACAAATTCTTGCACTTAATGCAAGTATGGGGCACACATACATGTGAAATGTTTCCAGATGTCGATGCACAAACATCATCCACACCAAGAGGCAACAATGACTTGGTCTGCGCAATAAAATGATCACTCAGCAAGTGAATGGCCCTAATACTCTATGAGGCAGCCTTTGTAATGATATCAGGATGCTGCACTGGAGGAGAGGGTGAGACATTAGTGGGGGGACAAGGCTAGTGGCCTTTTTGTGCTAGGCAAATGGCCTAGTCTGAGGAGCTCCTTCGCCTATGCCCATGTTGGGCCTCATGCTCCAATAATTAACATTGTGACCAAGCACAAACTCAACATACAATATTTTTATGAAATAGAAAGGGAGATCCATATTTCTATGGGGTGGTTTATCAAAAACCAATCACCAGTGATCCCAAAATTGTGTACGCATTGCATCGTTTGTGCACCATTTAATTGATAATTTGGGCTTTTTGGCATCAACTTTTAATCTGGTTTTAGGATTCACAAAAAGGGAGGCTATATCTTATGTAGTTATATTAAGGGCCGCAACCCCATCATGGTCAAGCCCATCATCAAATTGGGCATGCATATCATCATGCCAATGAAGAGTAGCATTATGTTGTTGCGTAAGTATGTCAATGTTTTCAACAATAATATTTATGGTGGCAAGCATGGGACCTAATGTAGGTATATTCTGATATCTATTTTGGAAGCCACGTATAGTTTTCAAATTCTCTTGTATCAAATCCTCTAAATATTGAGGGTTTTGAAGCCGTTCTTGATTGTTTTTAGGATCATTATTTGGTGGGGGAGGGTTATTTTCTTCATTGTTGTCATCCATGCCTGATTAAATAAAAAATAAATATAAATTTCAAATTGATTTCATATATTATTAAAAAAATCAATACAAAACCCTATTTCAACCAAAATAACTACATTTAACATCAAAATGAAATAAATTAATCAAAATATACCAAGAATTGACTTACCGTATATACTGTAGATTCAAATTTGCTGTTAGAGAAATTAGGTACTCAAAAATATCATGTATAGGATATATAGAGCCATTTTCCAATCCCAAAATGATGAGAGAAATGAGGAAAACGGCTCACGAGTTTTGATTTATGCCACAGGTTTCAGGTACCCGATATTTTTGGGTACCTGAATAGGCTTGTGTTTTGGTGTCAGGTTTTCCCAGGTGTACTGACACCCAGGCCTACTAAAATGTCAAAAAACATTTTTCATGCACTTTTGGACGACTAAAAAGTGGATTTTTTTTACATTTCCACTTTTTGGCCCCTAATGATCTTGCACATACCTAGTGCATAATAAGAGAAATTAAATAGGAATATATTTATTGAAAGAGAAAAAATGATGGGTGATAGGGTGTTTCCACTTCATTTTACTCATGGGAACCAAACACTAAGGTCTAGTGAAATGTGTGAAAGTAAAATTTGGCATAAAAGATAAAGATTAAAAATAGTTGAAGGTCTACCATTAATTGAAGACACAAAAGAGGCATGTAAAAAATGTATTGTTGGAAAACAACATAGGATACAATTTCCTATTGGAAAATCCTGTAATGCTAAATAAAATCTTGAGATAATCCATATAGGTTTGTGTGGTCCTATGGAAACACCTTCTTTGAACAAATCCAAGTACTTTCTAACCTTCATTGATGATTACTCAAGAAAAGCTTGGGTGTATTGTTTGGTTTCAAAATCAGAAGTATTTGAAAAATTTGTAGAGTTCAAGAGTTTAGTTGAAAAACAAAGTGCTAAGTATATCAAAGTGATAAGGTCAGACAATAGAGAGAGTTCACTACTTCCTACACTCCACAACAAAATGAGTTGCTGAATAGAAAAATAGGAAAATGATTGAAATAGGTAAAGGCAGTAGGAAAAACAATGTATCTTCCAAATAGAAGTCCTACAAAAGAAATTAAAGGAATGACTACTAAACAAGCATGGTCTGGGGTAAAGCCAAGTGTTGATAACTTTAGGGTATTTGGATGTGTTGCTAATGCACACATACCAAAAGAAAAAAGGTCAAAGTTAGATGATAAAGGCCTAAAATGTATATTTATTTGTTATGGAACTGAAAATAAAGCATATAGGTTGTATGATCCAATAAGGAAAAAGCTTGTGATAAGAAAAGATGTGGTATTCAATGAGATAGAAGAATATACCAAAGAAAATTAAAAAAAAGGAAAAGTGACGCAGTCCAAGGCCGAAGTGATCTCAAAAGAGATCTCCATACTTGCAGCCAAACAACAACCAAAATGAAAACAACAACACACAACAAGATATAACCAATATCAGCTTATATTATTATTATCAAAAACTAATTAAATTCAACATGTCGAGCTGTAAGGCCTTCTCAATTATGGTGAATTACATCAACAAATATAAAAGAGCTAATAGGATCAATGCCTTCCACACTAGCCCAGATCTGTGACACACGCTAATCTGATAGGAACACCAAGAAAAATCTAAACTTGATCTTGCAAGCCACTAAGGAATCTTCTTTTCTCCTAAGCCCACATTCAGCTACTAGCTCTTAAGCTATATTTCCTTCTTTTGGAACTTCTTGTTCTTACCTTCACTACCTCTACTATATTTCTACCTCTCATTTCCCCTCTACTCTAACTACACCCCCCCTTTTATACAACATAGGCATAAGTCAAATTTACAATAAAAAAATTCAATAAATAATAGTCAGCATCAAGAACACAACACCCAACATTTGATCATCAGTCGGCTTGCAAGAGTCATTAAATTTCACCTAGGAGAAAGAACCAATCCCAAATTTAGGTCCTCACACCTCCAACGATCGATCCAGATCATGAGGAACATGACCCAAATTAAATTCATATGTCAGCCAACCCAAACAATCCAAATAACCCCATCTGTGAACTAGAACACCGAAAGACAAGCCACTCAGTGAGAAACACCATCGAACAAAACACCATCGAGAAAAGCACCACCGAGCCCAGTCACCAAGTCCATCGGTGAAGCAAAACCCCTTCCAACTGAGAACCACCAACAAATGACGAAGAACCTCAGGTCTCCAACCATACTTTCTACCAAAAGCCAAAATCCAATCTCTAACACTTTTTGGTGATACAAGATTTTCAACTACCCAAGGATGCTCCTACATTAGACATCCCATTGTTGGATTAATCTTATGGAAAGGTAAGTGCTAAGAAGGGAGGGGTGAATCAGTACTTGAAATTTTTTAGCTACTATTCATTCCTTTTCACCAAACTGAATATCATTCATAAAAATATTGAAAAACATATAATATAAATTAGAAAACCATGACACATAACACCATGATTTTTGGTCACACAAAAATCCTTGGTTAGAGGAAAAACTATGGTGGGGATGAAACCCACAATCCTTCACTTCTGCTGAATAAAGGTTTCTTGGTTAGAGCTACAATTTTAGCTACTTCTAATATCTTACCCTATTAAGAGTATTATACTCGGTCAAGAGTACAAAAGGCTTATTAAGTCTACCTGGTTAAAGGATTTTACTATCTCTCATCTAAGAGATGTACCTAGTCAGAGGATTTATAAAATAAGGCCTGTTAGGGCCTACCCACTGGATGGGATTTCTAATATCCTAACTATTACAAAAATTATTACAAAAATTTCTACAAGTATGCATCAACCATAATGTTGTTCAGAGTCATTATGCTCTACAAGTGCATTTCCTCTTTTTGCACTCAGTAACTTGTATGTTTTGCACCCTATATTTTCTACATTCTGTCTTTAGCTCTATCATTGCAACTTCTTCCTCTCTCTCTCTCTCTCTCTCTCTCTCTCTCTCTCTCTCTCTCTCTGTAATATTTTCCCTCTTATCTGTCTTAATATATTATTTACCATTCCACTTTCATCTTCATGTTTTGTTAATTTTATCTGATCTTAAGGTGGTTAACCTAATTAGATCCTTCTCCTTTTGCAGTGGAGGTAAGGCGGTGCAAGTTTGGTTTCATTACCAATGCATTTATTGTTCTTGAATATCATTGGTTGAATCACCTCATGACAATGTGCAATCATATTGGTGCAATCCCAATGTTCAACCTAACTTCTATTTTGAATACTGTGAAAGTTTTCCCGCTCAGCGTCTAGGTTTAGTGTATTCAAATTTTAATTGTTATGTTAGCTCTGGTGTCTTCGATAATGTACTTTGATCTTTCTTAGTGACATAAAGTCATTTGGTGATTAATTCTTCTCTGTCTCAGTGACTAACTCTTCTCGGTAACTGTTCTCTACTTAACTCGATAACTTGCTACTATTTGGTGCTCAGCGTCATTGATACTCTGCTTTACTGACTATCTACCTTGGTGTATTCTCCTTCTTTACCAATTTTATTCATTGAATGTTATGAATTTGACAAAACTAATGACAAAACAATGTCTCATAGGAGTATCAATCTCCCCCTTTGGCATTATTTGGCATTTTGGCAAAAACTTCAAAGTCATCAAAATTTTGTGTAACTCCCCCTATACACATGTTTATATATCTCTTACCATTATACCTCCATTTATACTATATTATCCCCTTATGTGCTATATTAATACATACTATATTATCCCCCTCTTTTGACAAATATGCCAAAATTGAAATTTCTTAGGGCTCAGTGGGATATATGATACCTTATAAAAAATATGAGCATACTCCTTTTGTACATCATCTAGGGATGACTCCCATACATCTTTGAGTGTTTGAAGTATAACAAGTTGAGTAGCAACATCAGCTGCTAATCTAATGATGGTGTCAAGTGAAATACCATTGAGGTGTTGACCAACTCTTTGGCCTTCTTCAATTGTATTTTCATGGCTTCCACTTGGGGAATCAAAAGTTCTTGTAGATCTATAAGTTATATCCTTCTCTTATTCTCTTCTTTTCATAGTTATTTTTGTAACCCCATCAAGTGTTTCAACCTCAAGTAATAGACTTGTAAAGAACTAGGCTCAGTAGAAACATTTTTCAGCTGCTCGGTTAGCTCGGTCTCAATAGACTCATCTTTCTTCTAGATATCCTTTATAACGTATGAAATAAAACAAAATTTCTAAAATATTGAAAGTATATAAGACAACTTTGTCTCAATCTCGGTAGATGCCTCAGAAATTGATACCTTATCAACGATAATGTTGTCTAGAATAGATTCAAACATTTTTAGTTCCATCTTCCTTGAATGAATCTTCATCATGTTGTCAATAGTGTCTTGATTTGGATTTCAGACTTTCCCCACTAGTCCTTCTACTTGACAAATGATGTCTTTTGTTTCATCAAAATTACCATCTGGGACAATGTCCTGTAAGACATCCTTGATGCTTTCCAATACATAAGTCTTATTCCTCTTATGAAGTCATTTGTTTTGCATTACCTTAAGTTTCACTAGATCAGCATACTCAGTCATTTCATCATAGTCCATAGTAGATAAGTCAACATTTGGTAAAATGATTGGTTGACTCAGATCTACATGTTTCCTCTTCTTTGATTTCTTCTTCTTAGATATATTATTTAGTGAATATGATGCCTTTAGTGCATCGAATGTTATCTTTGTTGTACATTTTCTAGGTCTTTTCTCTTATTGTTTGTTTTCTTCCTTCTTCACTTCTTGTTTCCCTTTTTCTTTCTTTTCTCCTAGTGTATCCTATTTCTACTCATTTATGTGTTTCTCGGCTTCCTTTTATTCCTTTTGTTCCTTTGGTTCATCTTTTTTGGGCTCTTAGTGTTGTGCAATGGACTCAGTTGGGGGAACCATTTCAGTGTTTAGTGCTGCTAGTTACTCAGTAGCCATAACCTTCTTGGTGTTCTTGTCTTTCTCAACTCCCTTTCCCTTTTTCTTCTATATTTCCTTTTCCTTCACTATTTCCTTTTGTTGGTTGGTTGCTACATGATCTGTATTAATAGAAACTAGATGATTATCACCTTGAGTTGTGTGATAATCTAGTACTTGTTCCAATACAGACTGTAGTGTAGTAGCTTTATCATTGATGTTCATTTGTTCTGTATTGATGTCCTCAGTTTCCACAACATTATAATCCTGTGATGCATCATCTTTGAGATCTTTGTCAGTAATATCCTTAATAAAAAAATTCATCAGTGTCAATTGTCAAATCAATAGGATTGTTCTTACCTTGATCATCTTTGGCAACTTCATCGGTTATGTTCTCCTTATCTTTCTCAGTTTGAGATTCAGGCTCTTTGATGTGGAATATCTCTCTCCATTTTGCATCAGTTTCCAACTATAATCCCTCTAAGTCTCTTTTCATAATCCTTAAAAATCTTTGTTTAACAAGGAATCATTTATAGTTTTGTTTCAAGGTTTCCTCAATTTCTTAAACAGATAGATTTGGAATAGTTAGCACAAGAGATCTTTCCCTCATTTGTTTCTCAGCATTCATAGCATATTTCCATCTTGCATCTATGTTGTATAACTCAATAGGAAAAAATGTGATAACTTCTAGTGGTGTGTATCTGAATTTGAGTAAAAAAAAAAAAATTGCATCTTCAATTTTTACCTTGCTCTCTTTTCTTTGAGTATTGTACTTTTCTTTCTTCATTCCTCTGAATGTTCCATTCTTCTTCATTGTGTCTAACATTTCATGTAGAATTCCTTGTGGTGGAGGCTTGTTCTTCACAACTTTGGGTTTGCTCAAATCTTCAGTCTCTGAGTCAATGTCTAGTGGTAGCTTGAATTTTATCCTTGGTCTAGTGTTTTCCTTCTTGCCTCTTACATATATCTTTTCTTTTGGTTCAGCAGAATTCTTCTTTCTTTCAGTGATGTTGTAGACCTTGTTGATGATCTAGTAGATCTAGGGCTTGGTGAAGGCTTCAATACTTGTAGTTTCCCACCTTCCAGTCTAGAGGTTTCTGCCTCATCTTCTTCATTATAAGTTTTCAAATCCTTAGTCAAATTAGCATTCATCTTACAAGATTTTCATTGAATTTTAGGTACTAAGTTACCTTGCTTAATATTAGCCTTAACTTCTTCATATGTTCTTTACCGCTTGGCTCTTTTATCAGTAGGCTTAGCTAAGAGAGTTTTGATTTGTTGAGATGCAAAATCTATGTCCATCTCATATCCCACAAGATCTAGACATATGCTCCTAGGATCGACTGCATTGATAATACAAGAGTCGGTGTCTACCTAAAAATAGATAGAATTATGATATTTCTCAACTAATTGAGGTGGAACTCTAAATTTATGATGCATCCTTGTTTGGAATTTAGAGAAGTAATCATTCATAAAAATTTCAAGATTCTCTTCTAGACTCTATGAATTTACTAATTTGATAAATGACTGGTTTATCAACACTCCATTTCACATTTCCAGTAGATGGAAAGAAGTTCTAAAAGTAAAAGTATATGCATGCCATTAGTGAGTCAAACTTCAATGTATTTGTCTTGGCTTTCCTTATAGTGTTCATGTTTTCTTCAAGTTGTTTCAACAGTATCTCACATTGATCAATCTGCATATCTTTCTTTCAAATCTTATAATCCATATCAACATCTCCACAAGGTATATTGTCCACTTGGGATGATTGGAATACTCGGCAGGACAAGATGTTGCATGTAAACTTCAACTCAGGGTCTTAAATGGTAGAAATATTCAGACCTCTCCCATCCCATTTGACTTTGGTTAGCTCACTCAGCTTGATATTCTCAATTTTTCTAATAGCTTTAGGCTTGTCTCCAATTGGGTAACCAGTTACAATATGTAACACATCCTTTGTGATCGTCACAGGTTGATCTATCCACATACATTGGTCGTGTACTTGACTAAGTACCATCCTTATCCACTCAATTTTGAATACCTTTAGGATATGTAGG
Organism: Thuja plicata; assembly: GCA_018584345.1. Classification (NCBI taxonomy): domain Eukaryota; kingdom Viridiplantae; phylum Streptophyta; class Pinopsida; order Cupressales; family Cupressaceae; genus Thuja; species Thuja plicata. The sequence continues at coordinate 399,716 of MU224196.1, forward strand.
TCATGTGTCAAACCTTTTGAATCTAGATGAACATGACCACTCTTTAGTTTTTCATCTGCACATAACTTCTGGTAAGATGAATCAATCTCTTAAAAAATATCAACCATACAATGGGTGAAAGTTGTCACGTCTTCGATCAATAGAACTCTATTCGGAATGGAGGGAAGTACTCCAGTCATGTCTAGTTCAGCTACCTTCATAGGAGGTGGGTTGTACTTAGAATTCATAGACTCAACATTCTCAACCACAACTGGGTTTCGAGCTTTCAGGGCCATAGCCTCTTGTCAAATACAAAACTTGTGAACTAGGGTTTTTCTTCTCCGACTCTATTGCACTAACACAACTAGGGAAACACCACAAATACCTTGAAATATATTCAAATATCCTCAAAGTGGTATAGGACGACCTTCACAATCACTTGAATCCACTTGAGGACTTAGTTCTCCAACTCTGCTCACATTTCTCTAGAAAACGTTAAGTAACAATGATAGTCAATGCAAGTCTATATGTATTTTTGTACATTTAGGGTTTCCAATCATCTTAAAGTAGAAATTAATGCTCCGCCAACTTAATTTACCGAATACCTAACTTTATTTTCCTTTTACCAAATAAATATGAAACATAAACTCAACAATATGCATCCAAATGCATCTAAGTATGCTCACATGGATCTTTGCACATATACTAGGAACGAATTTAAAATTTAAAATTTAACTTAAAGTTCCTACTCATACCTCTTACTTGATGAGGAAGATTCAGTTGCACCCGATCTAGAGGGTGAGGTGCCTTCAACTATTCCAAATGATGTTCCATCATGCATGGTATTGTTTCTCCATGTCTTATTCATCTAATCTCTCATTTCTTCTACATTCACTTTAGGTTTCTCAGATGGTTCTTCCTTGATAGGAGCTTTGCCTCTATAACTATAGGATTTAGAAAGGTGACCTAGCTTGTGACAATGGAAGCATGCCATGCCAAGGTTTCTCCAAGATCTTATGTTGTTCCTTCCATGTAACAACATGCAATTTGCAGCAATGTGCCCATATCTTCCATTGACTAAACAATATATCCTTGTGTTATAGTCCCATGGTATGGATGTACCCCGTTGGTTGGTTGGCATATTCTGTTGATTCAGTACCCATCTTTCATTTCTCTTTCATGATCTACATTCTTCATATTTGTGACCGTACTTATTGCAATTATTGAAGTAGCCATCAAACTTTGGATTTCTCATGTTGTTTCCAGTCTTTGATCTACATTCATGTGCTTGGTGACCATACTTGTTACAACTATAAAAATATCAATCAAACTTGGGTGAACTTGGTGACTTACCTCTTTTTCTTCTGCATACATTTGCAGTATGTACAAACTTCCCACAGTAATGGAAACTAAGATTTTTTTACTTCGGTGGGGTAGAAGTTCCTTGTCTGTCAGCTTGATTACAAGACTCCTTTCTCAATAGTGCTCTTACTATTGAAACCTAGTCCAGTCTTATCTGTCAGTTGTTGTAATACACACCCCTAATTTCTTTTAGCTATCGGTGACATATTCTAATTAGACTATTGCTTTCATTTATTTAGGTCATACAATTTTAAGCCTATTTCATTTATACGAGTAATACATTGAATTGAACATCATTATTGTTATTTAATTCAGATAACTTTGTATATGATTTATTGTGGTTGGTAGTTAGATTATGTTGATGGTTATTCTTATGTGATGATTATGATTTTGAGATGATATTAGTTTTATATTTTTGTATGGTGAGGGCGAAGGCGTAGTTACTTGCATAGAAAGATCCACACATCCAACCATCCATGCTATTGTTGATGAAATTAATTTTCCATTAGTATGCAAACAACACTTTTGGTAAGCATACACCGAAAGACTGGACTGAGAAAACTGATGATTAGATATTAAGAGATCACTAAAGATGACTAAGTGTAAAGAGAACCGGCGACCCAGCTTAGTGTGTAAACCAAAACTACAAAGAAAGAAATAAATAGAGGAACCTGATAAAGGAACTCAATGTGTAGGATATAGTATAGACCAACAAGACAGTTAAAGAGAAACTGACAGAACAAAACCAAAGGACAATCAGTGCATAACCGACAGACAGAACCGAAAGTCAGTTGCAACCCGCAAAGATGGATCTGTCTTCCACATCAGATAAATCAAGTGTATTATATTTATAAGATATTTATTTGTTTTTAAATCCATTTATTTAGGTATAAGATACATGAATGTAAGTTTTTTAATCAGTCTAACTAATTTAAAATACATAGACTAGGAGATCTAGGTACAATTTGTAAACCTGATCTTAGAGTTAACATTGTTTTTATCAAAACTTGATGATGTCAATCCATCGATAAATAGATGATGAAATCATTCATTATTGATGGATGAAAAAGGATGTGAACAAAGAGGAGAGGATAAATGAAGCCAATGAGCACATCTATGGATTTGATTGAGAGTTTCAAGAACAAGAACAACAAAAGGTAAATCTGGTTATCAGAACCAAGAATAGAGCATACCGAGAATCAAAGGTATTATTCAATCACAATTAGGTGATAATATTTTTCATGTAAACTAAATTGGATCTGTATCAACAATAGGATATTGCATTTACCAGGTCAATTTTTAATTTTCTATCATTCTAACAAGTGAAGCAAAGTGTAAAAATCCTTTCAAGGAAGGTAGATTTAACCATCCAAGTACAAATCTATTAACCAAGTGCACACTCAATAGTGTTGCTAAATCTCTTAACAGAGTAGACTTTAACAGGTCTCCACCAATACTCTTAATAGGGTAGATCATCAAAAGTGATCAAATCGTAAGCCTTAACTGTCCCCTTCCAATCTCCAAATAGTGAAGATTTTGTGGGTGCCATCCCCACCGTAGTTTTTACTTCCTAACAGGAGTTTTTTGCGATATCATATCTTGTGTTATGTGTCCATTACTTTCATGAATGTTTCTATGAATTTTCACATGTATGTTAAATGTTATGAATTGATGAAACTCACATCAAGATAGTATAAATCAGATTTAATGGATATACAATTGATTAAAAAGGTTAATTGATTAAAGGATACAAAAAGTTTTAGAGGTACTGATTTACTCCTCCCCTCTTAGTACATACTTCCCATTAATCCCAAAAATTGGTATCAAAGATAAGTCTCTTCTTGGAAAGATTAAAGGCTTAAGAGAAAAGATCATACAATGGAGAAGTACAGACTTGATAAAAATATTGAGAATAAAAAGCTTGAAATTCATATGTTCTATGAGCAGTATAATGAAGCTAGAATCAACATGAGAAAAGTGCTAGATGAAAGAAAGAATATGATATCTTACTGTAATGAGATAGATTATCATGAGGAAGAGATACCAAATTTATTTGAGTCTTAAGGATCAACTACAAGAAAAGCATCAGATACATCAAAATAAAGCATCACAAGCCTAACTGAAATCAATCTACATCTGGCTGGACAAGTTAAATCTCTACAAATTGGTCAAGAGACATAAATGATAAGGATGATTGATGTCATGAACAATACTAGGAAATATGAGCAAGAAAGAACACTAGCTATTGATGATAGAAGAAAGATCATAGAAAAGGTAGAAGAAAAAGAGTTTGAAATACAAAGACTTACAGAGCATCACCATGAGATTACAAACTAGATTATTCTTATGAGTCAAGAAGAAAATAGATTAAATGTTGAACTCATTGAAAGAATAGAAGCTATCAGTGAACTGAGGGATGAGAATGAAAAGTTGAAACATGAAATAAGAATTCAGCAACAACATAATGAAATTATCAAATAAGATAAAGAAAGCAATAAAAGAATGGATGATTTTCTTGAAGGACAATGAAGAGTCAACAACAACAACAGTCTAGGTTTTATCGAGAATGGAGAAACATCAAATCAAACTGATCCAAAGAATGTCTATGGAAATCATAGACCAAGAAAGATGACATGCAATCACTGTGGAAAGCAAGGCCATACATCAAATATATGTAGAGGCAAAATGAAAGGTATTCCTAAATCTACATCTTCATTCATAGGATTCTGTTATAAATGTATCAAGAAAGGACATAAAGCATATGAATGTAAGTTTGAGATGAAACAACCAAAGAAGGAAACCCACATAGAAAAATACTATCCTACATGCAAAATGAATGGGCACACAAATCTTGAATGTTGGAAAAAGAAAAGGCAAGCATGGAATCCTAAAGGTAAAGAAACTTGCTATCAATCAAAGAGAGTCAGTAATCAGTATGTATGGGACTACAATACTTGGACAAATTGTACAACATGTGGAAGATATGGTCACATTGATGCAAACTGTATGAGACAATGGACTAGAAAGTATAGAGGCTGGAAAAACCCTGAAATGACATGCTTACACTGTCACAAAGTTGGCCATCTCAAGAAAGACTACATAGACCAAATGACAGAGACAAGAACATATCCCAATAGAAACACCATTGAAGACATCTGGAGGGAAAGATACAAAAATGTGAGAAAAGCTTCAAGCAATGATGAAGTCAGACTGAGAAATGCAAATGGTGACACCCCATCCAATGGATCCGGTGATATCACCACCTTGCCCTAAGAAGAACAAGTAAGTATGGAACTGAATTACCCCAAGCTATTATTTTACATTAGTTCCATAATATGTTTATATAATGCCAAATTAGCATAAGAAAGATGCATCATGGTATTACTTGTTAAATCTGTGATAACTATGCTATCGCGTATTCACACCGAAACCTATTGGTACATACTCAAAGCTAAGACTACCTACACTTACTGAGAAGCATCGATTAACATAAGAAAGAAAAGTTGCCAAGTGTAAAACAAGTCTCATCTATAAACAAGAAAAGTGAACAAGTTATCTGTGACACCGAAACACCTCAGTAAAAGCAAGTGGTATAAAGATTGCTCCAAAACGTTATATTGTCACCAAAGGAAAGTGAAAGTCTTCACCAATGAACTCCCTCTTCATACACTAAGGAGTTGGTAAGAATTTATGGCATTTTAGGGAAACAAATATAAATAGAGAAATGGAACAACTCATTTGTCATGACAACTAGAGTAGAGCGACCAAGGTGATTTTCAAGCAAACACTGACTGAATCGCAGAGTGACCATGAATCGACACATAGAACTCAAAATTAGTTTAGAAATCTTTGCAAGGGTAAACATTAAGTACTACAGAACTGACAACTCTGTTCTTACACATTTCACAGGAAGCCCTAAATTTCTAAAAAATGGCCTCGACATCAAGAACCATGAAGTCCAAGAACATAAAGAAGGATGAGTTCAAGCTCATCGAGAATTTGGCATGTGAGGAACCTAACTACAAGATCCATCCTATGATTTCCTCACAACCTGATGACACTGGAGCATTTTCATGCATACCAGCTATGGTTTTACTTATGGAAGACGTTCTATCTTTCATACGCTGCAAGATTGCAAAGATAGGAACTTCAGAAGTTGAAGAAGCTTATAAGAAGTATTGCAATGAAGATGGCACACTAAAAGATGAACACAAGAATATTGAAGTAAATGGGCTTAGCAATGCCCTAATGTTCCCAAAGGTTTTCAAAACCGAATGGATTCAGCTAATGCTACGCCGAATGCATAACAACAAGCTATGGCTTGATGAACTGAAGGTGATAACCTGAGATGTCATCCATGCGGTCATGAGTTACCCCATAACCAACAAAGTAAAAGAACTCAAGCATCAACCTAAGGTCAAGACCAAGAAGATGAAATGAGCCAAATGGTATAGAAAAGGACTAACTAAACCACAATAAATGATGATGAGATCAAGTTCGGTGCATGCATTCTAGGATACAAATTCTTCCAAGCAAGCATATTGAAAAAAATAGCATCAGGTGCAATAGACACAACCTACAAAATTGTGAAGAAGGGAACACAATTGGACTTATCGGAACTACCCATGAATCAGTTGAAGGATAAATTAAAGACTATCAGAAATGTAAAGTCAAACACTTGTAAGTTTGGCTCACTTATAATGTGTATTTTATTTTATTTTTAAGAAACATTCCCATCGGTAGGAGATGTGAAATGGAACAGCACCAAACTGGTCACCATGCAAATCAGTGAGCACATAGCCACACTGGGAGATAACTTTGAAACAGTCATGGATGAATACTTCAATGTATTCAAAGACCGAATGCAAAAGAGGGTAAGGATCCCTGAGCAACTCATTGAGAAGTATAAAGATGAGATATGCTTCATGGTTGATACAGACAATACATATATCAAACATGATGTACCAAGGATAGCATGGTTACAACCATTAGAGTATGAGATCAACATTGATCTGACAACTAAGGCAATTGATGCCTTGATCAATGAACCATTGGATAAGAAATAACCTAAATTTGGAACATATGAAGAGGCCAAGAAAAGAGTAAAATATGGCCTAGTTGTTAAGAAAAATTGTCAGAAAGAAGGACAAAATGGTGAAGAATCTCAAAAAGATATTGTTGGCAACCGAGGAAGAAGGTGAACATATGAATAAGTTGAATAGGAGGAAGAAACCGAAGAATAGGTATCTATCGGTAAAATAGAGGAAAAGGATGACTCCAAGGAAATAGAGTCTGATTCACCACCTCCTCTACCAACTAAGAAGCTAAGGACAATAGCTGCTTCTAGGAAAAGAAGAAAAACATCAAAGGGTTCTACTCCTTCACCTTTAAAGAAAGGAAAGGTTAGGACTTACAAAAGGAAATCTGCCACACCGAAGAGAGGGAAAAACAAAAGAGGAAGGAAGTTCATCAAAACTTGAGAGGACATTAAAGATACCGAGAAAGATGAAGTTGTGGAAGAAGAAAGTGTCAAGGTAAAAGTTCCTAGATCTATTGATGACATTTGTGAACCTATTGAAAATTCTAGATCTATTATGGATTCAAAGATTAGAAAATTGTTGAAATTAGACCTAGAAGATCAGAATAAAGTATAGGATGCCATCATAGAAAAAATGTACAAATTCAAATATGTACCAATTTAGTTTGGAGGCAGTCATGTACCAATGGAACTCTTGTATAGACTATACTCTCATTGGACATTTTCCTTGAAAAATGAAAAAGAGATAAGAGAGAGAGTACTTGTTTCTCTCATGTCACCTAAATCAAAGAAGGTAGAAATAGATGAAATGATTTAAAAGTACAAAAAGGAGTTCTCACTGAAGCTAAGAGCATATAAATTTCTTGAAGGTAGTCTAATAGAAGTTGAATAGGACAACCATAAGAAATGGTGCAAGATTATGAATAGACCTACTGAGGAGGAAAGCCCCAAGAAATATCTTCAACATCAAGATTTTGATAAGGCAACTCCTGATGACACATCTTTTGAGTTAGACAAAGAAGAAGATGACACAACCGACAAAAAGACTATAGATGTTGTAGATGAATCATGGCCAGACACCACAAATGAAAACATTGTGGATACTAATGTCATTGACATTACCGATGACCCAGTAGAGGAAATGAATAAAGATGAAGATATCACTGTTGCAAAGGACAAAACCGATGAGCAAGACATAATAGTTGATACTGCACAAGTGAATATTCTAGGCAACATGCCAATATTGATACAAGCTATCAATATCCTACAAGAATCAAGAAAATCACCTGAGAAGGATACTCCCAAGGACGTAGGGGAAGAAGAAAACAAAGACAACACCGATGGTTAGAAAGACATCAGAGCCACTCAAGATGTAACTGATATTGATAAGGTTACTAGAGGAGATAAAGAAAAGGATGCAATACACAAGACAATAATGCAAAAACAAAGACTGATGAAGCAAAGGACACCTATGAAGGAGACAAACCTAAAGATGGTACTCCTGAGGAAACCAAAAAATGTGATACCGACAATGTGAAGGTGAATGTGGAGACGTCTGTAGACACCTGACAAGCTGAAACTGATGCCAAGTAGCAAAAAGAAGCACAACAGGTCACTTCATTGAGCACAACAAAGAAAGATGAGAAATTGGCAATGGTTTTACATTCTAGTGATACACAGAAGAAGAAGAAGAAATCAAAGAAGAATAAGATGGAAGTCGCATTGGATGAAATTATAGAAATATCAAAGTGTGACCCATCTACACTTGACTTTGAAGCACTACAAAAATATGGAGAAATATGCCAAAGAAAGGCATTGCAGGAGAAGCTGAAGAAACAACACAGGGATTCCATGATATTGGAGACAACATGAGACATTTTGCACCAAATTGTACCCAATGTTGATATTGATCAGAACAAACCCATACTAGATCAATTAGCCACTCTCACCGAAGCAATAACAACTTAGAATATTGATGCTAAGAAGGCAATAGAGGAGAAAGTCGAGCTGAAGTACCAACAAAAGCTCATTGAGAACATTAGCCAAGAAGTGGCAATAAATAAGGTAAAGCTATTATAATTCATCACTAAATTAGACCCAATCATATCTGAAGCTATAACCTTGATTCAAGAATTGAGCATAATAGAAAAGTTCACTAAAGACAATAGTGACAACATTGTAAATTTGGATACAGATCTAGAAAACTGTAAAAAATTCTTAACCACCAATGGAGACAATGTAGTTAAGCTACATTATGAGAAGATCATAGAGATAAAATGGTCAAGGCAAGAACTGTGGGAGGCAGAAACACACTTTAGGGAATAAATAATCGAGATCCAAGCTCAACTTCTACCAAACCTTACACTGCTTCAACAACACATCAGTTCAGTAAGGCAACTGATAGCAACTCCTGAGATGTATGTAGAAGACAACATCTATGATATGCACTCCAAGATCACACTCGAGCACATGGCTCTGGAGAAACTCAAAGAACAATTGGAGAAAATGATGGAAGACATGAAGTCTTCACACTCCCATAATTTTGATAAGCTCTAAGGTAAAGACCTTTGCCCTTAATATGAAAAAGGGGGAAAACGATGAGTACAAAATACAAAAAAGAGAAAATGATATGTATTCATTCATTCATTCAGATGGGAAAATGGTAGATATGTATATGTATATTCATATTGTAAGGCCCCACCAGGGAACCCAAGAGAGATTAACCTAGAACATGTCACTAACTGTGCTGAATAATTTCTTTTTTAAAGTTAACATAAAGAAACATACATTCATGTGGAAGCAATTACCATTTATACATGTCTTATACTCACATAGATTACACAACTCAAGGGTTCCATGACATTGAATTACTTAAAAAAAACACAACTAACAATATAACAAAAGATTCCATCTAATTAAACATAACAAATACCACTTACATAACCATAGTTACAATCCTCATGGATAACCATGAAACCACCATAAACTCACATCCACTACACATGTCGCAGGGTATGTGGTAATCACTCTAAACTACTTACTATTACAATTTCCAGATTAGGTATCACATGCGATA
>MU224196.1:433980-445311 GCA_018584345.1 Thuja plicata
TATAAACATTAACTTATGAAAATTTAATTAAAACTGATTATATATATAAGAATAATTAATTAATAAATATATATATATATTAATAAACAAATTAAATATATAAACAAAATCATTTAAACTAACCAATTTTAAACGAATTAAACCCATGTTTTATTTAACATAATAAACATTATATATATATAAAAAAAAACTAACTTTAATAAAAGAAAAAATTGATAACTTTTGGTGGGGGCCCACGCGGTTTTTGGCCCCACCCTCCTACCCTATGGCTACTGCCGTAGGCAGTACCGGTCCCCGCCACAGGCGGTCCGGTCTACCATAAGTAGTACCGGGACCTGCCTTCGGTAGTCTAGGCTGTCGAAGGCAGTGCCGATACCGACCGTAGGCGGCCCGACCTGCTACGGGTGGGGGTTGGTGGGTGGAGCCCATCGCCCCCCCAACATATTATATATATATATATATTTTTTAAATTTTTTTATTTAAAATCTTCAAAAACAAAGGTAGTTTGCTCCCTTTTTTTTTAAAAACAAATTTTATTTATAACTTTTTTTTTATGATGAAAGAACAAGACTCTCATCCCAAAAAAGGATTATTTCTTTTTTTATTTAAACAGGATCTGAAAATAGAATTTAAAAAGGTAAGAAGGCAATTTTTTTTACTTTCCTTTTCTGATAACAATTTTTTTTTAAACTAGTCTATATTATTCCAGGGAGGTGGTTTTTTTTTCAATTTATTTAATTTTTTGTAAGAAAATACAAAGGAACTTAATTATTTATTTTTCCCTATAGTTATACTATAACAAGAATTGATTTTTCAATTTATAGGAGTTCTAGAAGAGATAAAAACATGAAATTTTGACAGCATGTCTGTACTATAAAAAGGAATACATAATCACAAAAATAATAGATCTGAGCTTCTCATAAACTCTGAAATCACCAAAACATTAAGCATCCACAAATTTAACTTTCTCCTATAGTATAAACTATACAAAGAGCTTAATTTTTTCATTTTCTAAGAGATCTAGAGGGAATTTCTTCCCGAAATTTTGAGAGCATAACCCTACGATGCTAGGAATATAGAAAATGAAAGAAGTATAGATCTAGGGTCTCTAGAAACACCCGAAAACACATAAACAACCTTAAGCCATTAAAAAATCAAATTTAAGGAACATGTATTAAAACAACACAGAAAACCTCAGATCTATGAAATTGAATCCATACAAGGCAAATGAAACCGACCTTTAATCCAATGCAAGAAATGGAAGAATGTAGCTTGGAGGATGAAAGTAGATCTGAAACCCTCAAGCCCAATTCAACCACAGATCTGGCACAATGTAGATCCGAACACACACACACACACACACACACACAAGCAGTAGAAAATTCTAAAAACTTCAAAGCAACAAGGATCCACAACAATCCACAATTCTTCAAAAACCCTAAAATCACCAAGAGCTCTCCAATTCTCAAAAACCTATTATCCGAGAATGAATGACCAATTCCCCCTAAAGAGATTCAAATTCCCCAAAACATGCAAAGGTGAATGACAAGTCCCAAGTCAATCCCTAATTTAACTCAACTTGAAAATTGAAAGTAAATCCAAATTAATTAAATAAAATATGCTTTATTGCCACAACTCAACTTTGACTCCTAATTACAAGTTGAGATATTTTCAATTGAAAATACTTTTCAACACATTTATGCACATGTAATTAATAAAATATTAAATTAAATAGATTAAATATTTATGTGACAATTATGCATGCAACCAAATATTTAATTATTTAGTTAATCATATAAGCACATATAATATAGTTTTCAATTAAATATTTAATTAAATCAAAATATTCAAATATTTCAATTTAATTAATTATTTAAAATAAACTTAGGATATAATTAAATCATTAATTCAACTAAAATCCATTAATTCATTAAACATGGAAAATCACTCAATAATCCGAAAAACACTTGAAAGCATAATCAAGCAAAACACACTCACAAACTCAAGAGAGAGGGTATTCGAATTCTGTCAACCTAGAAAAATTTGGATAAGGTAGTCATACTAAAACTCATCCAACATTAGGATGATTAGGCTTAGGTTAGGGTTTTGGATCTGTATGTTACCTCCCCTCTTTACTATTGAGATGAATATTTATGGGCACGCTCACTCTTGCCAATTCAGGGAAGATGATGCCCTATACCTACAATCCTGTCATTAAAGAACACGCATGTACATACATTATATAATATCACAATCAATGATAGGGATCGGTTGAACGTGTGGATCTCACCGAAGCAAGTAACTATTTCTCTGTCCTCTACCACAACAACACATCAACAAGTACATTCACATATAAGACAACCATACACAAGGGAGTATGGGGTAAGTATATCATAATCTGAAATTGACATATAATAATCAACATGATCACATCACCACATCTATCTATGCATAAGGTAAAATCATGACATCATAAACAAGTATCATCATAAAAAAAAACAATATCAGCTCACATGAAAGTAGCCTAAAAGAATTCAGCCAATCAACTGAAACCAATGCCTAAAAGAGTACAACATCACAAACTAAAAAGCAAAATATGAGTGGGTATTACACATATGGGAAAATGATATGTATAAGGAAAGAAATTATATGTATAGATATACCAGCATATACATAGGGGGAGTCATTAAATGACTAAGGATTATATATGTTGTATATACTTAACATTTTGTTAGTATTTTGCACATATCAGGTTTTGATACTAATGTCAAAGGGGGATATTGATGACATTAATTTGTCATTAGTATGCAAAAAATAATTTTGGTAAGCATACACCGAAAGATAGGACTGAGAAAACCAAAGATCAGATATTAAGAGATCACTGAAGATGACTAAGTGTAAAGAGAACTGACGACCCAACTTAGTGTGTAAACCAAAACTGCAAAGATAGAAAGAAATAGAGGAACCCGACAAAGGAACCCAACGTGCATGATACAGTATAGACTGACAAGATAGTTAAAGAGAAACTGACAGAACAAAATCGAAGGACAGTCAGTGCATAACCGACAGACAGAACCGAAAGTCAGTTGCAACCCGCAAAAAGTGGATCTGACTTCCACGTCAAATAAAGCAAGTGTATTCTATTTATAGGATTTTTTTTTTTGAAATATATTTCTTTAGGGACAAGATACATGAATGTAAGTGCTTTAATCAGTCTAACTAATTTAAAACACATAGACTAGGAGATCTAGGTACAAGTTGTAAACCCGATCTTAGAGTTAACATTGTTTTTATCAAAAATTGATGATGTCAATCCATCTATAAATAGATGATGCAATCATTCATTATACATGGATGAAAAAGGATGTGAAGAGAGAGGAGAAGATAAATGAAGCCAAAAAGCACATCTATGGATCAGATTGAGAGTTTCAAGAACAAGAACAACAAAAGGTAAATCTGGTTATCAGAACCAAGAATAGAGCATACTGAGAATCAGAGGTATTATTCAATCACAATTACATGATAATATATTTTATGTAAACTAAATTGGATCTGTATCAATAATAGGAGATTGCATTTACATGGTCAATTTGTAAATTTCTATCATTCTAACAAGTGAAGAAAAGTATAAAAATCCTTTCAAGGAAGGTGGATTTAACCATCCAACAACAAATCTCTTAACCAAGTGCACACTCAATAGTGTTGCTAAAGCTCTTAACTAAGTAGACTTTAACAGGTCTCACTGATACTCTTAACAGGGTAGATCATCAGAAGTGATCAAATTGTAAGCCTTAACTGGACCCTTCCAATCTGTAGATAATGAAGATTTTGTGGGTACCATCCCCACTGTAGTTTTTACTTCCTAACAGGTGTTTTCTGCGATATCATATATTGTGTTATGTGTCAATTACTTTCATGAATGTTTATATGAATGTTCACATGTATATAAATGTTATGAATTTATATAATTCACATCAAGATAGTATAAATTAGATTGAATGGATATACAATTTATTACAAAGGTTAATTGATTAAAGGATACAAAACATTTTAGAGGTACTGATTCACCCCTCTTGTCTCAGGACATACTTCCCATTAATCCCAACAATTGTCTGTTATATATAAACATGTACATGTTTTTATATTGCACATGTTTGTAGGTACAAGGCGATCTCTTGCCTGAATTGGCACGAGTGAGTGTACCCTATTGCAGTAACTCAATCGTAAAAGAGAGGAGTTAGCAGTCAGGCCCAAAACCTTAACATAAACCTATTTCATCCTACGATTGGACGAGTATCAAATTGACCTACCTACTCGAATCCGTCAGGTGACATGAATTTGTTGATCCCTTTCTATTAGGTTTGATTGATATTTGTTTTGTGTATTTTCATTGTGAGTGTTTATTATTTGGTTGATGTACGTTTGCGCTTTATGTGAATTTAGTATTGTTAAGAATAATTATTGTTAGTAAATAATTATGCCTATAACTATGTTGTTGTATTGAAATATTAAATATGAGGGTATTTAATTAATGAGGGTTAATTAAATACTTATGGTTATTTGAGAAGATTTAATAAAAAGTTTATTCTTGGAAATAAAGGATTTAAATAATTATTAAATCCCAAATTAAAATAAAAGGGCATTAATAATGAATTGATATTTAATTATCAATTGCATGATTATTAATATGCTAAAATATTAATTACTAATTAAACATTAATATACAATTTAAAGGTGCACATTCAACTTACTAAAATTAAAATATAAATTTAAGTTAGAAGTTGAGTGAATTTCATTATTAGGAATTAATAATTAAATATAATTCTTTTTATTCAATTTGGAGCTTGAGTTCTGATTTTTGTTTGGGAGTTGCATAATAAATAAGTTTTGTTTTAATTAATTAATAATTTCTCTCTATTAGGGTTGAGTTAACTTTCTCGGATTGGGATGCATTAGGAAAAAGATAATTTCTCCTTATTAGGAAATTATTATTCATTTTTTGGAAGACAGGTTTGAAGAAAGGATGTTTGGTGTCTGAAATTTTGGAGTTCTTCCGGTAAAAGCTTGATATTGGAAGGTTTTTGGTTGAAGGATTTATTTGGGTTATTAGATCTCGTTATTATGTGAGGTAGGATTCAAGTTCCTTTATTAAATTATGTTGAAAGAGATCTTTGTTGATTTGTAATTGTTAGATGATTTAGGTTTTGTTTTGAAATTGAAAGATTGAAAAACCCTATTTGTTAAAACATAGATTTGGTTGAGAATGAGTAGATAAACTATTTTTATTTAAAAACAATTGTGATTTTTCATTTGAATAGAAAATCTAGCTTGGGTTTGAAGAAAATTGTTGATGATTTGGTTTGTTGGTTAATAGATTCAATTTTGTTCTTTCTTAAGCTAGATTTCATTTTGATCTTATGTTTAGAAATAAAATAAAAAAGAAAACAAAAGAAACCCTTATTGGGAATGGAAGAAAAAACGTTGTGTTTATAATTTCCAAATTTAGAGAGCTAGGAGAGTTGGGAAAATTATTCATAAAATTGATCCAATTATCTTAGAAAACACACACACACACACACACACACACACACACACACATATGGAAAGATTTCTACAATGTAGACAATTATTAAATTTTGTCATTGATGTCAAACCTTAACTGGTGAGACTATTGCTATATGTTTGAGTACCTTATCCATTGATTAATGAAGATTTGAAAATAATGGGATAACAAGAAGACCAAGAAAATGGTTGCGTTATGAGTATACACTAGGGTACTTGATTATTTGGCACTTTGGAAAAGTGATACATTGTTTATCTATCACTGACAGTTCACTGGAAGGTCAATTCCGAGCAAAGAAAAGTTGATGCTGAGCAAAGTGAAAGATGATGCCGAGCAAAGAAAAGATGATGCTGAGTGCCAATGAAATGCAGAGGGAGACAAAGAAAACCGAGCAATAATATTTTGATTATTGATGAGATTTGAGATCTATGGCCGACATAGTTGATTTTATTGGTATATGCATTATTAATTAAGATTGGTCCACATTCATTTAATGCACAAGAAATCATTATTAGCAAATGGATTCAATGCTTAATTAATGACTATATTGGAGAAGTAAATTAAAAGTAAATATGGAAAGATCCATTGGATCTAACCTAACCTAAGATCTACAATTTTGATTAAGCAGCAAAAGATTTATCTGACCTAGATGAAGAGGTATAATATAACCTACTGTGGTTATTGTTATGGTATCGAAGTGTAAGGAGAATTTGAATGCAAAGTTTTGCATGGTTAATTGACTGATTGGAAAGACCTAGCAGAGAAGGCTGAGCAGAGAAGTAGAGAGAGATTGTTTGATGGATTTCCAAGCAGATCTAAAGTTTGAGATGAAAATGGAGGCCACTCAGTGAATTAGCATTAGAGCTGAAACTGGATCTGGATTTGCAAAGTAAATTGTATGTATCAAATCACACCTGCTGATTACTTTCTAACCATTGTATCAGTTCAAATCCTTTAACTGCGTTGACCTAACAATAATTTTATAAATCCTTTGAACAAGGTGACATTCAGATTGGAATGTTCTAAGTCCTCTAACAAGGCCACTCCTAATAGGGTGATTAAATCCTTTAACCAGGTCACATTTGACAGTGTGTTTTGTAACCTTTAACAGGGTTGGCTCCTCACAGGGAATCACTTCTGAAGAGTGAAATTTTGGTAACATGCTACTGGTGGTTTTTCCCATATTGGGTTTCCACATTAAATTATGGTGTCAAAATGTGTGAATGTTATTGTTGTGTTTTACTGTTAAGTTTCTGCAAGCTTATTTCATGAGTATAGTAAACTGCACACTTTTGTTGTTTATTACTACCAAGCAGATCTGAGTTGTCAAAGTTGGTTTAAAGTTTTATATGTGCACATTTGGACCTGAGGATAACTGATTCACCCCCCTCTTAGTTATTCTAAATTCATCCTAACAATTGGTATCAGAGTTGTGTTCTCTTGAAAAGTTTGAAGGTACTTGGAGATAAAGATCAAGATGTATAAAAGGGATGGACCAAAGATCGACAAGGAAAACTTTCCTGCATGACTAATTTTGATGAAACTTCACTTGGCCGGTATTGGTAATTCTTCTAAATGACATATTGAGATAGAATATGTAGCCCCTACTAGAGTTCTAAATGTTTCACAACTAAGAGAGAAGCATGAACATAATCAAGCAATTTTGGAACTTGCATCATCTCTGAACTATCATGAATTTGAGGACATCAAAGATTGTACAAGTGCAAAGAAGATGTGGGATACCCTTGCAACCATCTATGGAGGTGAAACGAATGTACTAAGAGCCAAATCTGAAAGCTTGAGAGGTAAGTTTGATGATTTAAAAATGCAAGAAGGAGAAAATATAGTGCAATATTATGATAGGATAAAGGAAGTCATAAATGCTATTAGAGGAGGTAAGGGAGTCGTTGATGAAGATACTATCATGAGAAAGGTACTGAGAACACTTGTTCCTATTTTTTCTATTAGAGTATCTACAATTCAAGAATTGAGATGTACTCCTAATAACAATTTAACTCTGGAAAGTTTGGTAGGCAGACTTACTGCATTTGAGATGTCAAATTTTGACAACTATACTCCACAAGATATTGAATCTATATTTAAGTCATAGATGGTCATCAAAAAATCAAGGAAAGGGAAGAAATGTGTGGACAGTGAAAGTGACACCTTAGATGATGATCTAGAAGAGCTTGAGACACTTATGGCAAGAAGGCTAGCTAAAGGAAAAGGAAAATTCAAAGGTAAACTTCCTATTATTTGTTTTTCTTGTAACAAAGTTTGTCATATTGCTGCTAGATGTCCTAAAAAGAATGAAAAGGATGAAAGAAAATATAGCAAGTATAAGGATAGAAAGGATGACTGAGACTATAGAAAGTACAAGTACTACAAAGAAAAAGGTAAGAAATCTTGCTATATAGCTGAAGAAGCTTCTAAAAGTGAATCTGACAAATCTGATGAAAATGATATAGAAGTAGTATATGTTGCAATGAAAGATGATTCTAATGATGACGAGAAAATTTCACTAATTTCTTATATGAGTAAAGGTGATCATTGGATTATTGACAGTGGTTGTTCACATCACATGACTGGTGATAAAGAAAAATTTGAAACCTTAGATCAATGCAAAGGTGGACATGTTAAGTTTGGTAATGATACATGTTGTAGAGTCAAAGGGAAAGGATCAATTCAATTGAGTAATAAGATTAGATGTGATGATGTATACTAGGTTGATGATCTCAAGTATAACTTGTTGAGTGTTTCACAGCTAAACACTTCTAGTTACAGAGTTGAATTCCATCACAAGAAAGCAAAGATCTATGATGCCAATGGAGAATTAGTTGGAGGTGGTGAGAAAACAAAAGGTAACTTGTTCTATCATGATTTAGATGAAGAGACATGCTTGTTTGCACAATATATTAATGATGTTTGGTTATGGCATAAGAGGCTATGCCATGTTAACTTTGATAACTTGGTAAGCATAAGTAAATTGAAAAGGGTTAGAGGGCTGCCTAAGTTAAAAAAACCTAAAAATGCAATGTGTAAGCAATGTTAGTTGGGCAAAATGACTAAATCTAGTTTCAAAAGAAAAACTCATACTTCTGAGAATATTTTGGAATTGGTTCATACTGACCTTTGTGGACCTATTGGTGAGAAAAGTTACTATGGAGACAAATATTTTATTCTATTTGTAGATGAATACTCTAGGATGATGACTGTTATGTTCCTTAAACAAAAATCTGATGCATTTTAGTTATTTAAGTGGTACTTGGAAAAAGTTGAAAAGGAAATAGGTAAGAGTCTAAAATGTCTGAGATCTGACAGAGGAGGAGAGTTTATTTCTAATGAGTTTAACAGGTTCTGCAATGACCGAGGGATAAAAAGATAGATGTCAGCACCTAGGACACTGCCACAGAATGGTATAGATGAAAGAATAAATCGATCTATCATGGACTATGCTAGAACATTAATGATGGAGAAAAATGTTGCACAGAAATATTGGAGAGAAGCTATGAGTACAACTATTTATACCTTGAACAGAGTACAAGTCAAGAAAGGTACAAACTCTACATCTTATGAGCTATGGTATGGATATGCACCTACTGTAAGTTACTTTAAAGTCTTTGGGAGTAAATGTTTTATACTGAAGGATAACAAAAATGGTAAAATTGATGCTTTGGAGAATGAAGACTCGATTCAAGCCATGAATGAAGAGATAGACCAAATTGAAAAGAACAAGACATGGACACTCGTATCGAGACCTGACAACAAAAATGTAATAGGTACAAAGTGGGTATTCAGAAACAAGCCGAATGAACATGGAGAGGTAACAAGGAATAAAGAAAGACTGGGATGAAAAGGTTATGCACAAGAGGAAATAATTGAATATGGAGAGACATTCACACCAGTTGCAAGATTGGAGGGTGTGAGAACTCTACTTGCATATGTAGCCTACAAAGGATTTAAAGTCTATCAAATGGATGTGAAGTTAGCATTTCTAAATGGGATACTAGAAGAGGTATATATTGAACAAGCTGATGGATTTGTTGACCCTAGTAAGAGGAACATGGTTTGAAAACTACACAAGGCATTATATGGACTGAAGCAAGCACCCAGAGCATGGTATGAAAGATTTCACAATTATCTAATGAAGATTGGATTTGTAAGAACACATGACAACAACAATCTATATTTGAAAACAGAGAAAGGTAACATAATTTTATTGGCTGAAATGTTTGTGGATGACATCATATTCAGTGGACAAGATATGATATGTAAATCATTTTCAAAGGAGATGCAAACTGAATTTGAAATGTCTATGTTTGGTGAGATAAAATTCTTTGTTGGACTACAAATACATCAAATGAAGAATGATATCTATATTATAAAATCAAAATATATCAAGGAGATACTGAAAATTTTTGGTATGGAAGATTCAAAACCAGTTAGTACACCCATGGCTACTAGCCAGAAGTTGATAAAGATTGATGATACAAAAGAGGTAAATCAAACATTGTACAGATCAATGATTGGTAAGCTGCAATATGTTGTACATAGTAGACCTGATATTGCATTAGCAGTTGGAAATGTTGCTAGATTTTATGCTAATCCAAAAGAGATACATATAATGGCAATGAAAAGAATTCTGAGATATTTGAAAGGTACAGAAGACTATGGTCTATATTACAAAAGGAATGGAAAGTTTGAACTTAGAGTCTATACTAATTCTGACTGGGCTGGTAATGTTGATGATAGAAAAAGCACCACATGAGGAGAATTTCTTTTGGGGAAAATATTAGTTTCCTGGACAAGCAAGAAAAAAAATTGCACCTCACAATCTACAGTTGAAGCTGAGTATGTGGCAGAAGCAGTTAACTATTCAAACATTGTGTGGTTGAAGATACTACTGAAAGGTATGAAAGAGGAGATCACAAAACTAGTTGTCATATAATGTCATAACATGAGTGCCATTAATATTTCTTAAAATATTGTAATGCACTCTAAGAAAAAACATATAGCTATCAAGTATCATTACTTGAGGGAGTTAGTACAAAAGAAGGAAGTGAGACTGGAATATGTGAGCACTAAGGAACAGTTAGCAGACATATTTACAAAAGTGTTACCCAAGTATGCTCATGAGTATCTAAGAGGTAAATTGGGGGTAATTCCCCTAGAAGAGGCTAACTAGTTTAGAATGGTACTGTTGCATCAAATATTTTCATTAGAACACTTGACACATTGATGCATAGTAGGTCACATTTTTAGGATGCTGCCTAAAAAATGTGAAGTGGAAAACAAGAACAGAAAAGTAAATTAGTCATACACAAAGATGATAGGAACAACATGATACAAAGATGAGAAAAAAAGAATCAGCATGATGAAGATGTCAAAATCTTTGGCATTATTGTCAAAGAGGGAGATTATTGCTGAAACAACAGGTAACAACATATACAAGGGAGATATTACTGAAAGAGGGAGCTGAACAGTAACAGAAAACATTTTAGTGTGATTATAGACACAGAGGGAGTCAAAATGAAGCTAAAGACATTAATGAAGATTTGTTCATATCAGGAACACAGACACTTTTTGCATTGTATGGTAACTTTGGTTGGAAATTATTTTTTTATAATTCAATGTTGCCATGAATGCCAAAGAGGGAGATTGTTGGAAAGATTGCTACAATGTAGACAATTGTTATTTTTTCATTGATGTCAAACCTTAACTGGTGAGACTATTGATGTATGTTTGAGTACCTTATCCATTGATTGATG
>MU224196.1:464368-506320 GCA_018584345.1 Thuja plicata
AATTAAGAAATTAGCTTAATTAACCTTAGTTAATTAATAAATAGGTTTATTTGGTGAGAGTGATGTGAGGTAGGGTAGGATCTAGGCTCAAATTAGCTTAATCCAAATTAATTTGAATTAATTGTGGCTTAGTAGAATTTAAGTCATGTGAAGGAATAAATAAATTAAAAATTTATTTAAAGGGGATTAATGAGGGATAATGTATTAAATAATATTTAATACATTAAAAGGGATAGTATTTAAATTAAATTCAAATACTCAGGAGAATGAATCATATTTAATTAAATAGATTTAATTAAATAGATAGAAGAATATAACAAATATAATTAATTAAAATTAACTATAATGTTATGGGAATATTAATTAAATTAATATAAGGACGATTTTGGACGTCTACAGTAGTGATTCTTTTACCATTGAGATTCGACATCCTTGTTCTAGTGCTAGATGACCCTTATATTAGTTGTATCTTCTTATTCTTCTCATTCTTCTTTGGAGGTATTTATCTTATCATATTGATTGTATATTGTATCAGTGTATCATTTGTGATACCTATCTTATAAATCATTATACCTTGTATTTATGTGATTTTTAGGAATAATAGTCCACAAGACAATTGAGATGGGGGGGGGGGTGAATTGGCTGTGATATAGAATACTAAACTTTGAACTTTATAAACCAAAACTTCATTGCAAATAATAACACAATAAATGACAACACAATAACATAATACTTGTTGTCAAGGAAACCCTATTAAAAGTAAAACCCTAGTTGGAATTAGCACCCAAAAATAATGTACTGAGAGTATAGTATCCCTGTTAAAATATTTAGCCCTGTTAGGAGCTTATTACAACATTACAGTACATATTCCATGTTAGGAGACATACCCTATTAGGAGTCAAGTTAGTAGGCTCACTTCCTAGGGACACTGCCCAAAGAAGGTTAAATCCACCCTCAAGGATTCACAATCTGAACAAGTGTATATAGAAAATATACAATCTAGTGAACTATCTGATAGCAACTGTCTTTGCATGGTTAGTTCCAATGAAGTATTCTTATAAAAAACTCTTCTCTACATCCAGAAGAAAAAAAAGCCTTGCAACTTTCACTTCTCTTCCTTTTCAATCTCTATCTCATCTTTCCAAAAGAAAAGATCACCCATATATACCCTTTTACAATAATTGATTAGGTCGGCCAATTAAGCTTTCCCAATACACAAATAATTGATTAGGTTGGCCAATTATGGCTTTCCAATATAAAAATAATTATATAACCCCTTGCTAACATACACACAGTACCTATAACAAGTAAAAATCATTTAAAATCCATCAGTTATGCTCCAAGATCCACAATCCACACTCACAATTCATAATACACGCTACATGTTTGAAGTCGGCCACCAAAATAGGTCTCCTCCAAAATACACACCACATCTGACATTACCAGTTATCACATGACAATATAGAACAACCCAATATTCCATAATATGTCTTCTATCCTCTAGTAAGCTTTCTTCACCACAAATATCTTTGCCTGTAAGCTACACCCAAAAAATAGAGACCTTCTCTATCAAGCATCACAGTTACAGTCTAGAAACCAGTCTTCACCAAAACAACTGTAACAACCTCAATATGTAACATAAATCCAAGAGACCTTAGGAATAAGGTTATCACACATCCTTCTACATATAATCAACTTCAATCATTCTGAAAGATTTGTACAGTGTCCATACACTTCTTCCAGCAAAGTAACCAGTCTGCTCTTTCCACAGAAACATATGTTGACATCAGTGACAAAACATGAATATCAACAACATGATCAGTACCCAAAACTAATATCATCCAATAATCTCCCCCTTTGGCGTTGATGGAAACATATGGGAAAATCCATCAACCCAAAAATTACTCTCTCTCAATACAATCTTCTCAATATCCTCAACACAAATCTCCCAAAATAGTAGGGATTTTCACATAGAGTCTTTCCCCCTTTGGCAGCAATGGAAAAGGCTACCATAACTCATCTTTAATATTCTGTAAGGTGTATCTTTTTCAAATTTTCATGTCAAATAGCTAGGTTCAAGATCACCCAAATGTGCTCTAGTGTTCCTTTGATCACTCCCCAAGAGGAATAGATCCATACATTAAGTCCAAAAAATCATATAGCTCTAAAAGCCACTGGAATGATGCATATCTGCATATTTTGGCAAAGGTTTTGTAAATATATCTACTATATATTCCTTTGTGCTAATATATTATAGTTTAATCTCCTTCTCCGCTACCTTCTCCCTCAAGAAATGATACTTAATAGAAATATGTTTAGTATTTGAATGCATTACAGGATTCTTCATCATATTCACTGTGCTAGTGTTATCACAATGGATAACCACTGGTTCTTTAAAAATTATTCCAATGTCCTTCAATATTTTTTTCATCCAAAAAACTTATGTGCAATTTATTGCAGAAACAACATACTCTGATTCAACAGTAGATTGAGCAACATAGTTCTTCTTCTTGCTCAACCAAGAAACCATCCTTTTCCCAAGGAAAAATGCACCATCACTTGTACTCTTTCTATCATCCACATTACCTGCCCAATCAGCATTAGTATAAGCCTGCAAAATAAAATCATCTAATTTTTCATACCATAATCGATATTCTGTTGTTCCTTTCAGGTATCTAAAAATTCATTTCACAACAGCAAGTGTGTCTCTTTAGGATCTTCCTGGGATCTAGCCACAATTCCAACTGCATTGGTAATATCTGGTCTAGTGTGAGTTAGATATTGTAGACCACCAATCATAGATCTATACTTTGTCTGAACAACACTTTGAGTCTCATCATTATAAGACAGTTTGTATCTAGTCACCATAGGTGTTCCAATAGGATTACAATATTCCATTCTAAATTTCTTAAACATTTCCTTAAGATACTTGGTCTGAGATATAAAAATGCCATTCTTACTCTGATTAATTTGCAAACCAAGAAAAAATTTCATTTCACCAATCATTGACATCTCAAATTCATTTTCCATTTCTTTAGAGAACTTCTTACTCATATTATCATTGCATCCAAAAATGATATCATCAACAAAAAATTATATGATTAAGATTCCATCTTCATCAGTTCTCAAATATAAATTACTATCTGCATTACCTTTTCTAAAACCAAGCTGAAGTAGATACTTGTCCAGTCTTACATACCATGTTCTTAGTGCTTTTTTTAGTCCATACAGTGCTTTCTTTAACTTACAAACCATGTCTTCATCCTCTGTCAAATGAAAACCATCAGGTTGCTCAATTTATACTTCTTCATCCAGATCACCATTCAAGAATTCTGATTTCACATCCATCTGATATACTTTAAAGTCTTTATGTGTAGCATAAGCAAGAAATAATCTCGCAACTTCCAACCTAGCAACAGGAGAAAATGTTTCTTCATATTCTATGCCTTCTTGTTGTGAGTAGCCTTTACATACCAATCTAGCCTTGTTTCTTACCATTGTTCCTTCCTCATCTATCTTATTTATGAAAAACCATTTTGTACCTATCACTTTTT
Organism: Thuja plicata; assembly: GCA_018584345.1. Taxonomy (NCBI): domain Eukaryota; kingdom Viridiplantae; phylum Streptophyta; class Pinopsida; order Cupressales; family Cupressaceae; genus Thuja; species Thuja plicata. Next base: position 467,923 of record MU224196.1, read on the forward strand.
TGTTCTTAGTTCTTGGAACCAATTCCCAAGTATTGTTTTTCTTTATATGTTCAAGTTCTTCTTCCATATCTTTATTCCAAGATTCATCTCTACATGCTTCATCAGTAGTTTTTGGCTCAACTTGAGAAATCAAAGAAATCTCATCTCTAATTCTAGATCTAGTCATCATGCCTTTACTTGCATCACCAATAATTTTATTTTTAGGATGGTTCTTCTAAATATACCTCGGAGTCTTTAGAGTCTTAGTAACCTCAATTAATTTATCTTCAGTTTCATCTTCAATCATCAAAGGTTCTTCAGGTTCAGTAGTGACCTCTTTCATCGCTGTAATCTGACAACAGTCATAATGCTTTAGATTTATCTCTCAAATATGTAACCCACATCATATGATCTTGTTCTTTTAGGAAAACTCAAATCTTGTATGCACCAGATCCGACTTCCCTTTTGATGAATAAGATTTTATTTTAAAATTTCTTTTGGTCTACTTCCCCAAAACACACTCTCTACACATAGTGTTAGATGGCTTTACAATCTAAGGTAGATCTCTTATGGCATTAGTCATACTTTCCTTCATAATGTTATCAAAGTTAACATGAAAAAATCTTCTATGCCATAGCCAACTGTCATCAAAATTCAAAATAAAACAAGTAGATTCAGATGTATTCAATTCAAATAAATTACCTCTAGATTTAGTACCAGATGCAATTAAATCTCCTTATTTACTTCTGATAGAGCATTTCCCATTAATGAATTTCAACTAATAACCTCTATCCACTAACTGTCCAACACTCAATAGATTATACTTAAGTCCATGAACAAGTAATATATTGTCAGTATTTGTCTTTCCATCTAGAGAAATAGATCCTAATCCAATGTAAGTTTAGGAGTATTGTCACCAAATCTAACAACACCACCATCATATGTTTTCAAACTCACAAATTTGTTTTTATCTCTAGTCATATGATGTGAACAACCACTATATATAACCCATTCAAATTTCTTTTTAGCATGAGATACTAAGGCTTTTTCCTCATGTATAGGTTCATCATCCTTTATAGAAATACATCCAATTTTATCATAGTCACCATCATCACCAGAAACACCTTCACTAGCATAATAAAAAAAAATTTCTTTAGGATACTTCGATTTATAAAACTTAGGTTTGTGCTTTGGGACCCTTGTAGGACATCTAGATGCAAAATGACCAATCTTGTTACATGAAAAATATTTCAAAGTTAATTTTCCTTCAAATTTACCGTTACCCCTCTTTCCTCTTCTAGCGATCAATGATACCACTTCATCTAGCTTTCTTTCTTCCTCCTGTATCTATTCCCATTCCTCGGCATAGTCTCCAATCTCTTCTCTCAGGTCACCATTGTTGGTGCTCATAATTCCAGATAAGGTCTTTTTTTTCTGATGCACATTTGCCTTGAATGTTGACTCCACTTTAAGTAAAGTATCTCCTAATTCTATGGCCTCAAAAGTAGTTAGATTTCCAATCAACATCTCTCTATTGAAGTTTAGTGTCAAAGGTATAATCTCCTTTATATCTTGTACTTTGGTTCTATATGCAGGTGTCAAAGATTTGAGTATCTTTGCAATCACTTTTTCCTCACTATAAGTACCTCCAGAGTTTCTAATGTCAGTAACCACTTTAGTAATTCTTTGTCCATATGCCCTAATATTCTCATCTTCTCTCATTTTCAGTGATTCCATCTTTGTCTTCCAGTTTTATAGTTTTTCCTATTTTGTAAATTTATCTCCTTCATAAAGTGCCTCTAATCTTGTCCAAATCTACAGTGCAGAGTCTAAGTCTTTTACTTCTGTGAATTCACCTTCATAAATTGCGTTCATCAATGATTCCACTACAACCATATTACATGAAAATAGTTTCTTTTCATCTTCATTAGCTTTCTCCAGTTCATCCTCAGTCTCTACCTTCTCATTCTTCTTTGTAATCATCCAGTAGTCAATTCCCAAACATAGAAAATATGTTCTCATCTTGTTCTTCCAACTGTCAAAGTTTTCAGGATCAAATTTCAAACTATCCTTCTTGTAGTAAGACATCTTTAGGATCACCTCAAGTTGTTGATCTTTCTCTCTAAGGACTACTAGATCTGATACCAATTGTTAGGAATAACATTCCACAAGACAACTGAGAGGTGGGATGAATCAGTTGTGATATAGAATATTAAACTTTAAAATTTATAAACCAAAACTTCAATGCAAATGATAACACAGTAAATGCAAACACAATAACACAATACTTGTTGTTGAGGAAACCCTATTAAAGTTAAAACCCTGGTGGGAACTAGCACCCACAAATAATGTACTGAGAGTATATCTTTTTTAAAAGATTTATCCCTGTTAGGAGCTTATTACAACATTAAAGTACACAGTCCCTGTTAGGAGATAAACCATGTTAGGAGTCAAGAAAAGTAGTAGGCTTACTGCCTAGGCACACTACCCAAAGAAGGTTAAATCCACCCTCAAGGATTCACAATCTGAACAAATATATACAGAAAATATACAATCCAATGAACTGTCTGATAGCAACTGTCTTTGCTTGGTCAGGTCCAATGAAGTATTCCTATCACAAACTCTTCTCTACATCCAACAACAAAACATGTCTCATAGCTTTCACTTCTCTTCCTTTTCAATATCTTCCTCATCTTTCAAAAAGAAAAGATCACTCATATATGCCCTTTTGCAATAATTCACTAGGTCAGCCAATTAAGCTTTCCCAATACACATATAATTGATTAGGTCATACAATTAAGGATTTTCAATATATAAATAATTATATAACCCCTTGCTAAGATACACACAGTACCTATAACAAGTAAACATCATTTACAATCCATCATTTATGCTCTAGGATCCGCAATCCATGCTATTCATAATACACACTACATGTCTAAAGTCGGCCACCAAAATATGCCTCCTCTAGAATACACATCACAGATGACATCACCACTTATCACACAACAATCGAACACAACCCAATATTCCATAATATGTCTTATGTCCTCCAGTAAGCTCACTTCACCAGAAATATCTTTACCTGTAAGATATACTCAAAACATAGAGACTTGCTCTGTCAAGCATCACAGTTATAATCCAGAAACCAGTCTTCACCAAAACAAATTTAACAACCTCAGTATGTAATATAAAGCCAAGTGACCTTAGGAATAAGGTCATCACACATCTGGTTAGGTCCTTTTCTTGTAGCACAACCCTAAAATGACAGTATACTTATATATTTGAATGCAAACTCCTTTTTATTCAAGAGAAAGGCTAAATGATGAGGTATTTGATAATACTAGGGATACCTATTATCACCTCCTTTTTTTAGCTCCATAGACTCAGACATGTATTACCTATAACAGATTATTGATTCTTCAATCAATATATTTAGTGGACTAGTTCTTTCACTGGTTTTTTTATTTCTGACCTCACTGTAACAACTTATAAAATACCTTGGAGATTGCAATGATTAACTCAAAATAGAGTACTATAAGCCAGGCTATGGTCTTGATAAAATTTGATAACATGAACCAATGAGATAAGGATTTTCATCCTTCTTCCTTTTGATTTTAGGAGGGGAAACCTAATGATCCTCTCTTCAAGGAATCAACAAACTGAACTGTACTCTAAGAATACAATCACTTGAATGAAATTATTTGTTTTCCAATGTGTATGATTAAGTAATTTGAAAATATTGGATTGTATATAAATTACTTAGCAAACAAAAAACGAGTGCCTAATCCTTGGGCTATGAGTCAATGTCTTGTATAAATCCACAGCAAGGTAATCAATAAAACATTTGCAACAAAGAGAAAAAATCTTATATACTATCCTCTTCCTACAACTTTATCATCTAATCCTCAAACTAATGCTATGTTCCCTGGGGTTACTTGAAACAATTTAATCCTTCATTAAAGGAACTTACAAGTAACTGCACAGTCACCATATGATCAATGTGCTTAAATGCCTTATAGATAAACACACAAGAACTATAACAAAAATGTAAAGAGACAATTCAGATGCATAAAATAGATTGCAAAATATTTATATTGATATCTTAAAGCTTCAAATACATATAGATAGACAAATAGTACAAAGGTTTAGACACAATTTTAGGTCTTCCCTATAATTCTATTAAAACTTCCAACTCCCTCTTTTTAAAAAATGGTTACAATTACATACTTATAGTCTCAAATAATCTTGGAATCCTTAAGAAAAGGATGCAACAAGCTTTAGATGATTTGGAGACCTAACCTTAAAAATATAGAAAGAGACCAAAGACAAGAAAACACCAAGCGGTGGGAGGACAAAACTGAAGAATAAGATCTGATATTTCTTTGTCTTCTTGTGAATGTTGGCACCTTTGTCTACATATATTCAGGATAGTATTTGATAGTTGTAATAAGATTTAGTGACCACCAAGATAGGCTAACCTACACTAATCTCTTTAAGATTACTTTTTAGAGTAATAGTCTCTCGGGTTATTAATTAAATCATTATGATCTAACTACTAACTCACCTATTCACTCTAGTTGCTTAAGCTAACCTTAGGTTTTCCTTTTTAGGGTTTCATGATTCTTTTTATAAGGATTCACCTCTTTGTTCTTCAAAAGGTGTTTTCACATCACATTGTAATTTATAGAAACATATTGTTAATATATTTTTTTCTCTTGCATATGATGCCTCCTCTGGCTTTTTGGTCTCCATAGTTTCTCTTCTATCTTCTTTCTTTGCTTCTTCCATGTGACAGGTTTGCATGCAGGTGTTCTTGGGAGATTATCTTTCACCATAATCTAACATGGTATCAGAGCTTGCTTGCTGCTCACTGTTCATGTTTTGTTGAAGCAAGCTCTTCGCAGTACGAGGGTTTGAAGCTTTTAGTTTTTCTTTGGTGTTTTTATTTGGATCTGGGGGGTCTCTATTTTTAGAGCACTTTGGACCAAAACTGACCTCACGGTTGTGTTCGGAAGGCCCCAAAACCCCAAAATCCATATAAAACACATCCGATTTGGACACCAGAGCATCTGGGAGAAATTTCTTGGCCTATTAGGGCCGTACGGGCATGGTTTTCGAGAAAAAAATTTAAAAAACACCTCTTTTAATAGTTTTTGGCATGTTTTAAAAATGCTGCCAAAGGTTTTGGTGCACGCTGCCACTACGCCACCTGCGCACCACCCCAGCTCACACCGCCACTGGCCCCGTCGGCCCCCCTCTTCGCGGCCCCTGCCATCTCCTGGCCCCCGCTGGCCACCGCTCCGCTGGCCTCGACGGCCCCACCGCTTCACTGGCTGTCACCACCCACTTTCGCCACTCCGCCTAGTGGTGATTTATTTTAAACTCATGGGCCCCCATTTCTATGAGTGGCAGGTCACATGCGTGACCAGGGGCTCCGCCCCAGCCCCCTACGCGCGCCATGCACCCAGGGGGCTTATTTTTTTCAACCCCAAGGGCTTAAAGCCTGATTTTGTGGCCTTTCTAACCCTCCCAAACTATTTTTGCTCTATCTTGAGCATACGAGGGTCTTTTTTTGACTTTCATATACCGTCAGAAAGCTCTTTTTGAGTACTTTTCGATGATGGAGGTTGGGGTTTTGGGTTATTCCATTTTGATAGGGTTTTTTTCTATCAAAGTCTGAGGTTTGTTTTTGCCTTCTGGGAGCCATATTTGGCTCATTCAGACTCTATTTTTGGCAAACCAAATATCGTCAGAAAGCTAATTCAATGAACTATTCAGTTGTAGGGGTCTTTTTTTTAGATTCTTCTCTAGGTTCTCTCTCCTTTGAGATTTGATTTTTTGCACTCTGGCAGGTTACTTGGGTTCTATAGGTCCTGGGATCTCTTCTTCTGATCTTCTGTCTCACTCTTCTTTCTAACTTCTGAGTTTGTATGCTTCTCTTCTATAGCATTCTTTTTTCTATAAATGCACTAAGATAAAGTGCCTACTTCTACATTTTCTGGGATTTTGAACACCTTGTGTGTTGTACTTGCACTCTGTTATAAAGTGCCATGGGGGGTTATGATGTTATTCCATTTTGTGCTCATCCACCTTTGTCAAGTGAGCATACCTTCCATGACATTAGCCCATGTTGTGTGTTGGTGACACCGCCCTTTATCCTGTGCTTATACTTCTGTTGCACTGTTGGTGTTCCTGTTTCTTCTTTCTGCAGATGTTTCTGGCATTGCATTTTCGTGTTCCTGTCACCTCTCTATGTTTAGCATTATGGGGGGGTTCACTTGTTGGTTCTATTGCTTCCTTGGTTTGATTGATCAACTCTCTAGACTTTGTCTTCTCTACCTAGTCATGCACTTCAGTGGGGGTTCCAGTAGTTTCTTTTGACAGAGTTTACAGCTACATGCTTAAGAGATGCTTCTTTCTCTTTCTTGTTCCTTTCTCTGGGACATCTTTCCCTAGATTGGAGGCTTAGTTTCTTTCATCTAGTTTATTTCATGTTTTGGGTACCTGATCAGGCCTTGCTGTCGGGACCCTTCTTTCCTGCTTTCTGCAGTAGTCTCTTAGGTTTTTTCTTCTCCCTAAGATTATCTTAAGGAGGGGTGTTAGAGTAATAGTCTCTTGGGTTATTAGTTAAATCATTATGATCTAATTACTAACTCACCTATTCACTCTAGTTGCTTAAGCTAACCTTAGGTTTGCCTTTTTAGGGTTTCGTGATTCCTTTTATAAGGATTCACCTCTTTATTTTTCAAAAGGTGTTTTCACATTACATTGTAATTTATAGAAACATATTATTAATATATTATTTTTTATTGCATACGATGTCTCCTCTGGCTTTTTGGCCTCCATAGTTTCTCTTCTGTCTTTTGTCTTTGCTTCTTCCATGTGACAGGTTTGCATGCAGGTGTTCTTGGGAGATTAGCTTTTAGCCTAATCCAACATTACTAACCTTCTTGTGCTCATAGATCAGGTGCCATGTGTCCCCTTTACTCTTCATCCATGACATCCAAGTCAACTGTGACATGCTTCATTTTCTTGGGTTTCATCATGATATCCCATGCAGTCACATATTCCTTCTTAGGCCACTCGAAATTCTAAATACTTTCCAATTGAGCCTTCTACCTTTCCCACCTAGCATCTATTATGTTTTTTAACATCTATGATGAACTTATTGCAATATGTTTCTGCCTTTATTGCCTCATCCAAAAGTTTTTTGTACCTCTCCATATCTAATTCTCCCTGATCAGATACATAAATGTCCTTATTTTGAAGCACACTATTAAATTCTAATCCCCATAGCCCCTAATGACTTGATTTGATCATCCTCGGTTCTAATGGGGGTATAAAAAAATTATAACTTACCCCAAAAATTTTCAACCTTGCCTCAATTTGATTGGCTTTTACTTTGAATAAAGACAAGGTAGCCCCAATCTGCTCTACCTCTGTACTGACCATAGTTTTTTACTTCTAGCAAATCTAACCTTAATGGTTGCACTGATGCCAACCTCTCAAAAGGTGATGTGCTACCAGACTAGGTTGAATAGTAAGGATTCAAAATTGTCAAAAAATTAGCAACCTCTGCTTGTAGGCCTGGCAACCTACCATAGGTCTCATACCCCACATCAATCTTATCTTTGATGGTGTCAATTCTATGCTGCAAAATTGAAGTCAATGCTTCCAAAATAACATTATTATGCTATGTGAATCCTAGCTCTGTTCCAACAGGTATCTTCCTTGTATCTTTTTTTTGGATTTCAACATCCATCACCTCTTTTGGCTCAACAGGGAAATGTTTTGTTATTTCTACTAACTATTTGGTTAACTCATCTATGAGTTTCTCTTTTTCTTTGATCTTTACTAATGCTAGCTCCCTATATTTAACAATATCACTAGTATCACTAGTGAGTTTCTGCAATTTTTCTAATATTTGGGTTGTCTTTGCCTCATTGAGCTGAGAAAAGTGGGTTAGTACTTGGGATATCTCCAAATCCCCTATATTTTGGAGTGTCCATATGATCTTATTGCCCTCCATATTTTGTTGAATATTTAGAAGGGATGGCTTTTGATCTTTAGGAGCTAAGCTCCACATTTCAAGTGCCTGAGATTTAGGGTTATATCCAAACCCTCTGATCATATCTCCAACCTAAGTCTCTAATGAAAATTTGACATCAGGTTGCCTTCTTATTTGGTCTATTATAAAAGCTGAAGAGAAATCCCAGCCTTCCACCAATAATATCCCACTGGCCTTGACAATTTTTCTTGCCTATTCTGGTGTAATTTACTCAGATTCAAGATCATAATCCTACAATATTTGTAAGGCTTCTTGAGTTACCAGATCACCACTTGCCAATTGCAATTGTTTTCCAACTTATTGTTGTTTATTCCATATGAGGAAATCCTTGAACTATCTTGTCTTAACAAAGTTTTCATCCTTGAGGAATTCCTCTTGATGCATCAACCTCTCATCTGTACATGACCTAAGAGGTAACTCTTCCTCTTTATCTATATCCTTTTGAAATTTTTTCTCTACCCTGATCTATTTTCTCAACAAATGATCATAGGGCTTATCTCTAGTTATCAGAGTTCCAATTCTATCTGTCTTATTTTTCCTAGTAGGTTCCCCTATTTCTATTTTTTGTCTCTTTGGTGGGGGATCATTTGTCACTTCCTTCTCTGGGACCTCTATTAGGTCAATGTTATCCTCCCCCTCAATTTCCTGTTCCACTGCAACTGCTTGATAATCTAGATAGGAAGTAGGTGAAGGAAAGCCCTGATAACTGTCATCGTCATATTCTAACTCAGAATGCTCTGGTTGATCTTTCCTAGGGATCACTAATGCATCTTCTAATTGATTTCATAGGAGAGTATGAGATTCAATCATAGCATCTATCCTTTTAAAATAAGGCAAATCAAGGTAGAAACCTCCAAAATTCATTCCTTTTCTTTTCACCTTCCTCTCTAGGTCCATAAGTTCAATGAAATTAATTGCTCTTTTTTCCACCTCCTCATCCTCCAGAATATTTTTGATTAAATCCTCCTCCATGCATTCTTCATGTTCCTTTGTATAAGGGATGGTTGGTGTCAGTAATTTCTTAGCACTAAGGAGGAAACCCTGTATATCAACATATCTGTGCAGGGAAAAATTCATCCTATAATGATTCATCTAGTTATTTATAGAGTCTAGAACCTTCTTCCCAATAGTAAAATTATAAATCTTAAATTGCCTTGGGGTAAAAGTACCCTTCCTGTACGGTGCCAAATGCTCTTTATCTATTAAAATGAGCTTCCTAATGAACTCCATTGTAGCTATCCTTGGTTGAACGTGAAATGGTAATATATAGGGAGGGTGGGTACAACCATATACCCTTATCAGTGTAAAATTATTCTCATAATAGAAGTCTCCCCAATTATGGTCTCCTAGCCATTTATCAAGATATTGGTAGGGCCTCAACAGTTATATTACCTTTACAAGCAACCTAGTCTTATCAACACCTAAGCGTTTAAGAATTGGATAAATTATCCAATTTTCAAAGGCACAAAACTCCTGTTCCCTGGAGGTATAGTTTAAGAAATAATTATACAATGAATAGCCTGAGGAGCCTGGGGTTTTTGCATCTCTTATGTAAGATAGATCATTCAATGAAGGTCTCGACACTTACCTTTCTATTTTGGCTCGACCTTGGTAGCAAAGTGAGAAATTCATTAGAATAATTCCTCTTTCCCTTTGAATCATCATCGACATCATCACTTCTACCACTTGTGGATGCCATACTTTGTTCTTGACTCATTTTCCTCTTTTGTTCTATTCTCAATACCCTTTTTCACCGATATTGAAACAAAACTACTAAAAACCCTGACGACCAACTGTGAATTCCTCTGAAATCTGAAATTCTGAACTCTTAGAACATTAGAAATTACAATCTTTACTGAATTCTGAACCAGGAAATCACTTTTATGAATCACTTATTGCTAGAAATTCAACTTTTCTCAGAAAACACTAAAATCTCAATGAACTCTTTGCTTTGAGAAATTGGAAGTTGCTAAAAATGAAATAACAACAGACAGGCTTACTTATAATTGAGAATTCAATGCAGATGTCTCTTCAAATTGGTAAACTTACAATCCAGTCATTTTCACCATTAGTTTCACGCATTGTGATATCAATTTATGGTTCTAGCCATGGCATTCAAACTATCAGGTAATCAATTTTTGATGAGTGCTTTTGCATATAAAACCTTATAAAATTCAAAAAGATATCAAAATCAAATCTGAGTGGCTACATTAACTCATATTATGGCTAATTTTCAATCTTTCAAAATCTCTATAGTCTGATTGGTCAGTAATTGTCCACGATGGTGCCTCAGACAAGTCTTTATTAAACTCTGGTTAACTTCTAGCAACCCAGCAACTAAGGGATCTCCTTGTCACTTGATGTTTTTGATAACTATAGTTCCCTTAAGAGACTTAGTGACTACCATAGGATCAATCATTATATCAATGGTTATCTCCAAATCACTTGATCTTACTTGAATTTTCAACTTTGTATTGCGACTATGCGACTACCATCAGATCTTACCTTCATCGAATGGTTGTCGCTTGATCTCTTGATTTTTACTTAACTCATATTTCTTCACGTGATTGCATGACAACACTGTTATCTAATCTAACATCTAACCTAGGTTTATCTAGAGACTTGGCGACTGTTGAATCTCCATGTCACTTGATGGTTTCTAAACCACAGCTATAATCAGGAGACTTTCTGACTGATGTTAGATTAAATCTCAGATCAATGGTTGTCGTGTGATCTCCTATTCTTTCATTTAACTCACATTTGATCAGGAGACTTGGCAACAACACTAAAAATTTAATACTTTAAATTAACCCATAACCATGGGTTTCATCAGGAGATAACGCGACTAAGTAATCTCGAAGTCACTTTATAAAATTTCTAACTCTTCTTTCATTAGAAGACAACGTGACTACTGTCACATCTTATCATAAAATAAATGGTCCATGCCAAGTCTGATAACCATTTCAACATATTTTGTTTCATTAAGAGACTTTGCGACTAAATCTTTTCTCTAAGTCTCAAGATCATAAGGAATATTCATTCTTTCTTTTGAGACTAGGCAACTAAGAAATAAGCACATGCAGATAAAATTAAATTTAAGTCATGAAAAAGGTAACATAGAAATAGAACCAGCTTGAGAATTTTAGAGATTTTTTGCATCTTGAATGAAAATGACCTAAGGGCTCAGGGTTTTGACATTTTCAAACAAATTTAAGGCTAAATCATTATTTGTAGAGGTATGTAAACAATTTCAGACATGAATTTTAACCTTCTAGGCATAGGAATGATATGTATTTCAAAAATTTTATAGGATGAACACAAAAATAGGAAATACAACCAACACATCCTTCTACATATAACCAACTTCGATCGTTCTGAAACATCTGTACAATTTTGTGAGTCAAGTAACCTGTCTATTCTTTCCACAGAAAAATATGTAGACATCAGTGACAAAACATGAATATCAACAGCATGATCAGTACCCAAAAATGATATCATCCAACAATTACCACTTACTTTGCGACTTTTGTAGTGGATTTGAGTTTTTTTATATATACCCGATGGTATCTATTGTAATTATGTACTTACAATATGTTTAGGTGAGTTGTAAGTTTTTATGTAACTGGCATTATGTTTATGTTATTCTATGCCAGGGGACCCTTGGGATTTTGTATATTGGTAGATTTCTTTTACATGAGTATATTGTGAATGCTTTCGTGGTGTTATTTGATCTTGTTGTGTAACTTTAAACTTTAAAAAAATTTAATTGCATCTTAGTAGCATGTTTAGATCATGTGCAGCCATGTCTCAGTATATTATTTAGCATCCCATTTTCATCTTCATGTTTTGTTCATTTTATATGATCTTAAGGTGGTTAACCTAATTAGATCCTTCTCCTTCTGCAGTGGGGGTAAGATGGTGCAAGATTGGTTTCATTCCCAGTGTATTTATTGTACTTGAATATCATTGGTTGAATTTCCTTGTTATAATGCACAATCATATTGGTGTAATACCAATGTTTAACCTAACTTCTATCTTGAATACTATGAAAGTTTTCCTACTCGGCATCCAGGTTTAGTTTATTCAAATTTAAATTGTTATGTCGGCTCTAGTGTGTTTGATAATGTGCTTTGATCTTTCTTGGTGACATGAAATCTCTCAGTGACTAAATCTTCTCTATATCTCGGTGAATAACTCTACTCGGTAAATGTTCTCTACTTAACTCGGTACCTTGCAACTATTTGGTGCTTGGTTTCATTGATAATCTAGTTTATCGACTCTCTTCTTTAGTGTATTCTCCTTCTTTACCAATTGTCTTCATTAACTATTATGACTTTGAAAAAAATAATGAAAACAAACTATCTCACAGGAGTATCACCCAAGTGCAAAAATATTTTCTCAGCAACTCAATGAACATCTTTAGTGATTCAACACATAGATCCAAAATGGTTCTTGATATACATGTCCTCTGAGTCCTCAACCGATACACTCTTTCCTTGGTTCTTCTTCTGAAATCCTTTCCTACCACCGAAAACAAATAATTTCTTTAACAAGGCTCTACCACCTTGAAACCAAGCATTGTTCTCTGAATTAGTAAGTTTTCTTCCTCCACCTCAGGTCTATTGAGTACATCTTCATTCACCACAACATTCTGGTGGCTATCAACCTTCTTATCTACATGCAAACATTCATATGACTGATGTCCTTCCTCACCATACATATAACAAATACCTCTAAATCTAAATCTACCCATCCTTCTCTTCGGGTCAAAAATTTTTGCTTCATCCTCAACTATCGGTTTATCCTTTACCGACTGTTCTTTCTTCTCTTTCCCTCGGGAGTTACCATGATGTCTTCTCTTCAGCTTATCTTTAACCTTCAAGGAATACTAGTAAGCATCATCAACTGAGCCAATCTTCAACATACCAATCTCATCCTAGATATTGAATATAAGACCATTAATATAACTAGCCACCTTTTCCTTAGAAAGTTCTCTATGTTGACTCCAAGATTAAGTGTCCAAACACCTACTATCCTTGACATGCCTAATTTCCCAAATAGGTCAAATTAACAAAGGAAGTTCTTTTCAATTACAAAGAAGAACCTAGCCATTGATTCAAGTGTGGTCTTCATGTTATAAAGGCACCAAATCCTCAGTTTGAATGGATGATTCAACCCCAACATGCTTCTCTTCTCAACTATTTATTTTGTTCTCAGGTTACCACATGAAGATGTCAACCCAAACTTACTACAAACTGGTGTTTTCCACAATCAATCTGCAAATGGAATCAAGAATCATATAATACATATGCATACCGCTATTTTCACCAATTCTTAGTTTTTTCCACCAGTGAAATTGAGAGGCAGAGGCATTTGTTCTAGAAACCCTGAGAAACTAGGGTTTGCAGACAGTTTTCACAAAAAAAACTTCTAACTCTCACTATACAATACTTTAGATTCTTAGACTAGTCCCAAATGAAAGATAGTTCACTAAAATTTAGTTTTGTATTGGTATCCCTCTCTCATCAATTTGTACGAGACAATACAGAATAAAAAAACTCACTGTTTGTAGGAAAATGGTTATTTTTTCTTTATTTATTTGAAAAAATTATACCATCATCTCCTCTGTTAGCAATAATTGAGAGGGGGGGGGGTGAATCAGTGGCCTCAAAATATTCCAATAATCAACCCTTAAAACTTAGTACCACAATATTGAGCTTCCAAATATCTTTAGTCCTATAAGATGAATGCCTCCAAATGCTTTTATCAAATTACTACTGCTCAGAATGCTTTATAAAACCTTCTACTATAAGTTTACCGAAAAGTAATCTGTTAATTTATCGAAAGACAGTAAATTATCTAGAGTATACTGATCAATCCAATTAAGTTAAGTGTAATGAAAAACACTAAAGTAATGACTCATAAACACATTGACACATATATTTTTAATGTGGAAACCCTGGTAAGGGAAAAACCACTTCGGATCGGTAACCCAAAATTTTCACTCCTCTGAAGTGAGCTTGGTGAAGATCCAACCTTGTTAAAGGTTACAAACACACTGTTAGGTGTGACCTTTTTAGAGGATTTAAAAGTTTAGTCTGTCACTTGATATCAAGCATCTCTATGCTACCATCTTTGATCAAACACTCACTTGGCCTGTCAATTGGTATTTGATATCTCAAGCTATCTTCATGATCAAACTTTTTTATACTCCCTGGTAAGTATCTCAATAGAGAAAGGATCTTCAAATCTCGCTTGGTTAAGAGACTTTTTGAATAAATGGTTAAACTAAAACAATATGATCGGTTCACATATAAAACTTATACTTGTAGAGTTTCAGATCTATTGTAATATCATAAAATAATCTGATCGATATATATCTCTGTTATATACCTTTTCTCCACTTTGATTTTGCCCAGTGTTGCTATGCTCTGTTGCTCGGTGTCTGCAAAAAACTTTAGCTCTTTCCTCAGCTTGTTGATCAGGACTGTATGAAGTTTCTCTTCAACATCCTCTTTTCCATTTACTCCCCACACCAATTAGTAATGAAATGAGTTGCATCTTTATTGACATGATATCACCATTGTTAGGTTCTTGATTTTCTTGGTCTTGGCATGATCCACAATTCTTGCCAATTAGATTTAAAGAAAAAGTCCTATTTTATATCACTAAGATCTTCTTGCCAACTAGACAAAACAACTTTAAATCATTTACTTATGTTTGGCTTATCTTGTTGATGGAAACTATGATAACTACCAGTTAAGTATATATTTATCTCTTCCAACTAGATATTTTGTTTTTTTCTACACTCAAGTTAATTTTGGTCTTTAACTCTTTGATAGCCTCAGTCAACACACCAGTTCTCCTTGGGCTTCTTCGTTAGTTTACACTGTTTCTGGCCGTCGGGTATGCTTGTGACTCTACTTGTTGGTAATGCCCATCAGTATTCTTGCTTGGGCATCACTATGACTTGACTGTCGATGATCTCTTTCCATTGGGTTTCACTAACCATTGGTGTTTGTAGTCACATTGCGAATACTTGTCTTTTATGCATTACAGAAAGCATAATCTTTACCTCTTTGATTCTCTAAATTCTTTGACACTTTTATTATAATTGATTAGATTATATCAAGTTGATATCAATGATAATACAATCCATTAACTGATTTAATATCTTACATTATCCTTCTGCATTTTGGTGATCAACTTAACATCTTCAAACATTCAATCAGTTACATGTCATTAATCTCTCCCTTTGGCATTGATGACAACATAGTACATTATCATACTATACTATCATTAATACAATATGAAATATATAGTTTCACCAAGCTTTCCTAATGTAACTATTACAAATGTCTGGCTCTCAGTAGGCTCAAAAATAGCTTAGATTTGTTTCATGTAGAGTGGTCATCTTCAATCTTCAATTTCTTCAATAGATAGATGTATCATCTGATATCTCTATTTTGATATGGGTTCTACCTTGACTGTTCCTTTTCTTGATAATCTCTTTTTCCTTTGACAATAATCTCTCTCTTTGTCTGAACTCTCTTCCTTTGTTACTTCTCTCTCTTAGATGGATATTTCATCTATAATCAATTTATCTCCCTTAGAATATTGATTAAATCTTCCTTCTAATTCTCAGGAACTTCTCTTCATGGATAATGATATAATTTCTCCCTTTATCATATCACTCCTTTTGATAATGAGATCATCTCTCCCTTTGTTATGATAAAGTAAATATCTCCCTGATGATAATTCTCCCTTATGATAATGAGATATTTCTCTCCCTTTGAGAACAATGCCAAACAAAAATACTTCTGCTTTATTTATCATCTATATCATGTTCCATCCCTTTGCATAATACATTCCTTGAATTTCCCTATCCATCTGCAATACAAATTTTTGTTTTTCGGTGTAGACATGTACCTTGCAATGTACAGATGTATCTTTTGTTGTCCATCTTAGTGTTTTCATCAACATAACTGATCTTTAGATTTGGTATAGGCTGATGCAACCTCCTATTTAGCTTACTAACTGATAGAAAAGGGTTGAACCCCTAGTCACTGTCTCAGGTACTCAAAATTTTCCTTCGGTAATGGCTTGGTGAAAATGCCAGCTAATTGTTCCTTTGATTGAACATATTTCAGTGTCACTTCTTTTGCTTGCACTTGTTCTCTCAAATAGTGATACTTTATAGCAATATGCTTAGTCTTAGCATGCATGAATAGATTTTTAGAAATTTTTATTGCACTGGTGTTATCATAGTAGATAATTACTGGTTCAAGAATCTTCATACTCATACCTTCTAGAAATTTTTTGATCCATGCAATATTGGAAAAATTTGCAGTAGCAGCCACATACTCTACTTATATAGTTGACTAAGAGATGCATCCTTGCTTCTTTCTTATCCATGTGACAAGTCTGTCACCCATGAAGAATGCTCCTCCTGTTGTGCTCTTTTGGTCATCAATGCTTCCAGCCCAATCAACATTTGTATAGACTTGTAGCTCAAAATTTCCTTCTCTTTTGTACCATAAGCCATAGTCCTTGGTGTTCTTTAGATATGTCAGAATCCTCTTGACAACAATCATTTGTGATTCTTTGGGATTAGTAGAGAATCTTGGAAATATCCCCACTGCATGTGCTATATTTGGTCTTGTATAAACAACATACATCAGTTTTCCAATCATTGATCTATACAAGGTTTGGTTTACCTCATTTGTCTTGTCTTCTTTTTTCATCTTGCATCCAGTAGCCATAGGTGTTCCAACTGGTTTGGAATCTTCCATCTTGAATATCTTTAGCACTTCCTTGATGTATTTGGACTAAGAGATGTATATGCATGCATCTTTTTGAAGAATCTGTAGACCAAGAAAGAATTTGATCTCCCCAAACATAGACATTTCAAATTCCTTTCTCATTTCATTAGCAAAGGATTTGCATAACAATTCCTTTCCCCAAAAAATGATATCATCAACAAAAATATTAGCAATCAGAATATTACCATCAGTATCTTCTTTTAAGTACATATTTCTATTTTCACTTGTTCTAACAAATTATATGCTAATGAGATATGATTGAAGTCTTTCATACTAGGATCTCGGTGCTTGTTTCAATCCATACATGGCTTTATGTAGTCTACATACCATGTTTCTCTTGTCTGGATCAACAAACCCTTCTGTTTGTTAAATGTATACCTCTTCTTCCAATATTCCATTTAGGAATGTAGATTTGACATCCATTTGGTATACCTTGAATCCTTTAAATGTAGCATAAGCAAGTAAGATTCTAACTCCTATTCTACCAATGGGTGCAAAGGTTTCACCATAGTCAATACCTTCTTCTTGTGCATATCCCTTGCATACTAATTTTGCTTTGTTTCTAGTGACTTCTCCATTCTCATTCATCTTGTTTCTGAATATTCATTTTGAACCGATGACATTCTTGTCATCAAGTCTTGGTACTAGTTTCCATGTATTGTTATTCTCAATCTGTTCTATTTCCTCATTCATAGCACTGACCCATTCTTCATTCTCAAGTGAATTGTTAACAGATTTAGGCTTAAAACCACAAAGTAAACATCTGGTGTTAAGTGACTTACTTCTTGTTCTTGTTCCATTCTTCTTGTCTCTTATGATTTTATTTTGTGGATGATGTCTTCTAACATTCTTGGCAAGTTTTGGTTCAGCTCTGTGTTCATCATTCTGATCATTTTCTTCACCTTCATTTTCATCTCCATTGTTTGGAACATCATCTTGATGATTATCTTGATTGTCGATAATTGCAGCCTGATGCTCGGGTGCAATGTTCTGATGCTCAGGAGTGACACACTGTTGCTCGAGTAGAGTGTTAGGTTTTGTATAAAAAGAAACTATTGTAGTCCTCTGGTTCCTTTTTTCTTTCCTTATCATTCTTTTCTACAAATTCATCTATTTTCAGATTTTCACTTTCAATGATATTGTTAGATGACTTGTTAAGATATTTATAAGCCTTGCTTTTGGTTGAGTACCCTAGGAAGATGGCTTCCTCACTTTTCCTTTCAAGTTTTCCATTTCTATCATCTTTCAAAATATAACATTGACTACCAAAGATTCTGAAGTAACTTACATTGGGTGTATGACCATACCAAAGCACATACGGTGTCTTCTTAGTGTCCTTCTTCAATTGTACTTTATTCAATGTGTAGACATCAGTACTGACAACTTCCCTCCAAAAATTTTGAGTGATGCATTTTTCAATCATCAATGTTCTTGCACATTCAATAATTGATCTATTTCTCCTCTCAACAATTCCATTTTGCTGTGGTGTCCGTGGTACATAAACCTATCTTTTAATTTCATGCTCATTGCAATAGTCAGTGAATTATTCTAAAGTAAATTCCCCTCCTCTACCTGACCTTAAGCATTTCAATTTCTTTTCACTTTGTTTTTCTACCATTTCTTTATACCATTTAAACATCATAAATGCTTTTGATTTATCTTTTAAAAACATGACTGTCATCATTCTACAAAAATCATCAACAAAGAGAATACAATACCATTCTCCATAGTAGCTCTTTCTCCTCATGGGTCCACATAGATCTGTATGGAATAATTCTAGAATTGTAGTAGATGTATGGGTTTTACTCTTGAAACTAGACTTTGTCATCTTACCTTTTTGACAATTCTTGCACATGATATGCTCAGGGTTAGTCATTGTCAGTAAGCCTCTGACATTCCTTTTGCTGCTTATCTTTATCATGTTGTCAAAGTTCACATGACACAATCTTTTTTGCCACAACCATATGTCTTTATTTCTAGCCATTAAACAAGTGGTGTTAGTGTCATCAAGATAGAAAAGGTTACCTTTTGTCTGCTCACCGGTACCAATCAATCTTCCTAATTCATTGAAGATCTTTGCCTTCTTATTTTCAAATGCTACTCTGTGACCTAAATTGTTCAACTGATAAAGACTTAATAAATTGCAAGTTAGTCCTTTAACCCAGTAAGCATTTTCACATTTAATCAGGTTATTCAACATTATGGTTCCTTTACCTTCAACTTGACAAGGTGTATCATTACCCATTCTTACTGAACCACCATTATAGTAGTCAAAAGTCTCAAAATTTTGTTTATCACCGGTTATATGGTGAGTGTAGCCACTATCTATGATCTAGACATCATTTCTGCTAACTTTAGATATGAGTGCAGTTTCTACATACCTTTCTTCATCTTCATCTGAATCATCCTTCATGGCTACAAATACCATCTCAATGCCTTCTTCTGATTCGGTGTCAGTGTCATCAGCTCTTTTCTCAGCTAGTTAACAAGCTTTCTTCCCTTTGTCCTTTTAGTCTCGAGTATCTCTCTTGTCATATTATTAGTTGCTCTGGTAATCTCTGTTATCACCTCTATCAAACTTCTTCTCATATGATCTGTCATTTCCTCTGCCATCTTTTCTTCGGTTTGGACATCTTGCAGCAAAGTGTCCAACCTCTTTACAATTGAAACATACAAGTGGTAGTTTACCTTTGTATCTACCTTTTCCTCTCTACAATATTATTTCTATTAGTTCTTCAATATCATCAAGTCCTTGATATTCATTATCACTATCACTATCATTTCTAACAACATATCTATGACTTGAATTACTTATCTTTAAAGAAGATTTGAATGCAGATTCTACAGATGGTAAGATACTATTATCAAATTTGTTCATCTCAAATGATATCATTCTACCAATCAGACTATCTAGAGTGACTGTATTAATTGCAACTACTCTCATTTCTTGAATAGAAGAAACTCTAATAGCATATATAGGAAATAAGGTTCTTAAGATTTTACTTACCAATGTCTACTCTTCAAGTGTACCTCCAACTCCTCAGATAACTTTGACTACCTCTTTGATTCTACAATGATATTGAGTAATGTTTTCTCCTTTCATCCTTAGGTCATCAAACCTCTCTCTTAGGCTTTCAGCCTTTTCTCTTAGTACATTAGCATCTCCTCCATGTACCAACTTAAACTTATCCCACATTTGCTTTGTAGAGGTGCGGGTTTTGACATCTTCAAACTTAGCATCAGAGAGTGATGATGCAAGTTCTATCATCATGCAGTTATGCTCATGCTTAACTCTTAACTTCTCAAGAGTATGAGGTCTTGTAGGAAACACATATTCAGTATCTAAGTATTGAACAATGTCATTTCTAATACCTGATAGGTGGAGTCTTATTCTTCTTTGTCATGATGCAAAGTTGTCTTTATTCAACTTGGGAACATCTCATCTATTCATCTTGTGATCTTTTCATTGAGCTGTCAAACTCCTTTTCTAAGCACACAAGCTCTGATACCAATTGTTAGTAATAACTGAGAGGGGGGAGGTGAATCAGTGGCCTCAAAATATTCCAATAATCAACCCTTAAAACTTAGTACCACAATATTAAGCCTCTAGTTATCTTCATTCCTATAAGATGAATGCCTCCAAATACTTTTATTAAATTACTACTGCTTGGAATGCTTTGTAAAACCTTCTACTGTAAGTTTACCAAAAATTAGTGTATTAATTTAGTGAAAGATAGTAAATTATCTAGAGTATACTGATCAATCGAATTAAGTTAAGTGTAATGTAAAACACCAAAGTAATGACTCATAAACACATTGACACATGGATTTTTAACGTGGTAACCCTGTTAAGGGAAAAACCACTTGGGACTAGTACCCAAAATTTTCACTCTTCTAAAGTGAGCTCAGTGAAGAGCCAACCCTGTTAAAGGTTACAAACACACTGTTAGGTGTGACCTTGTTAGAGGATTTAAAACTTTAGTCTGTCACTTGATATTGGGCATCTCTATGCTACCATCTTTGATCAAACACTCACTTGGCCTTCAATTGGTATCTGGCATCTCATGCTATCTTCATGATCAAACTTTTTGATACTCCTTGGGATGGATCTCAATATAGAAAGGATCTTTAAATCCCGCTCGGTTAAGAGACTTTCTAAATCAATGGTTAAACTAAAATAGTATGATCTATTCACATATACAAATTATACTTGCATATTTTTAGATCTATTGTAATCTCATAAAATAATCTGATCAATATATATTCTCTATTATATACCTTTGCTCCACTTTTATTTTGCTCATTGATGTTGTGCTCTATTGCTCGGTGTTTGCAGAAAACTTTAGCTCTTTCCTTAGCTTGTTGATCAGGACTGTATGAAGTTTCTCTTCATCTATTTTTCTTCAAAATCCTCTTATCCATTTACTCCACACACCAATTCATAATGAATTGAGTTGTCTCTTTATAGACATGATATCACCGTTGTTAGGTTCTTGGTTTTTCTTGATCTTGGCATGATCCACAATTCTCACCAATTAGATTTAAAGAAAAAATCTTGTTTTATCTCGCTGAGATCTTCTTGCCAACTGGAAAAATCAACTTTAAATTATTTACTTATCTCTGGCTTATCTTGTCGATGAAAACAATCATAACTACCAGTTAAGTCTATATTTAGCTTTGCCAACTAGATATTTTTTTGTTTCTAAAGTCAAGTTAATTTCAATGTTTAACTCTTTGATAGAGACGATCAACACTCTAGTTCTTCTCGGGCTTCTCTGTCAATTTACACTATGTTTCTAGCCATCGGGTATGCTTGTGATTCTTCTCATCGGTAATTCTTGTTGGTGTTCTTTCCTAGGCATCACTGTGACTTGACTATTGGTGATCTCTTTCCGCCAAGTTTCACTGACCATCGGTGTTTGTAGTCACATTGTGAATACTTGTCTTTTATGCATTATAGAAAGCCTAATATTTATCTCTCTGATTCTCTAAATTCTTTGGAACTTTGATTACAACTGATTAGATTATATCAAGTTGACATCAATGACAATACAATCCATTAACTGATTTAATATCTTGCATTATCCTTCTGCATTTTGGTGATCAACTTAACATCTTCAAACATTCAATCAGTTGCATGTCATCACTCCTCCACCCACCTATAAGGGATAATTGAGGAGTCTTCCCAATGGTTAAAACCAAAATTCAAGCCTAGAATCAATGGGAAGAGGTTTACAAACAAATTTTCAAAAAGTTGTCAATTTTTCCAAAAAGTTTCTTAGCAACTTTTGTGCAATTTTGCATTGTTTACACTTTTTTCTCTTAATGAGCAAATTTTGATTTCCCTCACAAATAGGGTTTGCCAATGGACCAAAACACCTTAAAAACACTATAGACACCTAAATCACATGAATTCTAGGATTTTCTTGATTCTTTGACCCTAGTTGACCAAGTGGTTTATAAACACCAAATCTTGGTACTAGGTCTTACAATTGGATCTTATTGCAAACTAAGTGGTCCTATTAGACCCAACCTATATGAGTGACCCAGGGCTTGTGTTGAATCTCATTCATGGAGTTGGGGCTCCTGCACCATAAGGATTCTCAATTACAACCAATTACATTAGAAAATGCAACAGATCTCACAAGATTGATGTCTTCCACACTAGCTCAGATCTGTGACACACAAGAATCTCGTAGGAACACCAAGAGAGATCAAAAATTAAGCTCACAAGCCACCTGTTGGTGTTTGAAAATCTTTATTCTTTGAATTCCACCAATATACCTTGATACTAATGTTAGGAGTGGTTAGATCCAAGTATGAGAGCTCTGCAAGGTAACTAGACCAACTATAGGGACAAGACTTCCATTTGCACTTCTAGATCTGCAAAACCAAGGTGGGTACACCTAATCAACACTAAAATCAACTCTTTACAATACCTTATACTTATGGATTCAAAAAATAGATGATAGTAAGAAAGTAATAAATGTTAACCAGACACTCATTGACTCTCCATTACTATTTGGGACATATAACCAATAACCAAAAATGAATAGGAAACTTGGATATGGCTTTGATGAAAACTTGCAGAATATAAGCAAACCAGATCAGACATATATCAATGAAAAAATATGCTAGTTCTTGATCAGTGTCTTATCCATTGGGAAACTCTTTAATACAAATATCAAGACAGAAATTAACCTATTAGCAAAGACTCATAGCCATAAAAATAAGTATCTCAGGTCACATACTTCTTATAGAATCCTTCTATAGACACACCCAATGAATTTATATTATACCCAAATCATATTCAATTTGATCCTAGACCAATACTATGGCATAAAACATACACACAGATAACTCTATGTAATGAATCAGAAGATCCAAAACTCATAAGGTGAACACCAAGGAGAGACTTGAAACTGAGAAATTCTTATATTAAGTATGATGAGTCAAACTTCTAAATCAATATGACTCAAATAAAACACTATTCAATAATGTGCAAAATATTACAAGAACTTTCTATCTACCTTAAATATATTCTAACATGAATCTGCTATATCCTTGGAACTAAAACTCTTGAGCCAACACTCAGGGTCAAAATTTATGGAACTCTTAACAATGAGAGAAGAAGCATACTTAAGGAAAAGGAAAACCCTAGAAGAGGGTTACTGAAAACTGTCCTTCTTAGCAATTAATACAGTCCTTCTCTGGTTGATCTATCTCAAAAGATCATGAAAATTGTTACTCCAAATGAGCTTTGAAGATTTTCATTAGTATTTAAGCATTCAAATACCCCTGGTCGGTAACAGAGTCACAAACAAACTAGTCGGTATGATCACCGAAGTGCAGAGTTAATTGAGTGCACCGATCATGCGCAAAGTTAACTGAGTGCAATGATCACCATGCAGACAGACTTTATCGAGAAGTGTTGTACATCGAGCACACAGTATGCACCAAGAAACATAGACAATACCAAGCAGCGAGAGACAATATTTACTGATTAGACCAATGATCACATAAATGTTTATTTTTGGCACATAAATCTAGGTTAAAAAAAATTTCCAACTTGGATAACGATTTACAATGATCGAGGAGAACATTAATTACAGAATCACAATATTAATTGTTTACATCTCCTATGTTTAGATGATCAAGGTAAATTTTTTACACCATTAATCCTAGGTTATGAAAGATATTGTTAAACCCTAATTAGGTCAAGAATTTTGATTTATGTAATGTTGATATGTCATTTTATTTATGTAATGTTGATCAAGAAATGATCGAGTAGCCACCATACTATGGACATTAGAGATCAGACAAAGGTTTTAGGACAAGACTTCATTGCAAGTATTCAATTTTTAGAATAGAGAAAAAGGCTACCAAGAAGAGTAGAAGGTATTATCATTCAAAGTAAGGTGATAGATTTTATTGTACTCAAAGGACATGTATCCACAATATAGAGATTGTAATTTTCTCAGATCACAAATTTTGTTACTCTCTAACAATTGTAATAGACCCAAAATCTCCTAACAGAGTAGACATAACCATCTTTGTATAAATCTCTTAATAGAATGCACACATACTTTGTGTTGCTAAATCCTCACATGAGGTAGATCAATCAATCTCATTGTTACTCCTAGCAGGGTAAGATCATCAGAAGTGATCAATATTTGTAAGCTTTAATAGGATACTTTATTTACTGCAGTAGTGAAGTTTTGTGGGTCTCATCCCCACCATATTTTTTACCTTCTAAAGGGGGTTTTCTATGATACCAAAATACTAGTGTCATGAGTACTTAAATTTCATGTATGTTTTATGTTTACATTACATGCATTTACATTTTAGCAGTGACATTACATGTTTGGTAGAAGTTATCTACTCAATCGATTATTACAAAATATTTGGTTACAAATATTTTTTTGAAAGTTTTTAAGGGTACTAATTCACCCCTCCCCTCTCAGTACACATCTTTATATTATCTCAAAAATTGGTATCAAAGTTAGTTCTCTTGTTTAGAAATTTTAATCACTGAAGAGAAAAGATCTTACAATGGAAAGGTATAAACTTGATAAAACTATTGAAAATCAGAAGTTACAGTAGTAGATCTATGTCGAACAATACAAAGAAGCCAATGAGAAACTCAGGGAGATGTTGATTAAGAGAAAGGATATGGAACTTCACTATCATGAGACTAATTATCAGGAATAAGAGATTAATGACCCATTTGACACATCTGGATTTGAATCTGGTAGCATATCTGATGCATATGAAGGAATCATATCAAAGCTATCTAAGAGAAATCAACAACTTACTGAACAAGTGAAATCACTAAAAATCAGTCAAGGTAAACAAATGGTCAGAATGGTTGAAGTATTGAATTATACAAAGAAAGTTGAAGAAGATAGAAACATGGTCATTGATGATAGAAGATAGATGACTAAAAAGTTACAAGAAAAATAATCTGAGATAATGAGACTTACTGAAGATTACTTTGAGTTCACCAATCAAGTGGTTGCTATGAGTCATGAGGAAAACCAAGTGAATACTAAGCTTGATATAAAAATATAAGACATTCATGTATTTAAAGAAGAGAATGAAAAAATGAGAAATGAATTGAAGATTCTACAACAACATAATGAAGAGATAAAGAGATTTGAAGACAGAGAATGGATGAATTTCTGAACTATCAAAGAAGATTGAACAACAATACCGGATTCAGGTATACTGAGAAAGGAGAATCATCAAATCAAGATGAAGAGAGGAATTCATACTCAAATCCTAAGCCTAAGAATCCCTCTTTCCATCATTGTGGAAAACCAGGCCACACATCATACATTTGCAGGAGAAAAGAAAAAGGTACTCCTAGAAACCCTCCTAAATTTAATGGTAATTGATATAACTATAATAAGCATGGAAATCAGGAATATGAGTGTAGATCCAAGTTGAACAAACCATAGAAGAAACCATACATGGACAAATATTGTCAAACTTGCAACATGCATGGTCATACATCACAAGCATGTAGAAAAAATACAAAGCAAAATTGGAAGCCTAAAGGACAAGAAAAGGTAAATCAATTGAAAAGGAAAG
This sequence comes from Thuja plicata, assembly GCA_018584345.1. Classification (NCBI taxonomy): domain Eukaryota; kingdom Viridiplantae; phylum Streptophyta; class Pinopsida; order Cupressales; family Cupressaceae; genus Thuja; species Thuja plicata. Next base: position 493,888 of record MU224196.1, read on the forward strand.
GTAATTCTTATACATGGGATTATAAAACTTGGGGTAGTTTCAAAACATGTGGTAAATTTTGGGATATAGAAGAAAATTGTATGGGACAATGGAGAACTAAGTCTAGGAATTGGTCAAACTCTGGAATGGCATGTTCTCAGTGTCATAAAGGCATTCGCCTAAGCAGAGATTGTGCATACTGAATAAACACTTATGGAAATGGGAATAAAATCAATCAAATTGTGAGGATCAAAAATCAAATGTGGAGGAGAGCATCAAATGATAATGCAAGAAAAAGAACAACATTCAGTGACACCTCATCTGATGGATTAGGTGGTTCCACTGTCTCCACCTGAGTAATACAAGAAGGTATAGAACTATGTTTTACAAAGATACATCAGTTCCTATATTCATTGTACATATGCCAAATTAGAATGAATTAAGATGCACTATGGTATTATATTTTTGATTACTTTGATATATTTGAGTCAGTTAAATATCTATCAAGTAATAATGCTAGTCGATGAATATGTGAGAAGACAACCAATTTGTTATGGAAACTGAGCATTTAGTATAATCACCGAGCTGAAGTATTGTTAGTGTTAACCGAGTAACATATTTGTCTATCTAGTGGTTGGTGGTGAGCATTTATTGCGCGGACTAAAGTTATTTGGTATAAATTTGATCAAGGTGAACTCATTTGTTCACACAATGATCAAAGAGTAGAGCACAGAAAATGAAAGTGATTACATTGCAGAGCACTTAGAAGATTTTGCAAATATTCTAAGTAGATTTTGAGTAGTCAAAGGCTAGAGCAGTAATAATTTTGCACTTATCAAGTCATTTGAACACTTTCATGGAATCCCTAAATCATAAATTAATGGCATCCTCATCTTGAACAATGAAGGTAAAGATGGAGAAAGAGAAAAAGTTTATTCATGTTAAGAACTCCACTTGCACAGAGCCAAATTACAAGATACATCCTCAGGTTGTAGTCCAACCCGATGAAAAAGGCACGTTCTCTGTGATACCGCCTAGGGTTTTGTTAATTCAAGATGTGTGTGCATACATTCACTACAAGATAGGTGAAATAGGTGATTTTGAAATCATGTTGACTTACCAATCACTTTGCACAGATGGGAAAATAAAATATGATCATAAACATCTGGAGGTCAAAGGGTTAACCAATACCCTAAATTTTTTGAAGGTATTTCAAACTGAATGGATCTGTAATTTTTTGAGCTAAGTTCATGATGGAAAGATCTGGATGGATGAACTAAAAAAGATAACCAAAGATGTGGTTCATGCAGTAAATGGGTACCCCACATCAGACAAATAAAAATGCTAAGGCACATGCCCAGAACTGATATTAAAAAGCTTACAGGAGCCGAGTGGGATGGTAGAGGTCTATGGATCAACACCATCAGTGATCCTAAACTTAGGTTCAGTTCGTATGCTATTGCATACAAGATCTTCTAGTCAAGTAGACCTAACAGTGTTGCACATGGAGCTATTGACATTGCTTATGAGGTTGTAAAGAAGGGTTTACAACTTGACCTAGTCGAGCTGTTGCAGAGACAACTTGAAGAGACCATGAGAACTATTAGATCAACATGGTCGAACACTTGTAAGTTTGGTTCTCTACTTCTATGTACATTATTCTATCTGTAGAAATGATTTCCCTCCATCGGGAATGTGAAATGGAAGAGAAACTGACCGATTACACTGCAAATCGGTGACTTCATCACAAGTCCAGGGGAAAATTTTGAACTAGTTATGAATGATTACTTCAAAAAGTTCAAATCTAGAATGGAAAAGAGAACACGTATCCCATTGTAGTTGGTAGAGAAATACACAGATAAAATCTATTTTGTAGTTGATACAAACATTACTCTTATTAAAGCAGTACAACCAAGGATAACATGGCTACCTCCAATGGATTATGAACTTTACATTGACATTGCTTCTAAAGCAATAGAAAAATTACTTAATGGACCAGTTGACAAATATTCCATGAGATTTGGCACATACAATGAAGAAAAGACCAGAATATCAATTGGAATTCAAGTTGAAAAGATGGGTAGGAAGAAGACCAAAATTGTAAAGAATTTAAAAATAAAGTTTTCTATCACTGATGAAGAAATAGATAAGCTAGATGATGATACTGAGCTACAGATTTCAGTCGGTAAGGACAAAGAACTAGAATAAGATATTGATGCCACCAAGTCTAATGAAGCACATGTAGAGGCACCTAAGGCCAAAATGGGAAAAGGCATAAAGACTGAGTCTCCACAAAGTACATGATCACAATCGATGACAACATATTCACCACCTTTAAAGAAATGATTTGCAAAGATAACAAGGCCATGACCAAAATTCACATATTAGACAAGGAAATAGAAGGGCACTACCAAGAATCTAGCACCAAGGCAGAGAAAGAAAATATGTAAGGAATAAGGATGACAAGGATTATTATAATGAAAATACTGAACAATTTAAAGTTGTGCAGAATAAAGCTCCAAAGACTATTGATGAAATTGCAGAAGCAATCAGGAAAACTAGATGGTTAGGACATCCTAAGATACACGCTTATGCATATCTATCTACCAAGAACAAAGATAAAATTGAATAAGCTATCATAGGTATGATGATCAATTTCAAACAGGTCCCTATTGAATTTTCTTCTTACCTTCCAGAATAACTATATGATAAAATATCAGTGAGATGGTCATATGCACTCAACACTGAGAAACAGATGAGAGAGGTAGCTCTCACTCTACTTAAGGTTGATTTCATTGTAGAGAAAATTGATGATATTATGTAATAGTATGCAAAGAAATTTCCTAAGAAAGCTCAAACATTGAATATACTTCAAGGGAATCTAAAGGAAGTGGATGAAGAGAGTACAACAATTTGGAAAAATTTGTTGACTGCACCCGAGGAACCCAATGACACCGAGGAAGAAATAGTCATTACATCTATAGTCGATACCGAGGGACATCGACCAAGCTAGGAACCAATCAATATTGATGATGCAACTATTGATAATGTACTGGATGGTATTCCTAAACTATTGAGTAATCTAAGTCATCCATAGATCATAATAAATGACATAACTAAAGGTGATCCTAATGAAAAGGCTTAAAATGATGACATAATCAGAGCTACTAAGACCATAGATGAACAAAATACAACATAGGTCGCCTAAGAAATGGTACCAGGTAACTTGCCTATCTTGGTACAAGCTATTGAGATTGAGAGTGGAGCACAATAGAAGACACTTGAGCAGGTTATAGACACAACTAAAGACAAGGGTGATACACAAGGTAAAGAGACCGATCATAGTGGTGGGAAAATACAAGGTGATGCACCTCAAGATATCACTAATGCTGTAGAAAATAGGCCAAGGTAACACAGACACAAAGACAAAAGATACTTCTAATACAGACACTAGGTCTACTACCAAGGCACCTTCACAAGTCATCACACCGATGTAACCACCTGGATTTGGTCTGTTCTGACTATAGACCCTATTTTCCCTAAGTGTGATCATACCCCCAATTATGTCATGACAATGTTACTTTGGCATAATTCATTTTAAATCAAATTTAATGTCCTAGGTGATTTTTATCACTGAATTATATTAACTATTATAGCCATACAATTCAAATCAATTTAAACCAATTAAATCAAATCAAATTCAAAAATGGCTATAATATTTAATTATAAAGGAATTAAATAAACCCCTAAATCAATTGAACACTTGCAAATGAACCCATTCCCCTAGCCTATTTAATTTAATTAAAATGGCTATAGTCCCCTTAATTATTACAAAGCAATAAAATGCTTAAATAATTAAATCCTATATTTTAAATGAATTAAATAAGTTTAATCCATTTCATTCATATTCCCTTAAACGCCAACCTAACCTATCTCAACCACTTCTACCCTGGGTTCTAACCCATCTCAACCTATTCCCCCGATGCTAACCTAATCCTCATTCTAATTCTAATCCTAACCCACCTCCTAGTGTTGTCACATTCCATTAAGGAATGATTAACAACTCAACCCACTTGAGAAAGTCAACTTTCTCAATCATGACTTATCTAAAGGACCAACTTGCCAAGTTGAGTCTTACACCCTCCCATGCCTCTTAAATTAATTTCATTAATAACCCTTAATGGATATTCCCTCTTGCCCATCCCTCATGAATGCCCAAGGCATTAATGGCTCTTACACCTCATTAATGACCTTAGGGGCTCCATTAATGAACCTTGTCCCCCCTCTCTCTCTCTCTCCCATTCCTCTATAAATTGAAGGGATTTATAGCTCATAAAAAGCCTAAAATTTTGAATTGTAGTGCTGTTATGCCAAGATTTTGAAGGAATCTCAAAGCATTGTTATGCTACCCTTTCCTTCCTATCTTTATGCACACTCCATTAGTCACTTTATTCATGGTTATAATGCTCATTTTAGACTAATATGCATGCTTAAATAGTTAAATAGTTGTTTTTAAACTAAATATTTCATGCTAGGTTGTTTATGTCACTGGTATTTAGCATAATTTGAGGGCTTTTATGTTATTTGCTACACTCATCCTAGTTAGAAATCAATAGGTCAATGTTAGGGTTTTATATTCTCATTAACCCTTGTTTCTCACTAAAAGAATGACTTATTGAAGTGTTGTGTTGTAGGCAACAGGTGCACAAATATACACACATTTTTGGCGCCTATCGTGGGGCAAGATTTCCAACTTGGCCTCATTTTGTATCACTTTTTCACTAATTTGCATGCATAGGATTCTATTACAGGGTCATTTTTGGTCATTCTAGATCGCATATAGGATATTCCCTCGCACCGTAGTAAACAAGGCTCGTATCCAGGATTTCCTGGATCATTTTTCATTTAGGATCGCATCTGGGGAGAATTTAATCACATATAGGGAGAAATATAGTATCTGGGATTCTTGGATCGCATCTAGGGAGAAAGATAGTATCCAAGATTCATGGATCACATTTGGGGAGAAAGATAGTATCCAGGATTCCTGGATCACATCTGAGGAGAAAGATAGTATCTAGGATTTCCTAGCTTGCATCTGGTTAAGATCTTTGTTGTCTTCACTTGCTTAATTCTAACACTTAGCCAGTTATGTTTCTTGACATCATGAGAAGCTTAACAAGTGATTGCAGGTTCTATTCAGGAGTTGGAAGACATTTCTAACATGTGTGGTGTAGGATTTTTCAATTGCTTTTAAATACTAACCCCTTTCAAAGTTTTCCAAACTTAAGACCATTTCTCCACACTTGCTAAAACAACTAGATAATATGCTCTTTTCCTCTTGAGAAAAATCAGAAAGTCAGATGTTGTCTTATCATTTGTGATGAAAATTGGGGGTAAATGAACAAGCAATTACATTGTATAAATTATTTTGGATTAGTAAATGAACAACACAAATCACTAAATCTTGTGGATCAAAGAACAAATTCAACTGTATAATTCATTTTTGGGATACAAAAATTGAACAAGCAAACTCACTAATTATTTTGGCTAATTGAACAAGGCAAATATCTTTTTAAAGAAATCTTATTTTCATTAAAATAGGAGCATCTAAATCAGGCACAACATTGCTTGAGGGAAAGAACTACTTTGTTTGATTCTGTTCTGGGAGAAAATGACTTAGATTAGAAGAGTATGCTCTTCTTCTTTGGGAGAATAAAAAATCCAGACATCCAAAGCTCACCAATCCTTTCTATGTATATTCAATAATAGAGGGCCCGCCGGTTGAGGAAAAAATCTCCCAGGAACAATCCAAGTGAGGACAGGTTTTACGCCAACCCTTCCAACTCACTATAAATAGTTGCTTCATCGTAGGCTAAAGCCTCGGAAGATGGAGCCAGTTTTGTTCATGGAATTTTGACATCATTCCTTGAACATGCTTGGGTATATGTAGAGTGGAGCTGCTTGAATCTTGCTTGTGAGACTACATATATTCAGGTACTCATAGGGATATACACCTCAATTTTGCTTTGTGCAATTCTATGAGGGACAGTTTCGAATAGATTGCCCAATAATCTGCAACAACTTCAACTGAAAGAATTCCTGATTCACCCCCAAAAGGGTGATAATCTTTGTGCAAGGAATAAAATAATTTCCCCAAGACACTCATCATATTGTGCCCTCACTTTCATTTGGAGTCGGCTAATATAGCATTATGACTGGAGCCATTGCATGCTTGGTGATGGTTGTATTCTGATTAGCATTTGAGTGGGTGCCTAAGTCAATGAGCAAGGATTTTCATCCTCCACCTAGAAAATAGGGAAAAAGGCATGTTTGTTCCTTTAACAATACAACGTTTGCTTGATGTGTCTGAAAAATCACTAAAAAGATAAACTCCTTTAAACAAGCAACACATTTCAATCTTGGGTCTACGCATGTGTTTTACACTCACTGGAAAGTCTCAAAAAAACCTTACTATCAAACAAAATTTCACGTACTTTGAGACAAAACAAAGAGCAAAATTACAGAACATCAAAGTCTTGCATCCTGGATGCTGGCTTGCGTCTAGTAATTTTTGCATCACATCCGAGATACTAGCTCACATCTCATAATTTCTGCATCGCATTCAGGATGCTAGATTGCATCTGGGAAAGCATATGTGTCACATTCAGAGGATCACATCTAGGATAGTGGGAATTTGTGTGGGTCTCTCTCAAAAAAATTTAGTATATTTGGGTACCCTTTTGGCTCCTTAGTCTAGTCCTACTACTTTTTATGGTCTGCCAATTGCTGTTTCAAAACTTTTTCACAAGTCTACCTTGCATGTCCTCTTGGATTTTCAATATTGGTCCCAAATAGTGTGGATTTTACAATCAACAAAACAACTTGATTCCCAGTTCACTATTAGGGCACTCTAACACCCTCTGATGTTGGACTCACTTACTTCAAACAATCGACTCTCATTGGTTCCCAGCTCACTATTAGGGCATTCTAACCCTTTGACGCTGGAATCAATCACTTTGAAACTTCAAAACCAAACTCACACATTTGGGGACAATTTGGAATTCCTTTTGGCACCATTTCAAGACTTTTATTGAGAAAATCTTACGATGACTGAAAACAAATTGGATAGACCCTATGGTCTTAACAACAAGGAAGAGGAAATTCTCATTAAAACCCTATCTAAGAAAATGCAAGCTTTCAAATATGAAATTCAAGACTTAAAAGAAGGAAAAGATACCTCATCAAAGGGGTCTTCACTAAGATCAATCTTTCCTCTTCTCTATGAGCATGATGCACACATGTCTTCACATTCTTCAAGTAAGAAGAGACCTACTCATGGTAATCCTATATTTTATGAGGAGGTTATGTCACAGGATCATGTCGATCCTATCTTTGATGAACGTCCTCATAAATTTGAATCCAACATCTCTTTGGAGAGTTCAAGTGGATCTACATGTACAAGGGATAGATTATTTATTCCTTTGAGATGACCTTATACAACAATACTAGCAGAGCTTCTTGAAAACAATCTCATCACATTTGGCAATACTAGGGGATTATCAAATGAAGATACCAATCCCAAGCATGATCAAAATCATGAACCTATGTCTAGAAATGAGCTACATGTGACTTATACTTCTTCCACTATTCCTCCATCTAACAAAGCTTCAAGTATATCCAAATATCCTCCATCAAACAAAGATCCTAATTCTTTTCATGATAACTATGTCTACCCTTAAGGGATGCCTTTAAAAGAAATCCAAGCTAATCTATATCTTATAGTAAGTACATTCCATGCTCCTAAGATCAAAGACACTAAGCTTTCATGTACTTCAAGGCCTATTTTGGATAATTCCCCAGCAATCCTTCAAGAATCCCTCATGAAGATTGAAACTCATAGCTTTTCCTTTGGAGTGGATCCATGTCAAGAAGATAAAACAAAGAACAAAGAAACAATTTTTACTAATGGTCAAGATCAAGACAATATCCTATTCCCACCAACATTTGACAAAGATCCCATATCCCTACAATCTGAAGATGATCCCCTCGTATCTTTTCATTTCTTCCAAAAAGATACCCTTCCATCTCAAGAGCTACATAGCCCTCCATCTCCGAAGCAAGATCTAGATATTGAAAATCCTATTGAAAAACAAGAGCAAGGTACTCTTCGTACATTATACAAAGACCCTTGTCAAGATCATCATGTTCCATCATATCCTTCACATAATCCTCCATATCCACGTCAAGAAACCATTATTCCTCCAAATCCCTTAAATGATAATAAGTTTCCTCAAGCATCAAGGGCTCAAGTTAAAATGGCTCCTATCAAAGTTACACATGAGCCTATGGGTATAAAGATAAATTTGAAACAAAAGATCCTTGGCTAGGAAGCTCATTCTAAAGATGTTGATACTCATTTCACACTATATATTCCTCCAATTTCATGCAAGAATCAGCCTTCTCCATCTTCCAAATCTATCCTTGGTCCATATGTTCAAGAGCGGGAAGCTTCAAACCTTCCATCTATATTGGGTCCATATATCCCTCCATCTTCCAATCCTAGGTTGTCATTCACCTATCCTATCTCCTATCAAGATCAACAAAAACATGCATCTTTGAAACATCCATATCAATACATCCATATGAACCATCCAAATCGGTCTTATTCATCCACACATCCCAAGTCTTTTGGAAGCAATTTGGATGTCAAACAAAGAAATTAGAAATTCAAGAATCCACTTACATATGAAGATCACTATGTCCAATCTAATCGACATGTGAATACAAGGAAAAAGGAAACATTCAAGAGACCACAAAGGTCCACAGAGAAGAACATAATATCAAAGAAAATATGGGTTCCTAAATCCATCATAGAAGAATTGTGTTCTAAATCATCCAAAAGCAAAGGAAAATCAAGAGTTATGTGGATGCTCAAGTCTCTCTTAAAAGGCTTGAACAAAAATGAAAAATCAGAATTGGCATCCAAGCTTCCAAATGCTTCTACTTCATCTTCTTTCACATATTGTCCATCTTCTAACTCTATTTTGGGTACTCATGTCCCAAAATCCATTACCTTGAATTCTTCCTCCATCTTGGGTCCTTGTGTACCAAGATCTCTACCCATTCATACCTCCAAAACTCAATCCATACACTACCCTTCAAAGAGTGTGTTGATGTTGATCTTGTCACCTACTATCCTTCGATATTGGGTCCTTACATTCCTTTTGTTTCTCTCATCCAGTCCATTGCATAAAATCTTGGCTTCCATCTTCCTTATCCTCCATTTCATCACCCTATCAACATATTTCAGCATACTTTCAGTGTTCTTGGCCTATCATAGTATATCTTTCAAAAGAACACTATCCCAAGAGAAATATACATAAGTTCCTCCATAAAATCAAAAAAAAAAAAAAAAAGAGAAAAAGAAAAAAAGTGCCTCAGTGAAAACCTAGTAAACAGGCACCTTGGTAGAAGAAGTAAAAGAGAAAAAGATTCATCCTATGGTGAAAATTACTTCTTGTGTCACCTTGGATAAGTACCGTGATGACAACCTGGCAAACAAGCATTACGCGTAATTTCTCCTACTTGCACTTTCACTTGGGGGCAAGTTCCTTCCATGACATCATATCCCTCATATCTGTCATGCCCAAAAGTTGGGCAAAAACACACGAACAAATTTTTTTTTTAATAACACACATAAACAGGGTACCCAAACAAACATAAGGGTAACATGTGCACGCAAAATGGTGCATGGGGTAAACGAAAAACCATAATAGGTCTCAAGGAGAGGAATAACTTTCACAGCTATCCTAAGCGTGTCTGAAATTCCAAACTGGAACTACACGCAAACCGAGGTAGTTGACTGAAAGTCAACCAAAGTTGACCAAAAGTCAACTATATACTGAAAAGGTGAATGGAACAACTAGGGTTTGCTTAGACCCAAAGGAAGAGTCATACACGCAAATCGAGATGTTTTGACTAAAATTCAACTAGGGTTGACCAAGAGTCAACTATGTCTTGAAATACGTGAGGAAGGGTCTCAAGGATCTACTAAGCACTAAGGAAGTCAAAGGTGCACAAAATGAGACAGTTGACTAAAAAGTCAACCCATATTGACCAAAAAGTCAACTGTCTCCAAAGGGCTCAAAACTGGAATCTAAGGTTCCAGAGAGTACAAGGATCACTTGGTGCGAAAATTAAATCAAACGGCCAAGGTTTGACCATGGTTGACTTTAAAGTCAACTGTTCACAAGCCTGGTCAAAGGTGACGAAAAAGGCTAGGAACTAACAAAGAAAGATTAGATTAAAAATTTAAACGTAAATAGGCTTAATACCTATACTTTTAAACATTAAAACTTTAATGAAAACGTTTGAATTAAAATCCCCTAAAAGAATCATTTACCTAATATTTGAAACTATACTTCATCGGAAAAACTAACTCAAACAATCCCATCTTAATTTTAAAACAGATTAAACCTATGATGCATAGCTTATAGAAGATACTTACCAAAAACTTAAAATAACTAGGTTGTTTAATCTGAAGAATTAAACTCCTTCCTCTAGAATGTTATAACTTTAATAATATAATTAAATTTTAATCTCCATAAAAAAAATTAACTAACATATCTAAAATAAGGTTATATTCAAAGTAATATAGACCCATCCAACATCAATTAATAAATATTAAAAAAAAAAGAATGTAAATAATCATTATTAAATCAACCTATTTGAGCTTATATAAAACATGTCTAAACAATCTATTACATCAAATCTAATTAGAACACCCTTATATCTAAACTTTGAATGCCAAATCAAATTTTGCAAATCAGATTTAAAAAAAAATCTAATCTAACATGCCATAAAACAAGATAAAACAAAATTTTATTTAAATAATAAAAAGGAGTGAAGAATTTCTTTAAAGAAAAAGGGATGCGGCCGGACAAGTGCGGCGGCGGAGGAGGCTGAGGCGGCGAGGGTTTTGGGATGGTGGCGCGGCAACCGAAAAGAGCGGTGACAAGGGGGAGAAAGGGGCGGAGTGGTGGTGGCCGCAACCCGTGGCACCACCGCCCGCGATGTCTCCATTACACACACAGGGGGGAAGGTCGTGGGGCGGCCGACGTCGGTCAGCGGTGCCACCCCCACTGTGTATACACAGTGGGTGGCCAATGGCCGCGCGACCCCCATGCGAAACACTGTTAGCGCCGTCAGGTTGGGGGGTTTCGGCCCTCCCCAACGTTATTTGATTTTTATTTTATTTTTATTTTATACAAATCCGCCACCCCGTAAAAATGTTTTACTTTTTTTTTTAAAAAAGAGGGGTTGCTAACTACAAAGTAAATAATATAAAAATGTTTTTTTTTTAAATTTAAATATAATATCTCTGGTGAAAAACCGACTGTATATTACCAAACAGCGGCTATATAATAATATTAAAAAAAAAAAAAAACAACATAGACGCATTATATAATTCATACTCCACATCTTGGTGGAAGAAAATTTAAAATTCATGCTCTTTTTTTTTGAAAATTACTCAGAATTTCACTAAGTAAGAATACTATAAATTTTACTTTTGTTTTAATTGAAAATAATATAATCTCCAAAGACAACAAATTAAACTTACTATTAGGAAGTTACCCAATAGCATGAAAGAAATAAGTGACTTTTTTAAATATTAGTAACTAACTCATTCAATGGTACTAAGGAATTTAAAATAAAGTTTGCTTGATCAAATTGACATCAACAAAGGATTTTGAATTTAATCCATTTAAGAATATGAAGCATGTGCTAACTATATCTACCAATACCAAAAATCACAATCTCCTTTCAAAATTTATTAAATAATAAAAGAAGGCCTACATTTTCCCCTTATTTATTTATTTACACAGAAACACCATCTACATAATGGAATAAAGATTTACTAATCATTAAGATAACAAATATCCATCATAATTCAATACAACTATGCAATCATGAAATACCCAAATGATAGGTTACAAGCTATAATTTTGCAGTGGTTCCCATCTTCCATCAAAGAGTAAATAGAAACTTCTACTACCAGTTGCACCTGGAGAGATGAGGTCGACCATGGAGGCTCACATCCCAACCTAGGCCTTACAAGGCCACCCCTGAGCTTGGGGATCCAATCTGGAATGGGTCACAAACAAAAACACCCAACAAGCAGAAAATAAATAGAGACTTCAAACACAAGAAGACTTCCCAACAACAGGATGTACAAGAGGAAGTATCTCCAAGAGACATTCAAAAAACATGGGTAGTGGTAGACCTCTATGAAGGAGAAAGCCAAGATCACAAATAATGCACAATCCTCACATGGACTTGATAAGGACCATCTTTACAAGATGCTATCCTGGATAACCTCCTTATACCTCCTAAATGCCCTCAGGCCCATCTTGGCTTCATGGGTATCATGTTACCCCAAGTTTATCCCTCCACA
>MU224196.1:540900-550932 GCA_018584345.1 Thuja plicata
CATCAGTTTCTTCATTCTCATTATGACTAGAGATGTGTGAGGATTTCTTACCGTGGATTGAAGCTTTGAAGGCTGTTTCATTCTTAGGTTCAGTCTTCAATCTTGATATCTCAAATGCAGATATTTTTCTGATCAAAGTCTCTCTCTTGAAGTTTTGTGAGAATTGCATAGTTCCCTCTAGAATGATGATCTTTTTTTCATAGTCTAATGTCAAAGTAGTTAACAACTTGTCCATTATGTCTTCTTCTGAAATTTCTCCTCCATTGTTTTTGATTATAGATACTGCTTCATTTATCCTCTGATTATAAGCTCTAATGTTTTCTTCTAGTAACATCTCAAGACTGTTATATTTCTTCCTCCATGTCTTTCTGCATGCATTCTTTTCTTGAACATCTCCTTCAAACATGTCTTCTAAATACTTCCATATGGTATATGCTTTGTCAATATTTTTGATCTTAGAAAATTCACTGTCTGACAGGGCAATGATTAGGGCTTCTTTGGAAATTACATTATTGGTAAATGTTTCCTTTTGTTTATTTGTAGCATCATCCTTTGCAAGGTCTTTCAGAGATGGAATATCAAATTTTTGTGTAGCAATCTCAAAGATCTCAAAACCAACACATTGTAGATGTGTAATAATTTTGTTCTTCCAATCTAGATAGTTCTCTCCATCGAACTTAGGGCTCTCTTTTCTGAAGTATGCCATCTGATCTACCTTAAGCTGTTAGGCTTTCTCTCCAAGGAACTTGGCTCTGATACCAATTGTTAGAATACTTCAGGGATAACTGAGAGGGGGGGTGAATCAGTTATCAACAACTTTAAATCTTTGGATACTTATTAATCTAGAATGATACAAAGTAAATACACATTCAGATAACACATTAAACAACACATCAATTTGATTATGGGGAAGCCAAATGGTAAAAAACCTGGTGGGAATTAGTACCCACAAAGAACTATATTGTTTATAGTGATCCCTGTTAAAATATATTCCAACCCTGTTAGGAGTTGTTCATTACAATGCAGTAGTATAGTGACCTGGTTAAGGGTCTAACCCTATTAGGAGTCTTTTACAATAACCCTATTAGGTGTGATGGACTCACTATTCAAGAACTCACTATCCAAGTGGTGAAGGCTACAACCTTTTGGTTATTTGATACACACTGTATCAACAAGGTGAACTACTGTTTGTGACACTGCTTGTCTGATCAGTTCCTTTTATGCGCTGATGCTTTAACCTCTTGTACAGAATTACAACAATCTTCTCTATGTTCTGAAAGCTTCTACTTCAATATCTATATTATCAACATATGATAAATATAGTTGTGCTGCTTTAACACTCTGCTCTACTTTTCTTATCTCTGGCTTTCACAACTCTTCTTATCACAAATGACCTTCTATAAGTACATACACCAAGTATGAGATCATGGGACCTATTAGACTAATCTTCATAACATTCTTGTTGGCTCTACTAAGCGCGCAAGCATAATTACAACCACACAAGTACTAACTGAATAGATGCGTTGCTTTACTAAGTCGGCTTCACCAATTTAATCATAACTTTGCAATCTTCTTGAAATACATTTGGCACCTTTAGATTAATATCAACAACTCATAACTAATCATGAATATACACATACATATCCTGAAGATAGGTGCAACTCGATCAAAATGTTACATATGTCTGCCTTAAACCGTTATTCCTTGAGAACTGTAACCCTCAATAACAAAATTACATATCTTTACTAAAACATCATATCTGAGTCTACGTTTATGAACATAGCATAGTAAACATGTCAACAACATGTATCTATCGATGCAAGTCTTCATGTCATTATATATAGAAGTGCTACTATGTATTATATGTTGTCATCAATGACAAACATACAATCAATCAACTGTTCAGAATCAAATCTCCAACACCTTCATTAGATTTCAATCGAGTTCCTAGTTTTCTTTTTTTGAGGCCTTGTAGCCTTTTTGGTGAATTAAGCCTCCTAGAAACTAGTTTTCTTGGATTTATTCACAAATTCCCTTAACCCTCTACATAAAATATGGATTATTTTTAGGCCCAACCTAGGCTCTAGGATTTTCTAGGTTTTAGACCCCGATCCTATCTGTACAAAGGACTTTCACCAAAACCCTATTTTTAAGGGTTTTAGGAGCATGTTCACGAGTCTAGGTTCTTTAAGTTCAATGGTTTCTCTAAAAAACTCCACCAATCCTCTCCTCACACTAATTTATCAAGGACACACACCTCTACATGCTCCCACCATTCATTGGTTTAATACAATCAATTTAGCATCTTTCCATGATACTGTTCTGCATAAGCTACTAACCAGAATGACACTACACTCGCCTAGGGATTGTTGGAAAAACATCTCTCCTACGTATGCAGACCCAAAAAAAATATTTAAAATATCTACATTATCTCTTACTTGATTCCAGGTGGCCATAGTTTTCCAACCATGGGAACTCAAGAGGGACACATATTTACAAGACTAGTCCTAAACAGACCAGCGAAAAAGTGAAACTCAAAGAATTTACAAAATGTACAATAGAAGTAACAATATACAAAGATAACTCCACAAAGAACATCTATATGAAAAATAACAAAGTTTCAATGCATTAATTCATTCCATTCAATCCATTAACTAACTAGATCAAGGCTCTATTACAAAAACATAGTCAAAATCTTGCTTCTCAGTTCACAATCTATACAATGTCACTTCCAAGTGCCAGATTAGGGTTTCTTTGACCTTATATATTCTATCCCCACATATTTGGACAATTAGGTTGGGATTTGGGAATGATTAAAACCATTTCCCAATTTTTAGGAAATGTTGTCATGACAACTTTGCAAAGTTGCAAAGTTGTCATGAGAAAATTTTAGAACTTTTTCTCAATTGACAAACCACAACTTCCAATGGTTTAATTTGATACTAAATCACTTCATAAGACCTTAAAACACACAAAAAAATCATAACCATAGGTTCCACTCCATTTGGGAGTTTTGGTCAACCTTTGACCCTTTAGTTGACTTTCTAGAACTTAAACCCTTAGATCCTAATTGATCACACCAAACACTAAACCCTAAACACTCCTACCTCTAGAAAAACACAAAAAAAAGCTCGTGAATTTATATTTAGTCCTTATTAGCTTGGTGGTTGGCAAAACTAGCCTACAAGCCAAAATTCTTTAAATGTCTTTATAAGACATTAAGGTGCTCCTGCACCATCCACCCACCCCCCCCCCCCGCAACAAGNCCCCCCCCCCCCCCCCGCAACAAGAAAATCAAGGTATCTTAGGTATGATGAAGTCTGTGCTTATTCCATGGCTCTTGAAATATCCATCTTCTATCCATGTAGCCTCAGAATTAGGTTGGAGTTCCCATTTCACCAAGTGTTCCATGTAGACTTTGTTCTTGGTCTTCTTCTTCACTCTTGAATCCAAAATATTCTCCACTTGTGGCTTAGCTTGAACAGATACTCTGAGTTCTTCCACATCCCTAGTTACCTATGTACTATACCCTCCCTCATCTATATCTGGACACTTGTATTGAATCAATTCCTTCACATTGAAAATGGGAGAAATGGACATATCTTTTGGAAGATCTATCTTGTTGTGACCATATTTAGCCAACACCTTACAAGGTCCAATCCTCTTCATCTGTAGCTTTCTTGGTATTCCCTTCTATAGCCTAGCCTTGTTCAAGTATACCATCACCATGTCTCCTACCTAAATTGGTAGGTCTCTTCTTCCTTCATCTTTATGAGCCTTCAACTTTTGATTGGCCTCCATTAGAGTCTTCTTCACTTGCTCATGGACTTTTTTCATTGATTGTGCAAAGTCATCTGAATGTCCACTAATTCCTTCATGTATTTTTAAGTCTCTGAGCTCAAAAACAACCCTTCAATGTATTCCATATACAATCTCAAATGGACACTTACCAGTAGTCCTATTTGTCCTATCATTGTAGGCAAATTCTGCCTGTGGGATGACTTTCTCCCATCCTTGCCCATACTCTTTTGTCAAACATCTTAGAAAGTTGCCAAGAACCCTTTTTGTTACCTCTCTCTGACCATCCATTTGAGGATGATATGCAGAACTATGAGAAAAATTAGTTCCTAGTCTTTTCCATAGGGTCTTCAAAAAGTGCCCCATAAACTTCACATCTCTGTCTGTAACTATGCTCATTGGCAAGCCATCTATCCTTACTATCTCCTTGAAGAAAATGTGGGAAATGTGACTGGCATCATGTTTTTTCTTACATGGGATGAAATGACTCATCCTACTAAATCTTTCCACTACCACAAACACACTGTCCAAACCAGTTGGTGTCCTAGGTAGTCCCACTATGAAATCCATACTTATGCACTTCTATGGTCTATTTGGGATGGGAAATGGCTAGTAAATACCCACATTTTGTGATTTCACATTTTCCTTCTGACATACTCCACCCTACTCCACATACCTTCTTATATGTTTCTGCATTTTAGGCCACCAATAGTATCTGTCCACTAAGTCTAGGGTCTTGTTTAACCCAAAGTGTCCACTAAAACTTCCATTGTGCTTATCTTAGATGAGGTTATCCCTCATGGAACCCCTTGGAACACATAGTTGCTTCCCTTTAAAAAAAAAACCATTTTGTAAGGTATAGTCTGCATATTCACTATGAAAGTGATTTTCAAAATCAGTACACACCTTATAAATCTTTGAGAAATCTGAATCTCCTTCATAGAGTTCCTTGAATCCTTCAACCCATGTACTCTGCAATTGTATCTCATGGATGGTAAGAAATATCCTACTAAGGGAATCTTCTACCTTATTATTTACTCCCTTTTGTGCTTGATATTAAAGGTGTATGATTGTAGAAACTCCATCCACTTTATATGCCTCAAACTAAGCTTCTCCTGTGTATTTATACACCTTAGAGCATAGTTATCAGTGTATACAACAAATTCCTTTGGTACAAAGTAGTGTATCCACTTCTTAAGGGATTGCACCAATGCATAAAGCTCTAGATCATAGGATGAGTATCTATACTTTTCTTCATTAAGCCTCTTACTAAAGAAAGCTACTAGTCTTCCCTCCTAACTTAGGACTGCACCCACTGCTATGTTACTAGCATCACATTCCACTATAAATAATTTATCAAAACTTGGTAAAACTAGTAATGGTTGGGTGGCTATTTCTTTCTTCAATCTCTGAAATCCTTCATTGGCTTCCTTGGTCCACACAAACTTTTTTTTTATTCCACCCTTAATGGTATCTAGGACAAGTGCACAAATTTCACTAAATATCCTCACAAACCTCCTATATAATTGGGCTAACATGTGAGCATTGTTTTGACACAAGCCAACTTGGTAGTATCTTGAGATTTGATTTCCTCTCTTGAAAGAATAATAGGGTTATTCCAAAGGTTCTCCGGGGAAGGGACACAACTTGCTTGGTTACTCAGTTGAAGATAAATGTGATTTTTCACAAGGAGGACTTTGCTGGTATGTTCAAGACATCAAACTTCAAAACACTTTAGTTCTTTTTGGTATTTTTCATTTTAACAAATATAAGGGTGTTAGTGAACAAATTTTTACTTCTTAAAATATAACTATCAAAGACTCTTAAACCCGAAAATAGAAGGAAAGAAATGCACTAACAATTGAGTGAGTCATTCACAACCACAGTCTCTGCATTCAAAGTTGCAGCTACCTTAAACAAGAAGAATTTTCAATAAAATCTTTAATTCAGAAACATCTATTTTGAAGCATACTTTTCACCAGAAAGAATGAAAGGCTGTGATTCACATCACCATAGATAATTGATTAACTATTATGAGATATTGAAGATCAAAAATATATATGAGCCAACTGACTCGAACCTTAAATAGAAGAATAACAACAGAAAGGCTGATTCATAAAGATAATAAATCTTCAAAGATTACTAAGTAAA
The DNA here is from genome assembly GCA_018584345.1 of Thuja plicata. NCBI lineage: Eukaryota > Viridiplantae > Streptophyta > Pinopsida > Cupressales > Cupressaceae > Thuja > Thuja plicata. The sequence goes on from MU224196.1 coordinate 546,850, forward strand.
TCCAAAATATATTTCAACAGATTATAACAGCATGTTCATTAAACTCCAACTGAAATAAAAACCATGCATTTTAATAGACCAACTGATCCATAATAATGATAAAATCTGCTTGTATTACCAACTGATAATATATATACTCATATATTTGAAAGATATCCAGTATCATTTCACAGAAAGAACTTAAGAAAATGGAACCAATAGTAGAATTGATTTTCTTCTTCTTTCTTATTTCCTTCAACCACTTGTCTATTCTTTTCAACACATTTTTAGAGATAGCATTCAAGTCATCTACCTCTTCTCTTCCCCAATCTATTTTCTTGGCCACTGCTTCACCATTTTTCTTGGTACATTTAGCTTCTTTTGCATATTCTTCTACATCGGTGTCAAGCCCTTTAATTTTAAAAGGCAATCACAGGGTAATAATCTGATCCAGTGAAAACCGAGAATGCATTATTTTCACAACCTCAAATTCATCAACATAGTTATCCCAATAGTCTTCCAGACTCGGCTGATGTAGGAAGGTAGCATCTACTTTGAGGTGGTTCGCCACAAATTTCTTACTGTCAAAATAACTGCAACTTTGATAATAAGGGAGGTTGAATATTTTGAGTTCGGTATTAGGAGAAGACATACCATGTGTTAACCTGAGGCAATAGTGTTCCAAATCAATAGGAAATAATGAACCCACCCCTCTTTTAAGCTTGAATTTAAATCTAACCTAGATAATTTGTCTGCATATTTCCAACATAATGTACTTATCTAGACAATAGCGTGGGATCTTCATAGGTTCACCACTAAAACCTCCTACCCTTAAATAGCTGAAGGTGGGGAATTGAATAAAGAAACTACCAGAGGCCTTAATCAACTCCATAGCCTCTTTAGACATTCTGTAATTTATCTTCCCCCTTAGCTCAAAGACAAGCTTGGCGAGGAAAGTATCTTGCACCCTTCAGAAATTTCTCAGGTTCTTCTCCTTATTCTGATAAGAATGGTATTCGTAAATCATCATGTCATCTCTCCATGGTTGATGAGGTAGACCTTCCTAGTTTCTATAGATGGCTAGGACATAAAATAGGTATGAGGACATGTAGAACTTAGAGGCTTCTGCAGACTGGGGTAGCTCTTCATCTAGCCTTTGCCACTATTACTTTAGCCCAGTCTACGTATTTTCCATCAATCAAAATGGTTTGGATGAGGATGTAAATCCAATCCTCCCACATTATGTCGTTAGGATTTCCCCTCAATCTGTTCAGCATGACAACAATATCTCTTACCTCTCTTACCAAATGGTTCTTTTTCAGAGGTTTAGGAATTCTGGAACCTCCTCTTTCAGCCTTGGACAACCAGTCCCTAGCTATATTGTTACTATAATCTCTGGAATTGCAGATAAAATCTTCTTTAGCTTTTTCAAAGTCACAGGTGACATAAGTCTCTATAGGGGGAATTCTCAGGGCTGCCATTACTATTTGTTGGTTCACAGACACCAACATTTCTCTAGAAAGAAGGAAGATACATTTATTTACCCTGTCATACCTATTTCTACACTCCATCACTAATTTAGGGCACAGAGTCACTTCAGGAAAACCAGCAGCCTCCAACAAACCGCTTTCAACAATTTTGGCTGATATAGTCTCAGCTTTGGCATTTCTAACTCTGTGAACAATCTCTACAATGTCATCATTGACAAGAACCGTATCTCCCATTTCTGGTAAACAACTACTTATAGGAGAAAAATTATTCTCTAAAATTTGGTTTGCTGAGCCAACTTACTAGAACTACCCATGATAATTCCTAGCACTATTGATTTAGGAAATAGATACAAAACAATAGAAACTTCCTTTCTTACAGTATGCGATTCTTAAAAACCAGAAAGGAAAATGAGAGAAAATACTTTGAGACTCAACATTGCTAACACTTCTTCTTGTAGAGAAAAACCTTCAAGGATATTCAATCCAGTCTAGCTTTCCAATAGAATGCAAAAATAGAAATGGAAAAGACAGGAAAGCTGAATACATACATTTAAATCACTTCTTTTTAGTAATTATGATTACTTGCTGTGAATCAATGATTCCTGCCGTCAATAGCTAGCCATGTCCCATCGCATTTCCTGCTTACTCAGGCAAGCTATACTTTTAGTTGAGTTGATGTCACTCCCCGTCTTTTCAGAAATCAATTTCATAAATGTGAGTGACATTTGGCATGTGTTGAGTGTATCCGATCATTATCGCATTTCTATATCTTGAACATTGAATTGTGATGTGCCAAGTTCAAAGTTCAATATCTCACATGCCTTTAGCCACCAATTGAAAAAAATAATAAATATGATAAACTGACTAGGATACGAGAGGTGAAAATGAATTATGAACATAAAAGGTATGGTTCAGGATTCAAGATCTCAAAAAATACGATGCCAAGACAGAAAAGACGCAGGCTAAAGAAGGAACGATCAATGCAAAATGGGAAATTGAACTTTGAACTTTGAACAAGTGAATTCAAGGTTCATAGTTCAATATTACATTACACATCTGACATGGGTTTGCAAAACTTACCGATCGAAGAGACAAGCACGGACTTGCATAGAGGGAAATGGGATGTTGAACTTTGAACATTGAGTTCAAGGTTCAAGATTTAATATACAACCCGAAACTTTACATGGCACTTGAGAAAAAGTTAATCAAAATCTTTTTGCCTGCAACAGGTGGCTCCGACTGGGGATAGGACCATGAGAGATGAAACAAAAAAATCCAAAAGCCTCTAGTTCCACACAAAACTAAGCCTACCAGCAAGCAAAAACTAACCTAAGACACAACAAAACAATATGTACATGAGAGACAATAAACTTACAACTGATAAAGCTTGAGATATTGCCCATTAAAGGACAAGGGCATTTCTATTCCATTAGCATAATTCAATCTAAAAGAGTTAGGCCCAAGCTCTTGGCTAATCTTGATGGGTCCTTTCCATAATGACTCAAACTTGTTGTGCACTCCTCGGGGTTCTCGCCTTTTATCCCACATCAAAACTTTATCCCCTGTCATGAACCTCCTGGGTCAAGCTCTTCTGTCAAAGATCTTTTTAACCCTAGCTTGGTGATTAGTAATATGATCTACAATATTCTCCCTTTCTTCTTCAATCTTACACAGATACATAATTCTTTTCTCCAGCCCATTATGGAAATGTTGGTCTTCAATCACCTTTTGTAACTTAGTAGTGGCTAACTCTAATGGGAGGGAAAGGTGAGCTTCTATGCCATATACCAACTCAAAAGGTGATATTCCTATGGCTCTTTTTGATGAAGTTTGATCTATCCATAGTGCTTCGTGCAACCTTTTGTGCCAATCCCTGGCATTATCATCAACTAACTTCTTCATTATGGAAATCAAATTCTTGTTAGTTGATTCAGCCTGACCGTTACCCTAAGGAAAGTATTCTGAAGAGTGTGACAATTGAATTCCATTATCATAATAGAAAAGCTTTATTTCAAAAGAGGAGAAGTTCTGCGCATTGTCAGCTACTATCTTTGTCAGAACTCCAAATCTTACCAAAATATTTTCCTTTAGAAAAGAATAGACTATTTCTAAAGTGGTTTTTCTTATAGGAATGGCTTCTACCCATTTAGTAAAGTAGTCTGTTGCGGTTATAATTGTGCGTGGAATAATGGGTACCTGTTAGAAAACCACCAACACTTCAATAGATCATTGTTTTAGTAACTTAGGGTTAGCAAAATCATGAAAACACATAAAAACCCTCTAAAGGAGACCTATTGCCTTCTAATCTAGGAAGAGTGTGAACACCACTATATCAGCCCTCAGAATATAGTGATGAAACAGTGACCAATACCACCTAAATACAAAGGATTTGAGTTAAAAATGAGCTAAATGGTGAAACAAGCATGCATACAAGCTATGAAATGATAAAAGAACACTAACAATTAGTATTGGATATGAAATGATCTACAATCTAACATAAAAAGAGCAGCATAACAATGCAAAAATGATCTAAGAGGAAGGCTTGGTTGCTCTCAAAACAGGCTTCTATTTATAGAAGAATGGGAGAGAGAGGGGGGGTACAAGGCCATTAATG
>MU224196.1:553360-606793 GCA_018584345.1 Thuja plicata
GAATATTAATAAATGAAATAAACTTATTTAATTCATTTAGAAATATAGGATTTAATTATTTAAACAAATAAATTGCTTTTTAATAATTAAGGGACTATAGCCATTTTAATTAAATTAATAGGCTAGGGGAATGGGTTAGATTGCAAGTGATATCTTGATTTAGAGATTTATTTAATTCCTTCATATTAAATACTATAGCCATGTTTGGTTTGGATTTGATCTAATTGGTCGATATTGATTTGAATTGTATAATATAAATCAGTGATAAAAATCACCTAGGACATTAAATCGATTAAAAGAATTATGTCAAACAGTAATAGGGTCATTTGGACATAACTCGAGGGCATGATCACACTTAGGGAAAATAGGGTCCATAGTTGCGACAGACCAAAATTAGGTGGTTACAAGAATATGAGTATGACCCACACTTGAAGGGGGGTTTATAGGTCCTATGAAATCTATACCCCATTGCTTAAATGGTTCTTCAATAACCACAGGTCTTAACAGTAAGGCTACTAAATGAGGTTTCCCAGAGAATAGCTTACATTTTTGCATTGTGCTACCCACTTGTAAGCATCTTTAAACATTCTAGGCCAATAGTAATAGTTTCTTAGTATCTTAAATGATGTTACTAAGGAGGAGAAATGTCCACCGCAAGCTTCATTGTGAAAGGATCGAAGCAGTTTCTTTTGTTGATCTTCATCAACACATCGGAGGAACATTCCATCTAAGCCTCGTTTGTATAATACATCATCAAAAATAACATACTTAACCACTTTTAATTTCAAATTCCTTTTCTCTTTTACAGTAAGGTGATCTGGACATTCTCCATACATCAAATAAAAGGCCACATTTGAGAACCATAAATCTTACAATCCAGGAAACAGAGATAAAGGAATGTTATCTTCGGACTCCTCTTCATTTTCTGCAATCAACTTACAGAGTCCCTAACCTCTTACTAATTTTGTAGGTTTGATTTCTAAATCAAAATCTTGCACTTTGGCTACCCATGTTTCCCTTTTATTCATAGACACCTCCTACTGAGTTAGAATACTCTTAACAACTGATTTCGGGACAACCTTCATCGCTGCAAAAGCTTTCTTTTCTATGGGAGAGTACCTTAGCTCATGTTTCTTCAATGACACACTCATGAAGGAAATAGGGACATCTTCATTCGCTTCATTCTTTTGTAATAGGACATCGAACATAGTATGTTTGAAGGCATAACAATGTATCACAAAATCTTTTCAGAAGTCCAGATGAGACAGTACTAGAGCTTGAGCGATTGCCTTCTTCACTTCATCAAAATATTTCTTGGCCTCTTTAGACCATTTAAAAATTTGTTTTTCACTTAATAGGTTCACCATAGGCCTAGTCATTTCTAAGAATTCAGGTACAAATCTTCTCAAGAAATTAATTTTCCCGAAGAAAGATCTTATTCCATTCCTATTAGAGGATAGACACAATTGTTGTATTTCTCAGACTCTTTTGGGGTCGATCTTAATTCCCTCCCTCAAAACTATATGACCCAGTAAGTTTCCCTCTATCACACAGAAGACAAATTTCTTGGGGTTTAGCGATATCCGTTGATTTCTACATTCTTGTAGAATGAGCTTCAAATATTTTTCATGTCTCTTCCTCTTATGGGAGAAGACGGTCAAGTCATCAAGGTAAACCACAATTATCTTATTTAGGAGGTGACCAAAGGAGGAATTCATGGCACACTGAAAGGTTTCTCCTACATTAATCAAGCCAAATGGCATTTGATTATATGCGAATGTACCCCAAGGAGTAGTAAATGTTGTTTTATGCTGATTGCTAGGGTTTACACTGATTTGGTTGTACCCTGAAAAACCATCTAGCATTGACATCATTTCAGAACCTGCTACCATCTGCAAAATGTGATCCATGTTAGGAAGAGCAAAGTTATCTTTCAGGATGGCCTGGTTCAAGTTTTTGAAATCTATGTAGATTCTGATTTCACCATTTTTATTGCAAACTGGTACTATGTTCATGACCCAAGTAGAATGGTGAATTGGGTAGATTATTCTAGCATTCAGCATTTTGTCCACTTCTCTAAAAATGGCATCTGAGACCCTAGGGTTATAGTTCCTCAGTTTCTTCCTGAATGGCTTGGCGTCGGGTTTCAATGGGATGTGATGTTGAAACTGTCCATTTTTAAAATCCTTCAAATCTTCAAATGACCAATAAAACACATCTTTGAATTCTCTTAATAACTTTGTGAATATAAATATTTCTTCCAGGCTACAACAAATGCCTAGATGCACATATCTGGGATTTTCATCACTACCTATATTTATTTTCTCAAAATCACTAGATTGCTTACCACTAGTCTCTTCAGTTTGATCAATAAAACAATCACCATGGTCAAACAGGCTCTCCATTGTTACGAGGCCCTTAGGGATATGTTTTCCCTTCAATTTCACAATATCTACCCTTTTATTCACCTGCTCATCTGCACAAAACTCTTGACACTTGAATTCTGAACCTTCGAAAAATACTGAGGAGAACTTTTCAATACCCTATAAGAATGTCAACACATGGGCATCATTACTGAAGAGTTGCAAAGAATTAGCATTGTCTGGTACGCTAGGTCGGTGAACTAGCTCTATAGTATACTGATTGTTGTCAAAATCAGGGTGGGGAATGAGTAATGCTATAGAACCAACAAGTACGTTTGCTCTAGAATTTAATTCTCTAGGGACTACCTCAATTGCAAATGCCTCAAAACCTTCAATTTCATCCCAAACCCTATTTCTATAATGCTTCATTCACTCATTTTTAACTGCATATATGCCTCTCACCTTCTTCACAATTAACTCAGCATCCCCTTTAGCTTTCAAGATTTTGATACTTTTCTTCTTTGCTTCTTGAATATCAAGCAACAATGCTTCGTATTCTATGGTGTTATTTGTATTCTCAAATTCCAGTTTAAAATAAAAAGAGAACTTCTCACCAACAGGAGATATCAAAACTACCCCTGTGCCTGAACCTATAGAGGAGCAGTTCCTGTCAAACTCAAGAACCCAAACTCCTTCATTTCTAGGAGGTTTCAACTCAGCAACATCTTCTTCAGGTAAGATTACATAATTAGCGAAATCTATTTCTTGGTATAAGATTTGAGCTCTGGGATCTTCAGATGGGAATAAAGTATATTTTGACTTGGTCTTAGGTTGTAATACTACCTTTTTGATTGCCAATGGGAATTATTTCTTGTGACCAATCTAGTTTAATTTCTCCTCCTACGTCCTGGCAGAAGGTTCAACTTAAAAGCATACCATAGCTAGCAGGTATGTCTACCACAAGGATGGTTAACTTTAGCCTTTTAATGGGATAGGTAGCCAATGAGACTTGAGCATCTTTGATTTGACCAAGTAATGGGACTTGTTTATAATCCATCAAGTAACATTTGCCAAAGGTCTTTGTTAGGGGCAAGTCTAAGGCTTTTGCTATAGATGAAGGCATTATATTTTCTGACACCCCTAAGTCTATGACGCAGTTACTAAGTTTATGACCATGCATGAATAGAGATACATAGAAAGGTTCTGGTTTACCCAAAATTTGAGTAGGTTTTGAGGATTCCTGACTAAGGATATTTTCAACACTTTTAGGAAGAATTGAATTCTGGTTTTCCAGAGTTTCATGAGAAGATATAGTATTTTTTTGATTTGCTACAACTTCAGGAGATGATCCTTTTACAAAACTCAGTAATTTATCCAACTCATTAGGTTTTAACTTCAAATATTCGACATAAGAAATCTTAATCTTGGAATTTTTACAAAAATCAACAAAATCAAAGGAAGAATCAGGGTCTGATGTTTTTAGAGTTTTTACCTCTGGTCCTTCTCTTTCATCCATCTTTGAACTGCCACTTGTATTCACATGCTCCTTTTCTCCTTTATTTTAAAATGGATGCGAGACTCAATTGGTATTTTTGCTTCCTTGTTGACCCTTGGTGAGAACAGAGCAAGAAGGTTCCTGCAGAGAAATAAAAATGTCACCACCACGATCAGAGTCAGACTCATACTCTAAGTAGTAACTTACAGAGTCGCCAGGTCCTCCAGAGTTTCCTTCATCAACAGGGATCTCCTGAATGCTTTCTTTATTAGCTTCTAGCTGTTTGTATCGCACCATCTCAGGACATGAATCTCCATCATGTTCGTCAGTCAAATGAAAAATACACATATTTCCTTTTATAGGAGGGGGCTCAATTTGTAGTCTTTGTTGGACCGATAAGGCATTCCATGATTTCCTGTAATTTCCTGTCTCCTGACTTGGAAATCTGTGAGGAACATCTTGGTATGGAGCGGGAGGAGATTTTGGCATCTGTCTCTTAAGGGCAATCATATCATTTACTAATCTGTGTACTACTGGATCACTAGAGCTAGAAGTAGAGGCTTGATTTGTTGATTTTTGTATATCTCTTCTCCATTTTCCTACTATTATGAGGTCATCCTCAAGCTCTACTACAAGATCTTGAGCTGCAGCTATATCAGCCACTCTATCCCATCTCAATTGATAGCTTATGTTAGGAGGCATTACATTGACAAAGAAGCCTTCTTGATTTTTTCCATTCAGGTCTCTTAGCATTAGGGGTCTTATATAGGATTTTTTTGAATTTGGCTACAAATTCCCTCATATGCTCATGCATCTCCTTCTTTAATTGGGACAATTGGAGCAAGAGGGAGTGTTCATCTTTGACAGATTTGAAACAAGCTTCAAATGTTGTTTTCATTGAGTTCCAATCGGTAATATGACCATTTAGCAAATGGTAAAACCAATCAGTAGCAGATTCGGCAAGGGTTTGTACAAATAATCTAATTGCAACATCTTCATGCTGTACAGCTAAAATCCCACAAGCAGTGTTGAAAGCATTTAAATGGTCATCTATAGAAACTTTACCATTTCCATAAAATTTAGGTAATCCATCCCTAGCCCCTTTTGGTAAGGGATGGTTTCCTCCTACATTTAAAGGACCTACTACCGCTCCCCAAGGCTGGGCCATGATCGAAGTCAAGAAGATGGTTACAATGGGGGGAGTTTGAGTACCACACAAGGTTAAAGCATACCAATTGGATTGACTTGAAGATGCTTTAGGGGAAACTTTAGGAGGAGAGGAAGGCCTACTTATTGCTTTCTTCTTAGGATTAAAGGTAATAGGAAAGTGAAAGTTTTGCAAATCTTGATAAAACTTATCAAAGATACCTTCTCTCCTCTGAGACCTAGTATAAGAACGAGAATCTAGGTTTAAGGTTTTTGTGGGTCTTGAGCTACTCTGTCCACCACTACAACTTCTTATGCTATGGGAAGTTCTCTCAACCACTCCCCAATCTCTTCTTCCTCCTCTATCACCAATCGAACCTGCTGATATTACTGATCACTTTCCCTTACTTTCTAGGCCAAGACAGCTAAATTAGAAATAATGTCTTCTTGGGTATCTAAAAAGTGTAAATCAGGTTGAAGGATAGGGGGAATTTCTTCTTCACCAGGTATCACATCAACAAGAAATACCATGATTTTCTCTCACTTGGAAACACAAATGCATACTAATCTCTTTTTTAAACATGTTCCCCAGTAGAGTCGCCAAAAATCTGTTAGTGGACAGATTTTTCCTTCTTGAAATATAACTATCAAAGACTCTTAAACCTGAAAACAAAATGAAAGAAATGCACTAACAATTGAGCGAGTCATTCACAACCACACTCTCTACATTCAAAGGAACAACTACCTTAAACAAGAAGAATTTTCAATAAAATCTTTAATTTAGAAACATCTATTTTGAAGCATACTTTTCACCAGAAAGCATGAAAGGTTGTGATTCACATCACCATAGATAATTGATTAACTATTCTGAGATGTTGAAGATCAAAAAGATATATGAGCCAACTAAATTGAACCTTAAATAGAAGAATAAAAATAGACATGCCGATTCATAAAGATAATAAATCTTGAAAGATTACTGAGTAAATACAAAATATATTTCAATAGATTATAATAGCATGTTCATTCAACTCCAACTAAAATCAAAACCATGCATTTTAATAGACCAACTGATCCATAATAATGATAAAATCTACTTGTATTACCAACTGATTATATATATATATATATATACACACACTCATATATTTGAAAGATATCCAATATCATTTCACAGAAAGAACTTAAGAAAATAGAACCAATAGTAGAATTGAGTTTCTTTGCCAAAAAGAACTGACCCTCACTTGGTCGTCCAAAATATCATATATAGCCACGCAGGGATTAATTCAATTTTAAATCTAACTGCCTCAAAATAGCAAGAACATCAGAAACAAACTAAAACAAAAAACTACTTAGAGAACTAATTGGCTAATTGGCCTATTTTAGCTCCAGCATTGGTTTTCATGGTATTCTTCATTGTCTTCCATTTCTTGAACGCCAGAGAGAAATTCTGTCTCAGCTTTTGGTTTGGTTGGTTAGTTGCTTTGAACCTTTGGAGCCAAACATCTTTAAAGCCCTATGTTTTTTTTGTTTTTCTTGCAATTACCTTTAGATGTTCATCTCTGTAGACCATAGCTGATTCCATATGAGCTAGGATCGAATGATCAATCATCCCGATTTCTTTGGCAGCTTTCAGGGTTTCCAACTTTTTCTGGCAGTAGGGAAACACCTTTTACATTTCACTGCTGGCTTCATTTTCTAGTCTGATGATCTTCTCTGTGCACTCATTTTGTGCCAGTAGAGTATCTCTTGGATTGATCTGAGCTTCAATTATCTGCGATGACTCTTCTATTGCCTATTGATATAATGAAATTTCCCATTCCAAATTCACTTTGACCACAAATAGTGAATTTTCATCCATACCAGGCACTGCCTTTTCAGAAATAAATTTTTTTATACTATAGGTATAAATGTCCTCCATATTATGTATTTCAATTTATAATTTCCCCCTTTTCTTTTTCCACAGCTCCACATCATCTTCTACTATTTTTAGTAATTGTTCAGCTTTTGTCATCAAATTATCAAAATCACTAGCAAACCTAGTAATTTCTCCATTTAACTTATCCATCCATTTGTAGAAAGATATTGATATTGATTTGTCTTTGTGCACTTGGTCCAGGAACTTCTAACTTTTAGGAGACTTTACATCTAAATCAAAAGGGACCATTGTCAGTGGCTGAGGCAGAGGATAATGAAGTTGATAAATGTACTTGGCCATTTCACAAAGGGTCTATTTTAGTTTCATCTTATCTTCAGTGTCCTTTTTTACTCGGTGACTGATCTTCTTATTGGCTGAATCAAAGATTTTTAAATCAGTAGCCCTGGTGGACATGCCCAGATCTATCTTTTCTACATGGAAGTCACTTTCTATAACCTCATCACTGGTTTTATCTGAGTTTGGTTTGAAAATCTCTACCATCCAATGTCCTGTTTTAGTATCCACATCGACCATGGCTTCTACCTTTGGCTTCGTACTTCTTGGGGTTTCCCCGAGAGATTTTCTAACCATGTCTCCTACCATTTCAATATTCAAAGGGCTTGCTGGACTCTTATCCATTTTAACCTTTCTTTTATGCTACTTTTCACTCTCTTCTGGTTCAAGATCAATTATAATGCAAGGGATTGATTCTACCTTTTATTTCCTTTTGCTCCTGGTTCTTGTAATCCTCAAGGATTGTATAGGGATTATTTCTCTCTTTTCAATACAATCTTCAATTTTAGTTTTGGATGCACCTGCAGAAATAAATTCCTCATTTTCATTAGTAATAGTGGGAGAAGTGGTGAGTTTTGAAATCCTTATACTCTTCTTGCTTACTGAGAGAGGAATATCTTGTTTTTTCTTCTTTCTTATTTCCTTCAACCACTTGTCTATTCTTTTGAACACATTTCCAGAGACAGCATTCAATTCATCTACCTCTTTTCTTTCCCAATCTATTTTCCTGGCCACTGCTTCACCATTTTTCTTGGTACATTCAGCTTCTTTTGCATCTTCTTCTACATTGGTGTCAAGCCCTTTAATTTTAAAAGGAAATAATAGGGAAATAATCTGATCGAGTGAAAACCGAGAATGAATTCTTTTCACAACCTCAAATTCATCAACACAGTCAGCCCAATAGTTTTCCAAACTCAGCTAATGTAGGAAGGTAGCATCTACTTGGAAGTGGTTCACCACAAATTTCTTACTATCAAAATAACTACCACTTTGATAATAAGGGAGGTTGAATATTTTGATTTTGGTATCAGGAGAAGACATACCATGTGTTAACCTAAGGTGATAGTCTCCCAAATCAATAGGAAAGAATGAACCCACCCTCTTTTAAGGTTGAATTTCAATATGAGCTAGATAATTTGTTTGCATATTTCCAACATAATGTACTTATCTAGACAATAGCGTGGGAGCTTCACAGTTTCACCACTAAAACCTCCTACCCTTAAATAGCTGAAGGTGGGGAAATGAATAAAGAAACTACCATAGGCCTTAATCAACTCCATAGCCTCTTTAGACATTCTGTAATTTATCTTCCCCCTTAGCTCAAAGAGAAGCTTGGCCAGGAAAGTATCTTGCACTCTTCAGAAATTTCTCAGGTTCTTCTTCTTTTGCAGGTAAGAATGGTATTCGTAGATCATCTTGTCATCTCTCCATGGTTTATGAGGCAGACCTTCCTAGTTTCTACAGATGGCTAGGATAGAAAATAGATATGAGGACATGTACAAATTAGAGGCTTCTGCAGACTGGGATAGCTCTTCATCTAGCCTTGCCACTATTATTTTGGCCCAGTCTACATATTTTACATTAGTTAGAATGGTTTGAATGAGGAAGTACATCCATTCCTCCCACATTATGTCATTAGGTTTTCCCCTTAATCTATTCAACATGAAAACAATATCTCTTACCTCTCTTACCAAATGGTCCTTTTTCAGAGGTTTAGGAAGTCTGGAACCTCCTCTTTCAGCCTTGGACAACAAGTCCCTTGCTATATTGTTACTATAATCTTTGAAATTTCAGACAAAATCTTCTTTAGATTTTTCAAAGTCACAAGTGACATAAGTCTCTGCATGGGGAATTCTCAGGGCTGCCATTATTGTTTGCGGTTCATAGCCACCAACATTTCTCCAAAAGGAAGGCAGATACATTTATTTACCCTGTCATACATATTTCTACACTCCATCACTAATTTAGGGCACAAAGTCACTTCAAGAAAACTAACAGCCTCCAACAAACTGCTTTCAACGATTTTGGCATTTCTAACTTTGTGAACAATCTCTGCAATGTCATCGTTGACAAGAACTATATCTTCCATTTATGTTAAATAGCTACTTATAGGAGAAAACTTATTCTCCTTTACAAATTTGGCCTGCTGAGCCGACTTACTAGAACTACCCATGATAATTCCTAGTGTTATTGATTCAGAAAATAGATATGAAACAATAGAAACTTCCTTTCTTACAGTATGCAATTCTTAAAAACCAGATAGGAAAATGAGAGAAAATACTTTGAGACTCACCGATGCCAACACTTCCACTTGCAGAGAAAAACCTTCAAAGATCTTCAATCCTGTCTAGCTTTCCAATAGAATGCGAAAATAGAAATGACAAAGAAAGGAAAGCTGAATACATACATTTAAGTCACTTATTTTTAGTAATTATGATTACTTTTCATGAATCAATGATTCTTGCCATCAATAGCTAGCCATGTCCTATCACATTTCCTGCTTACTTGGGCAAACTGTACTTTTAGTTGAGTTGATTTCACTCCCTGTCTTTTCAGAAATCAATTTCATAAAATGCGAGTGACATTTGGTACGTGCCGAGTGTGTCCGATCATTATTGCATTTATGTATCTTGAACATTGAACTGTGATGCGCCAATTTCAAATTTTGAGATCTCACATGCCTTTAGCCATGAATTGACACAAATAATAAATACAATGAAGTGATGCAGGACGTGAGAGATGAAAATGAATTATGAACATAAAAGGTATGGTTTAGGATTCAGGATCTCAAAAAATGTGATGCCAAGACAAAAGAGATGTAGGCTAAAGAAGGAAGGATCAATGCAAAATGAGAATTTGAACTTTGAACTTTGAACAAGTGAGTTTAAGGTTCATAGTTCAATATTACATTACACATCTGATGCAGGTTTGCAAAACTTACCGATCAAAGAGACAAGCGTGAACTTGCACATCGGGAAATAAGATGTTAAACTTTGAACATTGACTTCAAGGTTCAAGATTCAATATACAACCTGACACTTTACAAGCCACTTGACAAAAATTTAATCAAAATATTTTGACCTAGAACAAAGGGTTTGATAAATAAAATGTAATTTTGTGTTTTAGATTTTCAGAATTAAAAGACGGAAGAGAGTAGAGAATAGAGTAACAAGAAATAAGCAAATGAATGAAAATTAAATCCTATGGACATAAACCATTTGTAAACCATTCCTTACAAATTGAATGTTGGGAGAGATTTGGAGTAAACCCACGAAGCATAAATTAGACCAAGTCATAATTCACTACCCCACAAATGCAAGCATTTGGAGAGAAGATGTATTCACTCGTACAAGATATTCAAAATCAATCAAATTGTGAATCCACCAAGATGTGCACACCCACAAGACAGATTTATCATTAAGCTCAAATATGATCCCTTCCACACATTCATGAAAGCAAGGTAAAGCAAACAACAACAAACTCCGACTAAAGAAATGCGAATTCAAAGCATAATAAACAAGAGGCTCTCTGAAAAATAATGAATAATGCAAGAATACATTCAATAATTTCACATAGGTAGCAGAAATTCACACACCACGAATGAAACACCAAATGTATGTCTTTATTGCACTAATAATCAGCCCTTTTACATTCATTTGTGATTACAATATATAGAGTTTGATCCATAAATCTGAATTCTAACTTTAGGGCATCAAAGAGAAAAAATAAATTAAACTAAAACCTTACTAAAAGGGAAACTACTCTTAACTGATACTAGATAACTTTCATGGATTCTTGAATCCATTTACAATCAATTTTCCCATGCAAGGAGGGTCAAACTCGCCAAGAATAAAAGAGAAAAGGAGGGTTTATTCTGAAAATTGGAGTCTTCTTCTCGTTTCTTAGAGTTTTCCTTGGATTCTTCATCTAGAGGCTCTTCTGGCGGTGGAGACTAGTAAGAGACCCTTTGTCCCTTCAAAAAAAACTCAAGCTAACCATCAATCTGATCAAGACCTTGACCTCAACTCCAAAAGTTTTTAATGCCCCAAAATTTCATAAGTGTTAAATAACCAAAATTTTGATCTGAAGTTTAGACTTGTTAGAGGTCGAAAAGGCTGAAATATATAGAAGGCCGAAGAGGCTGAAAAACTTGGAGGGTCAAAAAGCTGAAGAACCTGGAAGGCCAAAAGGATGAAAACTCGAAAGGTCAAAGAACTTGGATGGCCGAAAGGCTAAAAACTCGGAAGGCCAAAAGCCCAAAGAACCTTGAAGGACAAAAGGCCGAAGAAATATTCTGCTTGTAGGGCCGAAAGACCAAAAGGCTGGAAGTTGCATGTCCCGAAGGGGCCAAAAGGCTAAAAGGCCGAAAGGCTAAAATACTAAACTCTGCCTTAGGGAATTCTATCGAATCTTTGGATATTTCTTCTTCAAAATGTTTTAGTGGTCCAAGGGGTCATTTTGGGAATACTTCTAGGTGTGCAGCCCTGGAGCCTTTGTATGACCTCCTAAACTTCCTCATAGTTTATCTTATTTCTTTTCACTCTTTTGATCTTTCGTTCTTGCTTCTCTTTGAAGGTAGTTAGTTCAAAAGAAAAGAACTTGATCTCCTCTATGTGGTTTTTCATCTTCATCATTTCTTCTTTTGAATAGAATAATTTTTGCAGGGATTCCTTGGTTCTTACACTTGCCATGATGTTCCTGAATGGTTGGACCACTTCTTTAGATGGACATAAGATATGCTTAGCTTCATCCCATTACACATCAAGGCTGATCCCTGTGAAGAAGACATCTATTTCTTCCACCCATTCTAGGACTTCTTTCTGCTTCTCCAGTATGGAGGCTTGACAATTTTCATAAACGCTAATTATCTTGATTATGCGCTTGATCCATATCTCAAAATTTTCTAGATCCTCACCTTTATATATCTTTACCAGGATCTGGAAGCATTGTTTCTTGATGATCTACAAATCTTGAAGGGTGGCTCACCATATGCTTGTCTCAGACTCTAGGCCACCCTCATTTTTCATCAAATCAATTAAATTTGTAGCCTCTATGAGAATAACCCTATATTGTTTGAATATTTGCTAAATGGCACCTTCCCCATACTGCTCAAAATCTTCCTTCCAATCTACACTTTCTTTGATGAAGGATGGGGTTAAACCAGCCAACATGTCTGTGGTGTTTCTCTTATCTAACATTGCCTGTAATGAGGCCTTTGGGTAGTTGGGGTCAATAGGACCAACCATTTTTTAAATGAACTTATTCAAGGCTTCATTCTACTTTGTCAAGATTTTTATGGTTTCTTCATCCTTACTCATGAACCCCAGAGCATGTTTGAGCCCCAAGGTTGCTAGTGTATTTCTCCCTTCCCTGGTAGGTTCCCCAAAATCTACCTCCTTAAATGTATAGTTTTTCAAGGTTGCTTGCATCTGAGAGGTGCTAGCAGATGGGATTGCAACCTGTTCTTTCCAGCACCCCCTAGTGTCTTGAGTGACATAGGACATTTTCCACGCTGGTAATATGACCTTCATCTAATGAAAAGATTTCCTTAAGGATGATATATCTATATTTTCCCCTTCATCATCATCTGTGTATGTTCTTTTCCTTAACTAGATCTCTTTAGTAAACCATGTGGGCTTACTAGATGTGGTGACTAGCTCATATGGGGTAACCTGAAGAACTGAATCCAAATTTTGGGACCTTGGAGTTAGCTATTTATCTAGCCCTTGTTCTTGTTCCTATCTCTATTCCCCTTCATTCATTTCTTATCGACATTCTTCTTCCTTTTCCCTTTCCTCTTCTGCCTTGTATTCTTCGTCCATTGTCTCATCTTATTTTTCCTGGGCTTTATTTTCATCTCCTAAGGAGATAACTACCCGTTTGGTATTGAGACCAGTCATGACCTTTAATGTGGTATCGAAAGGTGACACAGTCTCTATGGTTACTGACCCTCTAGGGGTCAGGATGTGGAAAGGCAGAGGTTTTGATGATGGTGGAGGAGGTGTTGGGAGATTTGGAAACAGAAGTGGAAGAGTAGTTAGAGTTGGGAGAAATGGTGGTGGAGTAGGAATAAGAGGTGGAAGAGTAGTTGGTGGAGCTGGAATGTGAGGGGGTGTTGTAGAAATAATGGTTTATGTTGTGGTCTCCTTCCTCATCACCTCTTGGGTGATTGGGAACTCTTTATCCCTGAGCCCTTGATCTGTCTTAGAGCTTGTTCCCACAGTAGGCATATCTGGCTTTGGATTGCTGAATTGAGTGGGATGTGGAGTCAAAGTTACTTGTGGTTGAAAAAGAGAAGGATCATCTACCTCATACCCTATTGCATAACCTGGCGTGTCCTAGTCTGGGTCCGAGAAACCTTCCAGACCCTCAAAGTCTGACATTTGGAACTCATCCGATCCTAGAGCATCCAAGAGATTATCTTTCTCTTTAGGATCCTTCTGGTGTTTCCTACTAGTCTCCTTTTCTCTCCTTTTCTGGGACCTTTTCCTTTTGACTAGAGGGCCCTCTCCCTCTTCCTCTTCTTGTGGGTCCTCCTATATAGTTTCTAATTATGGAGACACAAAATCCTTTTTCCTCTTATATGTCTTCTTGCCTTTTCCAGTGGCAGGAGAAGATTTATCAGAAGTGGATGGTCCTTCATCCGATGAAACCTATGTTGGCCCCATGGGAGGATCTATTTTCCTAGTCATTCTTGTTTTAGGAGCGTTGGGTCTTATGTTTGATCCATGCTCCATTGCACGTTCATGGCCATATACCATGATTGGCTTCTATGGTGGTGCCTTCTTGTATTGCAACACTATTTTTATCTCCCCGCATTGTTTATCTGCCTTCTTGGGTAGATCTATAAACATTTTCATATGTATTGGGCTCATCTTGTAGGGTCTTTTAATCCATTCCTCCATTGTTCTCATCACATGCCTTGCCTAGAAATTTATATCATCATATTCATCTTTATCAACCTCTGCGTTCATGATGGGCCGGTCATATATTTGGTCATCTATATAAATGACCTCTAGGACCTCCTCTAAATCATACTCCCACACTTTTGAGGGAATGGGATTCTTTATCACTTCTTCTAGGGTAAGAGTCATTCTGAAATAATCCCAGATTCTAACCTCATGGGCATCTACGTAGTTCTTCCAGTGATCTTCCAGGTGTGGTTCTTGAACGTAGAACTTGCCAATAATGTGGTTGTAAGTTCCTATAGGGTCAAAATGAGGCTGCACTATGTTGTAAAGTTGTAGGGGACATTCATCCCATTCAAAGGCCAAAGATTTATAGACCCTCATATCCTGTAGGTTATATGGCCCTATGGAGATGGGAAAATCCCAACAGTGTTTCTTCTTGGGCTTTATGTGTTCATATGCATCTGCGAGTTGCCTAGCCATCTATAAGATGATTATCCAGTTGGATGGATACCTGGGTAACTTATTTGGTGTCATAGTTGATCCCACTATCCAAATGTAAGTGAAGGTTCTAAATTTTATGTAGTAAACCCCTATGGCCCTCACTTTGGAGGTTGCTTCTTCTAACATCCCTTTTGCAAAATCACTCTCAATGGATCGGATGATTGCAAAAATGAAGGCGTGATTGACTATCCTATAGTCTGGGCTATCTTTGGACATTTTTTCCTTTTTTTGTAGTTGGGGGTACATGATGTGAGGCCATACATTGGGATCATTTAGGCTTCCCCTCTTAATGAGTCCTGAGTAATCTGCCTGTGCTGCCAATAGGTACACCACATAGGTACTCATGTAAAACTTGGGGTTGTGTCTCACTACCACCAGCTATTCATCCAACTTACCTCTCATGATGGTCCCCCAATCAAGCCTATCTTTGCGGCCTCTGATTCTTTGCATCAGTAGAATCATCCAATTATTTAGTTGGGAGGATTGTGGTAATCCATATACTTATCTCAGCATTGTTATGGCTGCCTTAATATCATCCTTAATGTATCCCCTCCTTAGGTCTATCTTGTCCAGCTTAGTTTTGGGGAGGGGCTACTTGAGGTAATTGTCATTGACTATTTCATATGCCTCTACCCCTTTGTTTCTGAACCACAAGTTTCCCTTCTCTATAAAAAAGTCATATAACCTATCTATGACTTTGTGGAGGTGGAACACATCCTCTATGATGTCTAGCCTAATATCCAGTACTACTTGGCCCTCTGTATTGTGAACCACCCTTTTGTTAGAGTCATAATGGTGTGCCAAGGTCATGATTAGTTCAGGTGAGGTCACGACCACTAGGTGGGCTACCACATTGACCAGTCCTACCAATACCAGTGTAGTGAAATCCTTTGATCTCCCGACTGGTTAGGCCAACCTTGTCAGGAATTTATCCCAATCTACATTCCTGATATCAGTATCAGTGATTTCAATGCTCTTGTTGCCAATTTTGGAAGGGGGAGTGTTCCCCTTGTATAGGTACTTCATGGGCGACGCTGTCTTTTTCTCAGGCATTTCTATAATGAAACATGCAAGTATAAGTATTTTATTTGAGGGAAAACTAAAATAAAGCTGACTTAAACTAAGAAAATAGAGGAAAAAACTCTCTAAGTAACCAAGAATGAAAGTTTTCACACTTTCAGGCCTTTCAGGGTTTCAGACACTGAAAATGGGTTAGGAGGATTAAAAGGACAAAAGTATGAAAGACCACCATTGAAGAGAAACCTTTGTTGGTCTTGTCGGTATCTGAAAGTCTGAAAGTTTTGTGAATGCCAAAAATCTGAACATGTTACCAAGGTTGACACTACTTTCGGTGATTCAGACCTGTCAGCATTTTGGACCTTTTAGAGGTCTGAAAGGCTGAAAAGCCCAAATGTCTATAATTCTGAGATTTCACTAAGGTGGACACCACTTGTTGGAATTTGGACCTCTCAGCATTTCAAACCTTTTAGAGGTCTGAAAGGCCAAAAAGTCTGAATCTTCATAATGGCACTTGGAGAGTTAAACCAACCTAGTTTTTGGCCTTTTGGAGGCTAAAAACCTGTGACAAAGGTCATGACCAAAAGGAAACAAAAACCCTAACACCAAAACTAGAAAGGAATAGACCTATTCTAACAAGGAGGGACTTCCTTGCTAAATGATGAAGGTGCCAAAGGCTCTAAGAGACCAGGGGAGAGTGAAGTCCACATGCCCTAGGTCAGACAAGCATTAGGAATGAAAACCCCAAAACCTAAACCATAAAGAGGGAAAGAAAAACAAAGGACAATGAAGGAGGAACCTACCTCAAAGGATCTAGGAGTAGGGAAGGATGACACAATGGATCTTAGAGGCGCGGGGTGATCAGTCTTAGGATCGAGCGTGAAAATAGCAAATTCACGAGCTCTCGAGAAGTTGGAATCACAAACGGTGAACTAAGAGAGATTAGGGCCCTTTGGCCATTTATAACCTGTGAGGCTTATATCAACACTTTTTGTGTTTCATGGTCCAAAAAACTAAAAGTCAGGGGGTAGAAACCCTCAGACTTTTAGCCATTTCAGCATTTTGGAGTACTATGGTCCTCTAAAAGGCCAAAAAAATGTGTCTTCTTTGTTTTATCATGCTGACATCCTTTTTTATGAGACTAACCGGGTGAGGAATTAGGGGGCATACCAGACCAAAAGACAAAAGAAACAAAAAAGGAGGGTCCCCATGGTTAGAGGACAAAAATATTGGGTGTGTGTTGTGGACCCACAACAAATAGCCCTAACAAAAGGAGGAATGACCAAGGCATTTCTTCATCATAAACACTCTTACGGAATGTAGCTTTGTAGTAGAACAAAACCAAGAGGTGTTGGTGTTGAGAATTTTCCAATGACTTCCAATTTGAGGTTTTCTACTGGTTTCCTAAGGTGTGTTCATGTGTATTCATTTCTTCAACCTTGGTTGTGGTACCTAGAATGTTTGCTAGCTGCCCCCAACCTCTGCCAAGTAGACCAGGGTTTCTTGGAAAGAGCTTTGCTACCAGTTAGACATTCATAGCCCAGACAAAGTTTTCCCCAAATCCCAAGTATAACCTTTCTCTACTACCAGTCAGGAATTCATAGCCCTAGTAGAGGTTTCCATAGTCACCCAAGTCCGTTCTACCTACTAGTTTGTAGCTTTCTCACTTTTGAGAGTTCTATCTTTGGAAAATCCTTTTATTTCTTTTGCATGCTTCTAAAATGTGTTACATCTCAAATTTTCATGTACTCCATGTGTTCAGGTCCATAATTACTTTTCTTTCATATTTGATTTGATTTGAGCAATGATTAGGCTGTGTCACCCAAGTCTCACACTTGTGACCTCTTTGGGGCACTTTTCTTTTGTGTGCTTCTTTTTCTCTCTCTTCATATTTCCTCTTTTTTTTTGTTATTTCCTTTGCATTAAGTTCAAACTTGGGTTCTGGGATTAGTGGCTACCCAATTCTATGCACTCATGCTAGTTTCAACTGACAAACTCCCAAGACACCGACACTCTCAGGCATCATCTCTTAGTGTGTTCTATGATCATGATGATCGAGCTTTAAACTCCTTCATGTCTGTCAATGATAATTATCACCACTTTGCCTTTTTGGAGTGTCCCTTGCATTGCACATATCTTTGGATAATTTGACTAAGAAATACCCTTGCTCCAATCTATGGACTACCTTGGAATGGATCCAAAGCACACTGACCCAAAATGACAAAATGAGCCCCCCAAAAAAGGAAAAAACCACCACAAATGGAGGAAAGGACTGACGATGAAGGCGATGAAAAAAAAAGAAAGGAAACAAAGAAGAAAATGGGACTATGGTACAAGGGATGGAAGACAATATCACTTAGGATCCAAAGTAATGTTTGAGATATTTCCCATTGACTTGCAATGGGGTCAACTCTCCATTCAAAGTGCTAATGCTAAAAGTTCTTTTCCCCAGGATCTCTGATATCTGATAAGGGCTTGTCCACAGTCTTTGGAACTTCATGTGTCTGCCCGACTTTTCTTTCACCTCTAAAGGCTTTAATGGTAGCTCTCTTGTTGAACCACCTCTTAACTATGGCTTGATGCTTTGATATATGCTCCAAGGCAAATGTTCATTTCTCCTCTAGGTTAAGGAGATTCATGAGCCTGACTTGCATTTGATCTTCACCTCCCACATATTGGTCCATGAATCTGAGGACTAGGATATTTAAGTTCATAGGGAAGACTAGTTGTAATCTATAGACTAGTTGGTATGGAGACGTCCCCAGGGCATTTTTGATCTTTACGCGATCAGTCCATAAAGCATATTTTAGTTGCATGTGCCAATCCCTGGGGTTTTCATCTAGGAGGTGTTTGATCACTATTGTTAAGTTATTTTTTTCTAGACTCTTCTACACCATTTCCTTGTGGATAATAATTTGAAGTGAACTTGAGGATTACCTGGTTTTTGAAGGCCCATTGTGTGAGCGAGGTAGAATAAAAAGAGGGAGTATTGTCACATACCAAATATAATGGCATCCCAAACTTGGTTATGATGTGCTCCTCCAATAATTTGGTCATGACCTCTGTAGTACAATTCTTCAATGCTTGGGCCTCCATCCAGCATGTGTAGTAGTTGGTAGCTATCAAAATGAACTTGTGTCCTACAGATGAACGAGGGTTAATCAATCCAACAAAATCTAACCCCCATTGGGCAAATGGGTGTACCTTGTATATTGGTTTTAAGGGCATTGTTGGGTTTCTCTCTCTCATTCCACTTTTATGGCAAGTGTGGAAAGCTCTCACATGTTTGCTGGTGTCTCTAAATATTGTAGGCCAGAAATATCCTGCCCTTAAGATTTGGAGAGCTATTGCATCAACTAACCCATGTCCCATTCTGTATTTATCATGGGAATCTTCTAGGATTTTCTTTGCCTCGAGTCTGTCCAAGCACCTTAGGTATAGACCCTCATAATGGCGTTTATATAGTTGTCCATTCTTCAACATGTAGGAGTTGCTTTTGATTCTCAAGGCTCTTCTCTAGGAACCAATCATCTCCTCTTGGCAATGATTTTGCAATAGATAGTACACTATCTCTTGATACCATACATCGGTGATCACACCTTGATTGGTGTAGGTTTGGCAGACTAGGCCTTCTGCAACCTTAGAGATCAGCTTTGTCAGGCCTTGGCCCCTTACTAGTTTCATTGGCTGGATTTCAAGGTCAAACTCATGGAGGGTTATCATCCATTTTCCTCTCTGCTCTCTCATCTCATTTTGCATCAAAAGAGATTTTACGGCTACGTCTAGAACTATCCTAATGAATTTACTTCTCAAGATGTAATATCTAAACTTTTTTACCGCTTTGATGAGAGAAAATGACTGTTTATCCAGGTTTGGGTATTTGAGCTCCGCATCTATGAAAGGGAAACTCATGAAATCTATGGGTCTCTTGTCTTCACTGTTCTTCTTCTGTGTGAGGATGCCTGCACATGAGTGCTTAGATGCAAAAGAGTAAACCTTAATAGGGATAGTGTAGTCTGGGCTGACCAGGATCAGTGCCGTTGCAATAGAATTTTTAATCTCCTCAAAGGATTTCTTAGCTAGGAGAGCCCATTCAATCTTGGCATATTTCTTGAGCATGTCGTTCAATGGTTTTACTATCTCTACGAAACCACTAATGAACTTCCTTAGGAGGTTTTTCTTCATGAAGAAAGATTTTAGTTCTTTGCGGCTATGTGAGGTGTTAGATTTAGAATGGCCTCTACCCTTTTGAGATCTATGGGTATCCCCTTCTTAGAGATGATATGTCCCAAGATTTTTCCTTTAGTTACCCCAAACATACATTTCTTGGGATTGAGGGAAATCCTGAATTCCTTGCATCTTTGAAGGCATTTTCTGAGGTCATTTAAGTGGTCAACTCTTTGTTTTGAGAAAATTGTGAGATCATCCATGTATATGATAATGCACCTCCTGACTAGTCCCTTGAAAGCTATGTCCATTTATCTTTGAAAAGTATCCCTGGTGTTAATCAGTCCAAAAGGAATCTGGCGGTGAGTGTAGGTTCCCCATTTAGTTATGAATGTTCTTTTTAGCCTATCCTCTTCCTGTACCATCACCTAGTTGTAACCTGAGTATCCATCCAGAAATTACATCATTTGGGACATGTTGACCTTTTGAAGCACTTCATCGAGAGATGGAAGGGGGTAATTATCCTTTTGATAAGACTTGTTAAGGTTTTAGAAATCCACGCACAATTTGATCTCTCAAGTTTTCTTGCTTGTAGGCACTAGGTTTGCAACCCAGGTAGAGTAATAGATTGGGAAGATTATCCTAGCATCGAGCAATTTTTGGACTTCCTTTTGGATCATGGGTTCCATAGTAGGGTTCACGGGCCTCTATCATTTCCTAAAAATCTTGGAGTCTAGTTTTAGAGGGATGTTGTGCACTATGACTGAGGTGTCGTATGTCTTCAACTCTTCATAGCTCCATGCTATGACATCTCAATAATCAGTGAGGAGCTGGACCATTTTATCCTTCTCTTCTTTGGTTCCTACCTTTCTAATGTGGACCTCTCTAGGTTCTTCTTCCATTCCAAGGTTGTATGTATCACATTCTTTACCATCTGGTGTTATGTCTGGGTGCCTCCTTACTGTAGTCTTGTTGCTATCAAAAATCCTCTCTAGTTCCACCATCCCTTTGGGTATGGTATTGGTCCTCAGATTTATGAAACCTTGACCATCAAGATCTTCATGTTCAACTACTTCTTCACCTTCCTTTTCCTTGTCTATGATATGTTTTTCAAACACACTGGCACACATGATAAAATCCAAGATGTGTTGATCATCTTGGAAGACTTGAAAATTAGTGACGTTGTCTGGAATGGTCAGGGCCGCGACAAGTACAACCTTGAATTTATTTAGCTTGGATTTCTCCATTGGATGTAATGAACTGGCTGATACGGCTAGGGCATTAGCAATAATGTTTTTTCTTATTGGGATGGTTTTGATGTTGAAAGCATCGAAATCATTGATTAGGTCCCATGCTCTATTTTGGTAGGCTGAGAGCCTCTTATCATTGCAAGTATACTAACTATGGATCTTCTTGACAACCAACTGTGAGTCCCCTTCTAATGTCAATATTTTTGTTCATTTTTCATGGGCCAGGAGAAGTTTGTGGACTAGCACTTCATATTCTGCAACATTGTTAGTGTACAAAAATTTTAACCTATAAGAAACATAGAAAGACTTACCTCTTGGGTTTATTAATTCAATCCTTGCGCCTGCTCCCTATTTTCATTTGGAACTATTGAAGTGCAATTTCCATATCTGGGGTTGCTTAGTAGGTTTAGAATTGGCTATTTTTCTCTTGGGAGAGCCCTTGGTTCTAAGTTTCTCCCCCTTTTCTCCATCACTATCAGAAGAGGTCAATTCTCTAGCATTTTGGGTATGTCCAGGTTTGGGGTTTTCAACACTTTTACCACCTTTGTCTTCTAGAATTCCTTTGAAAGGGAGGCATGATCTGTCATTGGAGGTACTCCAGTCACTAGGTATGTTCATAGTAGGAATTCTTTCATCATAATCTGACTCATTATCTCGATCTCGGCTTGGAGTGATTATATTGACTGGGCTATCTATTTTTGGCGGGGTGTTACTTTTGTCCTTGATCTTGAGGAGGTCCTCTTTTATTGTTGGCTTTTCTGATGGCTTTATTGGTAAGGGAATCTAGGCCAATACCCATGATAATGCTTCCTAGGAATTGGGGCATGTGAACTCAGAATGGATGGCCTAGTGCAGTCGGTAGTACCTCGACAGTAACACAATGTTAGGGTCTATGTCCTAACCCAAGTACCATAAGAAAGCTATCCTGTTGTTGATGAAATGTTGGAAGATGTCATCATCATTATCTAATTCTAAGAGACCTAAAATGGGGCTGTGGTCTAATTCTTCAGCTTCCTTGATTCAAAACATGAGGATGTTGTCGACCCGATAAGTGCCCAAATCTGTCTGGGTGAACATGACTTCATTCGGGGCATTGTACTTAGTGATCATATTTCTCAATTTAGGCTCTGCATTGATCTTGATCTGGTTATTCAAACCTCTCCATGGTAGTCACAGCTAGGTGAAATCTATGGAAAACCTCCCTCTCAAGCACTTGGTCCATTCTCGACTCAACAACATCCCATAAGTTTCAGGTATGTCCACTATATACACATTAATTTATTCTTGTATTCTAGGATCTACAACCAATTGAATATGTACATCTTTGAGAAAACCAATCACCTTGACCTTGGTCTTATCTAATTGCATGACCACTCAATTTGTTACTTAGGGCACCATCCCTAACTTTTGGCAAATTGACACTGGCATGACATTGGACAAAGCTCCTGAATCAATTAGGCAATTGTGTAGGTTCTTCCCAAACATCCATAGATTGAGTAAGAATGGTGGGACTTCCATCTTATCCTTAAACATTGTGGGGAATGCCTCAGATGTGTTGATACTAGATGTAGGTGTCCTTGTGTTGTTGGTTGACGAGCCAAGTTTTGAGTGGTCCAGAGATCTTAGAAGGGCCTCCTTCTGAGATGGGCAGCCTTGCAGCCATTCAAACATAGATATGATTGCTTTAGTTTTCTTCAGTTCATCAACTATGCTATATTTATCACTTGACTAGGCTGCACCTCTATAGCTAACATATGTACTCATTGTAGGGGTGTCAAACCACTCAGGCCTTTAGGAGGCATGAGATTTCTACTAGCCTAAGGATCTGGTGGGGTTGGTTGTTTTCTTGGGGGAATACTATTAGTAAGAGGTTCCTTTCTTCTCTAAAGGTTATATGATTTTTGATGATCATTCTGGAAGGCATGTACTTCAGAATGTTTAGGCTCATTCTCTCTCTGGAAGGGAAACATGAACTCATCCTCTCTGGCAAAAGCATCCAAGCCTTTCTCATTTCTAGACTCATAGGAATCGAACACCATGGGATTAAATTGCACCCAGGGCTCCTCTGGGTTTTGGATGTAGTGATCACGGGAGTTGTTCCCATACCCATCATTGCCTTGGTGTGGTCTTGGAGCCCTAACAAAATTAGTCTCTGAAGCCTCATAAGCATTGGCATCGTCTGCTAAGATGTTGTTGTCGTTGGGTCTAGTGTTCCATGGCTGGTTTGGCTTTTGTTTCCCAAACTGATTCTCTTGTGAATTTTTGTTGTTGTTGTTGTTGTATGTATTGAAGCCTTGGTTTGGATTTTGGGGGTATGTATTTGGTCCATCTAATGTCCTTTGATATCCACCCTGATTTTGGGATGGATTTAACTTCATTTAGGTGAGCTCGTTGGTGAGTTGTGATAGGGTCTTCTTCATGGTGTCCAACTTGAAGGCCATAAGGGTATCAGGCTCTGCTTGGAGTATAACTATCTATTCCAAAAGTGTTTTTTTGTGAGCCTCATAACCGAGATAATTAATAGATGGGGGGATGGCTACAAATGGTTACACTGGGATGGGATTCAACATAGGTGTGTGAGTGGCCAGAGCATGATTTCTTGTTGTGAATGGATGTGGGACTGCAAGGTTATTCATGGTAGGCACTACCACATAAATCCCTTCTTATGGGTCCATCTGCTAGGTGAATATGATGGCTTTGTTATACATTTTTTCCATTGTTTCCCTATCCATTGGGGGAAGCCTCCTTAGGAAGATTGAGGTGAAAGGGTCCAAAGCTTTTAAGTAAACTTGTATGACAGCCTCATCTAGTATGGTGTAAGGAGCTTCCATCTTTTGATGCATCTTGTGAAAACAATGATTGAGCATGGCAATGGGTTCCTTAGGATATTTCCTCCATGTGATGAATTGGTGATGTGTTGTGGCGGGATCCACATATAACTTGAATTGATTGAGGAATTTGGTTTCAAATTCATTCCATGTAGAGATAGATCCTCATGGTAAGTTCAGGTACTAATTGTATGAAAACTCTCCCAAAGTGTATGGGAATAGATGACAAACAATGTCTTGGTGGCCAATCTCTTTACGGTTAAAAATTTCCTTGAAGGCGTGGATGTGTTCTTCTGCTATCCTTGATTCACCATATATGAATCAGGTGCAAAAATTCTCCAAATTTTTGGGTAACTCATGGAGCTTCCCAACAAAGTTTAGAGGTTAGCTCATTGCATTGGCAAAAAAGGCCATCAGAGGAGGTTGCTGCAAATTCTGATTTTGCATGTTCATATTTTGCACTATGGCTACGATGACAGTCAGGGCAGCGATATGTGATTGTTTTTGAAGAGAATTCTGAGAGTTGGTAAGGAGGTGAGAGGATTTTTCCTTATTCTTCCCTTTGTCGCTGCAAGTTCTACAATGGTGGGTGAGTTCAAGGAACTTGCCTCTCTTCAGAGATGATCTAACCAATCACTCGAATCTCTCTGGAGAGAAAGATCTAATGTTATCCAACTTTTGAGTCTTGAGGCCCTCCTTCTAGCGCCACTTCTGTTGAGCATTCTTTTTACACAAGCCAACTTGCTAGGATCTTGAGATTCAATTTCCTCTCTTGAAAGAATAACAAGGTTATTCCCAAGGTTCTCCAGGGTTGGGACACAACCTCCTTGGTTACTAAGTTGAAGATAAATGTGATTGTTCACAAGGAGGCCTTTTATAGTATGTTCAAGACTTTAAACTGCAAAACACTTTAGTTCTTTTTGGTATTTTCTATTTTAACAAATATAAGGGTTTGATAAATAAAATGCAATTTTTTGTTTTAGGTTTTCAGAATAGAAAGATGGAAGAGAGTAGAGAATAGAGTAACGAGAAATAAGCAAATGACTGAAAATGAAATCCTACGGACATAAACCATTTGTAAACCCTTCCTTGCGAATTGAATGATGGGAGAGATTTGGAGTAAACACACAAAGCATAAATTAGAGAAAGTCACAATTTGCTACCCCCAAAGATGCAAGTGTTTGAATAGAATACATATTCACTCGTAAAAGATATTCAAAATTGAACAAATCATGAAGCCACCAAGATGTGCGCACCCACGGGACAGATTTATCATTAAGCCTAAAGATGATCCCTTCCATGCATTTGTCACAACAAGGTAAAGCAAACAACAAGAAACTCCAACTAAAGAAACATGAATTCGAAGCACAATAAACAAGATGCAATCTAAAAATAATGAATAATGCAAGCATACATTCAATAATTTTGCATAGGTAACAGCAATTAACACACCATGAATGAAGCACCAAATTTATGTCTTTATTGCATTAAGAATCTACCCTTTTATATTGATTTGTGATTACAATATGAAGATTTTGATCCACAACTCCGAATTCAAAATTTAGGGCATCAAAGAGAAAAAAAAATTAAACTAAAACCTTACTTAAAGCTAAACTACTCTTAGCTAATTCTAGATAACTTGCATGGATTATTGAATCCATTTACAATCAGTTTTCCCATGTAAGGAGGGTCAAACTCGCCAAGAAGAAAAGAGAAAAGAAGGAGGGTTTATTCTAAAAAATGGAGTCTTCTTCTTGTTAGTTATATTTTTGCTTGGATTCTTCATCTAGAGGCTCTTCTAGTGGTGGAGACTGGTAAGAGACCCTTAGTCCCTTGAAAATGAACTCAAGCTAACCATCAATCTGATCTAGAGTTCAACTGATGTGCAAAATTGTAATCTCACTAGAAACACCTAGATTTTTTGGACCCCGACCTCAACTCCAAAAATTTTTAATGCCCCAAAATTTCATAAGTGTTAAACAGCCAAAATTCTGGTCTGAAGTTCAGACTTGTTGGAGGCTGAAAAGCCCGAAATATCTAGAATGTCAAAAGGCCAAAAAACTTTGAGGGCTGAAAGGTCAAAGAACTAGGAAGGCCAAAAGGCCAAAAAATTGGAAGACCAAAATGTTGAAGAACCTGGAAGGCCGAAAGGCCAAAAACTAAAAAGGTCAAAAAGTTGAAGAACCTGGAAGGCCAAAACGCCAAAAAACTATTCTTCTTGTGGGGTCAAAAGATAGAAAGGATAGAAGTTGCATATCCGGAAGGGGCTGAAAGGCCGAACGACCAAAATAGTAAACTCTTCCTTAGTGAATTATGTCCAGTGTTTGGACATTTCTTCTTCAAAATGTTTCAGTGGTCCAAGGGGTTAGTTTGGGAATAATTTTGGGTGTGCAGCCCGGAGCCTTTGTATGACCTCCTAAACTTCCTTGTAGTTTATCTTCTTTATTTTCACCCTATTGACCTTTTGTTCTTGCTTCTCTTTGAAGGTTTTTAGTTTGGAAGCAAATAATTGGATCTCCTCTATGTGGCTTTTCATCTTCATCATTTCTTCTTTTGAATAGAATAATTGTTGCAGGGCTTCCTTTATTCTTACACTTGCCATGATGTCCCTGAATTTTATGACCACTTCTTTAGATGGCTGTAGGATATGATTAGCTTCATCCTAGTACAAATCAAGGCTGATCCCTATGAAGAAGACATCTATTTCTTCCACCCATTCCAGGACTTCTTTCTTCTTCTCCCGTATGGAGGCTTGACATTTTTCATTAATGCTAATTATCTTGATTATGCGCTTGATCCATATCTCAAAATTGTCTAGCTCCTCACCTTCATATATATTTACTAGGATCTAGAAGAATTGTTTCTTGATGATTTGAAAATCCTAGAGGGCGGCTTGCCATTTGCTTGTCTTACACTCTTGGCCATCCTCATTTGTCGTCAAATCAATTAAATTTGTAGCCTCTATGAGAATAACCATATATAGTTTGAATATTTTCTTGATGGCACCTTCCCCGTATTGCTCCAAATTTTCCTTCCAATCTTCACTTGCTTTGATGAATGATGGGGTTAAACCTGCCGGAAAGTCTGGGGTGTTTCTCTTATCTAACATTGCCTGTAATGAGGCCTCTGGGTAGTTGGGGTCAATAGGGCCAACCATTTTGTAAAAGAACTTCTTCAGGGCTTCATTCTACTCTGTCAAGGTTTTTATGGTTTCTTCATCCTTACTCATGAACCCCAGAGCATGTTTGAGCCCCAGGGATACTAGTGTCTTTCTCCCTTCCCTGGTGGGTTCCCCCAAATCTACCTCCTTAAATGTATAGTCTAATGGGTTTATTGCGTCTGAGGGGTGATAGTAGATGGGACTACAACCTATACTTTCCCTCACCCCCTAGTGTCTTGAGTGACATAGGACATTGTCCATGCTGGTAATATGACCTTCATCTGATGAAAATATTTCCCTAAGGATGCTATATATGTATTTTCCCCTTCATCATCATTTGTGTAAGTTATTTTCCTTAATTGGATCTCTTTAGTAAACCATGTGGGATTACTAGATGTAGTGACCGACTCATATGGAGTAACTTGAAGAACTGAATCCAAATTTTGGGACCCGAGAGTCACCTATTTATCTGGCCCTTCTTATTTTTCCTATCTCTATTCCCCTTCATTAATTTCTTCTTGATGTTCTTCTTCCCTCTCCCTTTCCTCTTTTTCCTTGTCTTCTTCTTCCATTATCTCATCTTTTTTTTTCCTGGCCTTTGTTTTCATCTGTTGAGGATCTAACTACCCCTTTGGTACTGAGACCTGTCATGACCTTTAATGTGGTATCAAAAGGTGACACAACCTCTATGGTTACTGATCCTCCAGGTGTCAGGATATGGCAAGGCAGAGGTTTTGATGATGGTGGAGTAGGTGTTGGGAGATTTGGAATCAAAAGTGGAAGAGTAGTTGGAGTTGGGAGAAATGGTGGTGGAGTAGAAATAAGAGGTGGAAGAGTAGTTGGCGGAGCAAGAATGTGAGGGGGTGTTTTAGCAATAGTAATTTCTATTGTGGACTCCTTGCTAATCATGTCTTAGGTGATTAGGGACACTTGATCCCCAAGCCGTTGATCTATCTTAGAGTTGGTCCCCACAGTAGGCATATCTAGCTTTGGATTGGTGAATTGAGTGGGAGGTGGAGTCAAAGTTACCTGTGGTTGAAAAAGAGAAAGACCACCTACCTCATACCCCATTGCATAAGCTATTATGTCCTATCTTGGGTTTGAGAAACCTTCCAAACCCTCAAATTTTGACATTTGGAACTCATCTGATCACAGAGCATCCAAGCGATTATCTTTCTCTTTAGGATCCTCCTGGTGTTTTCTACTGGTCTCCTTTTCTCTCCTTTTTTGGGACCTTGTAATTTTGACTAGAGGGACCTCTCCCTCTTCCTCTTCTTGTGGGTCCTCCTATATGGTTTCTAATTGTGGAGACATAGAAGCCTTTTTCCTCTTCTATGTCCTCTTAGCTTTTCCAGTGGTAGGAGAAGATTGTCCAGAAATGGAGGGTCCTTCATTTGGTGAAACTTGTGCTGGCCCCATAGGAGGATCTATTTTCCTAGTCATTCTTGTTTTAGAATCCTTTGGTCTTGGGTTTGATCCATACTCCACTACATGTTCATGGCCATATACCATGCTTGGCTTCTGTGGTGGTGCCTTCTTGTATTGCGCACTTTTTTTTATCTCCACGCATTGTTTATTTTCCTTCCTGCGTAGATCCATCAATGTTTTCATAGGTATTGGGCTCATCTTACAGGGTCTCTTAATCCATTCCTCCATTGTTCTCATCACATGCCTTGTCCAAAAATTTATATCATCATTTTCATCTTTATCAACCTTTGCGTTCATGATGGGCCGGTCATATATTTTGTCATCTGTACAAATGGTCTCTAGGACCTCCTCTTAATCATACTCTCACACTTTTGGGGAATATGAGTCTTTATGACATATTTTTCTAGGGTAAGATTCATTCTAAAATAATCCTATATTTTGACCTCGCGGTCATCTATGCAGTTCATCTAGTGATCTTCCAGGTGTGGTTCATGAACGTAGAACTTGCCAATAATGTGGTTATAAGTTCCTATAGGGTTGAAACAAGGTCGCACTATGCTATAAAGTTGTAGGGGACATTCATCCTATTCAAAGGCCAAATATTTACAAACCTTCATATCCTATAGGGTATATAGCCCTAGTGAGATGGGAAAATCCCAACAGTGTTTATTCTTGTGCTTTATGTGTTCATATGCATCTGCGAGTTACCTAGCCATCTCCAAGATGATTATCCAGTCGGATGGATACCTGGGTAAATTACTTAGTGTCAAAGTTGATCCCACTATCCGACTGTAAGTGAAGGTTCTGAATTGTATGTAGTAAGCCCCTATGGCCCTCACTTTGGCAGCTTCTTCTTCTAACATCCTTTTTGCAAAATCACCCTTAATGGATCAGATGATTGCAAAAATGAAGGCATCATTAACTATCTTGTAGTCTGCGCTATCTTTAGAAATTTTTTCCCTTTTCTATAGTTGGGGGCACACAATGTGAGGCCATGCATTGGGATCATTTAGGCTTCCCCTCTTGATGAGTCCCAGGTAATCTTCTTGTGCTGCCAATAGGTACACCACATAGGTACTCATGTAAAACTTGGGGTTGTGTTTCACTAGCACCAGCTATTCATCCAACT
Organism: Thuja plicata; assembly: GCA_018584345.1. Classification (NCBI taxonomy): domain Eukaryota; kingdom Viridiplantae; phylum Streptophyta; class Pinopsida; order Cupressales; family Cupressaceae; genus Thuja; species Thuja plicata. The sequence continues at coordinate 582,965 of MU224196.1, forward strand.
TATTGCTAATGGTGGTCCCCCAATTGAGCCTGGCCCTTCAGCCTTTGATTCTTCCTATCAATAGAATCATCCAATTCTTTCATCGGGAGGATTGTGGTAATCCATATACTCAGCTCAGCATTGTTATGGCTGTCTTAATATCATCCTTCATGTATCTCCTCCTTAGGTCTATCTTGTCCAACTTAGTTTTGGGGAGGGGCGGCTCGAGGTAATTGTCATTGACTATTTCATATGCTTCTTCCTCTTTGTTACTAAACCACAAGTTTCCCTTCTCTATAAAAAATTCATAGAACTTGTCTATGCCTTTGTGGAGGTGGAAGACATCCTTTATGATGTCTAGCCTAATATCCAGTACTACTTGGCCCTCTGTATTGTGAACTACCCTTTTGTTAGAGTCATAATGGTGCACCAAAGTCATGATTAGTTCAGGTGAGGTCATGACCACTGGGTGGGCTGCCATGTTGACCAGTCCTACCAATACCAGTGTGGTACAATCCTTTGATCTCCCAACTAGTTGGGCACACCTTGTTTGGAAGTCATCCCAATCAACATTCCCAATATCAGTACCAGGGATTTCAATGTGCTTGTTGCCAATTTTGGAAGGGGGAGTGTTCCCCTTGTATAGGTACTTCAAGGGAAAAGTAGTCTTTTTCTCAGGCATTCCTGTAATGAAACATGGAAGTATATGTATTTTATTTGAGGGAAAACTAAAAGAAAGTTGATTTTAACTAAGAAAATAGAGGAAAAACTCTCTAAGTAACCAAGAATGTAGGTTTTCACACTTTCAGGGTTTCAGCTGTCGAAAATGGGTTTGGAGGCCGAAAAGGCTGAAATTGCAAAAGAAAACCATTAAAGAGAAAGCTTCATCAGACTTGTCGATATTCAAAAGTCCAAAAGTTTTGCGAACGCAAAAAATCTAAGCACATTACCGAGGTTGACACCACTTTCAGGGATTCAGATCTTTCGAAGGTCTAAAAGGCTAAATCTCTAAAAGTTTGAGATTTCACTGAGGTGGACACCACTTTTGGGGATTTAGACCTGTCAACATTTCAGACCTTTTGCAGGTCCAAAAGGCCAAAAAGTATGAATCTCTAGAATGGCACTTGGACATTTAAGCCGAATTAGTTTTCAGCCTTTCAAAGGCCGAAAACCTATGACAAAGGTCATGACTAAAAGGAAAAAAAAACCCTAACACAAAAAATAGAAAGGAACATACTCGAATCGACAGGACTGCCCCTCTAAACGATGAAGGTGCCAAAGGCCCTAAAAGACCAGGGGAGAGGGAAGTTTGCACGTTCTAGGTCGGACAAGCACCAGGAACGAAAAACCCCAAAAAACTAAACCATGAAGAGGGGAAGAAAAACAAAAGACAATGAAGGAGTAACCTACCTCAAAGGAGCTAGGAGCAAGGAAGGATGACACAATGGAGCTTGGAAGCATGGGGCGATTAGTCTCAGGATTGAGGGAAAAAATGGCAAAGTCACGAGCTCTTGGGAAGTTGGAATTGCAAATGGTGAAGTGAGATAGATTAGGGCCCTTTTGGCTATTTATAACTTGTGGGGCTTATGTCAACACTTTCAATGTTTTGGGGTCTGAAACACTGAAATTCAGTAGGTAGACACCTTCAACCTTTCCATGTTTTCGGAGGCCGAAAACACTGAAAGGGCTGATTTTTGGCCTTTCGGCCATTTCGGCATTTTGGAGTATGATGGTCCTCCAAAAGGCCAGAAGGGCCAAAAGGCTGAAAAAAGGTGTCTTCTTTGTTTTATCATGCTAACATCCTTTCTTCTAAGACCTATCGGGTGAGGACTTAGGGGAGAAGACCAGACCAAAAGCCATAAGACACAAAAAAGTGGGGTTCGTATGGTCAGAGGAACAAAAGATGGGGTGTGTGTTATGGACCATGGAAGCTTCTCACTTCAGTCCTTGTCTTAGGAGTAGGCCAACTTAATATGGATTCCACTTTGCTCTTATCCATCTTCAAGTCACCTTGGGATACTACAAATCCTAGGTAGACTAGTTCTTATTTCATAAACTCACTCTTTTAAAGATTTATGGTGAGCTTCTCCTCTTGAAACCTTTTCAACACTAGTTCTAGGTGTTTCATATGTTCTTCCTTTGTCTTACTAAAGATGAGGATGTCATCTAGGTAGAATACTACAAATACCCCTATATAATCCTTCAAGACTTCATTCATGACCCTCATAAAAGTATTAGGTGCATTTGTAAGCCAAAATTGCATTGCTAACCACTCATATAACCCCTATGTGGTTTTAAAGGATGACTTCCACTCATCACCCTCTTTCATCCTAATCTAATAGTATCCACTTTTTAAATCAATCTTTGAAAAATAATTAGCACACCCCAAGCATTCCATTAAATCTTCTATCCTAGGAATAGGAAATCTATATCTAATAGTTATCCTATTTATTGCCCTAGAGTTAGTACACATTCTCCACTTACATCCCTTTTTAGGAGCCAACACCACTGGGAAATCACATGGGCTGATTCTCTTTTTGATCAGTCCTTGGTCCAATAGTTCTTGAACTTTCCTTTCTATCTCTTTGTTTTGTTTTGGGGTCATTTTGTATGCAGCCTTGTTAGGCAATGATGCCCCTGGCACAAGGTCAATCTGATGACTAATTTGTCTTTTTGGTGGTAGGGTAGCTAGAGTCCCTTCACATATGAAGTCTTGGAAGTGATATAACAACTGCTTCACATCTACAAGAATAAGTGACTATTTAGGTGTCTCTTCCTCTTTTGGTTTCACCAAGATTGCATAGCTTATTCCTTGTTCCTGCTTCATGTCCTTGAGGAATTATTTCCCACTCATTAGTAGGGTATTGGAGTCAATCTTCTCTACTATTTCCTCCTCTATCAAAGACTGTATCTTATAATTTACTTTATTCTTACATGATTAATTATTCTCCTTGCCATGGTGAACTTCTTCTCTGTCATACTGCCATGGTCTTCCAAGAAATAGATGACATGCATCCATTGGTAGTACATCACATAGTATCTTGTCTTGATACTTGTCAATAGTAAACTCAACCCACACTTGTTCATTAACTAGTATATTCTATCCCTTATTCAACCAAGTTACCTTGTAAGGGCACACATGAGGTATCTTGACCAATTTAAGCTTTTGTACTGCTACCTCAGAGATCACATTATCAGTAGATCTGGAGTCTATTATGACTCTGCATACTTTACCAATAATCTTGTATTTGACCCTAAAAAGAGCCCTTCTTTGTTTGTTTTCATCCCTTCTAGATTATTTGATTAGAATACTCCTAAGCATGAGGTTCTATCCCTTTTCTAAATCCAAACTTACCTCTGACTATTTGGTCATGTCCTCCTCTTTCAAATAAGCAATCTTCTTCTCACCTTGTGAAGATGTTAGTTTATCTGGACACCTATAGGCAGGGTGACCAATTTGGCCACAATTATAGCACTTCATTGAAGAAAAATGTGAGCTCCTTGTTGTAACGTTGACTATACTAAAGTATATGACTCTATTTAGTGTTTTCATTATGGCAACAAAGTCATATGAAGTTTTGCAGTTAGCACACATTATCAGAAGATCAGAAATTGGCTAAGTACAGAAAACAGGACAGAGCAAGGAACAGGATGTTATAGTTTTGATTAGTGTGTGTTCATTTGTTATCCAAATGATATGAACCTTTGAAGATAAGATTATGAGTATGTTTACATGCTAAGTCTAAAAGTGCATGATCAGATCTGTAAGTATGAAGAAGATATAGCCAGTTGAAGAGGTATAGCCAGTGACTGCCATAACAGGATAGAGATCATGGACAGAGCTGACATAGATTGTTTTGGTACAGGAGTTGCATCTATCCTTAGGACTTGTGCCTTTGTATTAGTGATTATTAGTGACCTAAAAATCTATGGTTAAAATTGCATGACTTGATTCATACGGGATAATTAGTTATGGTTAATTTGGTGAAGTGGACTATGTGAAAAGACGTGTCTATTCGGTTTGAGTAAAGAAGTTATAATTAATATTAAGCCAACTTAATAAAGGGTTGCATGGTTATTTAAGTGATTAAGATACATTTTAAAAGGTTTCCTAAAGCCTACATGTCCATTTCCTTTGAGGAAGTACTTATAGAAGGTCATTTTGTGATGGGAAAAGTTGCAGAAGCCAAAGATAAGAAAGCAGAGCAAAGTGTAAAATTAGAAAAGATATATCTGTCATATGTTGATGATATATATTGAAGTAGAAGCTTTAAGAGTGCATAAAATATTTTTTTAGAGATCAACAAGAGGTTAAAGCATCAGCACACAAAAGGAATTGATCAGACAAGCAGTGTCACAGCAACAGTTCACCTTGCAGATACCGTGTGGATCAAATATCCAGAAGGTTGTAGCCTTCACCATTTGGACAGTGAGTCCACCACCCCTAACAGTGTTATTGTAAAAGAATCCTAACAGCGTCTAACCCTTAACAAGGTCACTATACTTCATGTATTGTAAAGACAAATCGTAACAGGGTTAAGGATCATAAGACACTAGTACAGAATATTTGTGGGTACTAATTCCCACCTGGGTTTCCACCTGCATTGGGTTTCCCCGTAATCATATTTTGTGTTATGAGTTGTGTATGTTTATCTTACTTGCATTGATATTCAAGTTCAATACATACGCATTTAAGTAAAGATTGAGATAATAAGAAAAAGTATTAATTAATAGATCACTGATTCACCCCCCCCCCCTCTCAGTGATCCTAATCCTAACAATTGGTATCAGAACCAAGTGCCTTGGAGAAGAAGCCTAATAGATTAAGGCAGATTAGATTGCATACTTCAGAAAAGAGAGTCCTAAGTTCGATGGAGAGAACTATCTGGATTGGAAGAATAAAATGATAACACATCTACAATGTGTTGGCTTTGAGATCTTTGAGATTGCTACACAAGAAGTTGAAATTCCATCTTTGAAAGACCTTGCAAAGGATGATGCTACCAACAGACAAAAGGACATTTTTACACATAATGAAATTTCCAAAGAAGCCCTAATCAGTGCCTTATCTGACAGTGAATTTTCTGAGATCAAGAAAGTTGATAGAGCATATTCCATATGGAAGTATTTAGAAGACATGTTTGAAGGAGATGTTCAAGAAAAGAATGCACGCAGGAAGACATGGAAGAAGAAATACAATAGTCTTGAGATGTTACCTAAAGAGAACATTAGAGCTTATAATTAGAGGATAAATGAAGTAGTATCTATTATCAGGAACAAGAAAGGAAGTTATAGTTGCTTTCTGTGTACACACGGCAAGTATTAATGGAAGAAATCTACATTGCAATCACCAAGTCCTCACTTGCGGTCAGAATAAATGATTGCAGATCATAGAAGCCCTAACAATTGTATTTTTAATGGACTAGAGTTATTCTTATTAGTGAAGAAAAGAGATTGATAATCATTATTTGTTAAGAAAACTAATTCAAGTTTGAAATGAAGCCCGAGCGCAGACACGTCGTTTCGTAAATTAGTTGAAAAATTACTTAACAATTGAGTAAGTGGTTGGATAATCAAAGGAGAACTTTCAGTCAAGTAGCAAAGTGTCACAATTATATTCTATAGTAGAGATTGATATCAAGAAAATCTTTGAAAAATCTCGAAAGTGATTTATCAGTATGCTTCAGTGCGTGAATTTCATGAAGTGGAATGGGTCAAAATCTTATTGAGCAGTGTTCTATGTGAGAGTATTAGTATAAATGTTGGAGATTTTGTTTTGGAGCTGACTTGATATTATCCCTAGAAGCACATACTTATTGTTGATCATCTAAAGAGAATTCATGTAAGAGTAGAATTGATTGAAGATACAATTTGAAATGTCATGTGAAGAAGCAGATAAAACTATTATGACAGGTCCATAGGATTATGCGGCCATGGCCAAGGACATGGAGGATACATTCATGATTGATAATGTTGAAGTATCAATGGCAGCAATGGATATTATTCTAGACAATTTTGAAGAAACATTTGTGAGTACTCAAGAAGAAGAGAGTCTTTATATCAGAAATAAGATATATTGATTTAAGATATCATAGAAAAGGAAGCAGAAAGAGAAGACTGAAGTGATGTACAATTCATCATCATTGTTGTAAAGTTTGACACCCATAACAAACTTAGACTCATGGGGAGTAAATAATTAAGTGGGAGTATATAATCTAAAGAAGTCATGAAAAATAGATCAGATATTGAAAAAGAGAAGTATATGAAGAAGAGGCTCAGTCAATTGGTTAGCAACTTTACACTTGATCTTAGTTCACTCAAAGTTGGTCAAGAATCCTTGAAAGAGTTTGCAACAAAAGGCAGAAAGATTATTGCTGACTGTATGAATCAGGAAAGTTTAGTGCCCATCATTAAAAACAAGATCTAGGAGGTAGAGGCTATGATAGAGAAGATAAGGAATTCTATGGAAGATCCCTCCACTGATATCAATATGTGTATATCAGGGGCAGATTGATAAGATTGAGAAGGTAGAGAAGTTAATATCAAAGGGAGAGTAAAGCAATGGAGTCTATCATATGATAAAGGTCCTAGCACAGACTTGGAGAAGATGGAGAAGCTACAATATGCATTATGCACCCATCTACAGATTGATAATTCAATGATTTAATTTTGGGAGAAAGAGATCCAGAAGTTGTAGATTGTATATCCAGATATGTATGTTGAGTAAGTACATAGAAGTGTTTCAGATAGTTGATGCAGTGAAGGCATTTTGGTAGAAAGAGATGCAATCCCTTCAGACTGTATATCCAGATGTTTACATGGAGTGAGTATCCTAAAACTAACAAGTTTTTGCACACCTTTGTCATTAATGTCAAAGGGGGAGTAGAGTATGAATAATATGGAGTCTAGTATATGATAAAAGGGAGATATAAGATAGAGAGTTCTTATATAAAATTATAGATAGTAACTTCACCATATTCCTTTGTTGCCATTAATGCCAAAGGGGAGATTGTTGGAAATTTGACTATACTAAATTATATGATTCTATTTAGTGTTTTCATTATGGCAACAAATTCATATGAAGTTTTGGAGTTAGTACACATTATCAGAAGATCAGAAATTGGTTAAGTACAGAAAATAGGACAAAGCAAGGAACATATTGTTATAGTTTTGATTAGCGTGTGTTCATTTTTTATCCAAATGATATGCACCTTTGAAGATAATCTTATGAGTATTTTTACATTCTAATTCTAAAAGTGTATGATCAGATCTTCAAGTATGAAGAAGATATAGCCAGTTGAAGAGGTATAGCCAGTGACTGCCAGAACAGGATAGAGATCATGGACAGTGCCGACAAAGATTCTTTTAGTATAGGAGTTTTGTATATCCTTAGGACTTATGCATTTGTATTAGTGATTTTTAGTGACCTAAAAATCTATTTTTAAAAGCACATGACTTGATTCATCTGGGATAATTAGTTATGGCTAATTTGGTGAAGCGGACTGTGTGAAAAGACGTGTCTGTTCGGTTTGAGTAAAGCAGTTATAATTAATGTTAAGCCGACTTAATAAAGGGTTTCTTGGTTATGTAAGTGATAAAGATACATTTTAAAAGGTTTCCTAGACCTGACATGTCCATTTCCTTTGAGGAAGTACTTATAGAAGGTCATTTTGTGATGGGAAAAGTTGCGGAAGCCAAAGATAAGAAAGCACAGAAATGTGTAAAAGAAGCAAAGATATATCTGTCATATGTTGATGATATATATTGAAGTAGAAGCTTTGAGAGGGCATAAAATATTGTTTTAGAGATCAAAAAATGGTTAAATCATCAGTGCACAAAAGGAACTGATCAGACAAGCAGTGTCACAACAGAAGTTCACCTTGCAGATACAGTGTGTATCAAATATCTAGAAGGTTGTAGCCTTCACCATTTGGAAAGTGAGTCCTTGGATAGTGAGTCCACCACCCCTAATAGGGCTATTTTAAAAGACTCCTAATAGGTTCTGACCCTTAACAAGGTCACTGTAATTCATGTATTGTAAAGACAACTCCTAACAGTGTTAAGGATCTTCTAACAAGGATCATAAGACACTAGTACAGAATATTTGTGGGTACTAATTCCCACCGGGTTTTTCACCTGCATTGGGTTTCCCCGTAATCATATTTGGTGTTATGATTTGTGTATGTTTATCTTACTTTCATTGATATTCAAGTTTAGTACATAAGCATTTAAGTAAAGATTCAGATAATAAGAAAAATTATTAATTGATAGATCACTGATTCACCCCCCCTCTCAGTGATCCTAATCCTAACACTCCTTCCAAATCCACTTGATCTGCATCTTCCACCACTATGAAAGCCTCTACCTCTATTATATCCTCCTCTATTACAGGACTCATGGTTTTGTTCAACAAACCTAGAATCTCCTTGGATTCTAGTTTCATTGTTCACTCCACTAGAACCACATCTATGTCCACCTCTAGAATCTATACCTCTTCCTCTTCCCCTAGAGTTGGAATCTTGTTTCTTTTTGAGTTTTTCTTCCACTATAAGGGCCATTTGAAAACACCTATGGATGGAAGTTAAGGTAAAGAGGCTCAACTCTTCTTGTATGTTCCATCTAAGGCCATTGAGATGCCTATAAATTTTTATTCTCTATACCTCTTGCACTCTTGACCTAAGACATATTTTTTGTAACTCTTCAGTATAGGATGCCACATCTATATCCTTTTGTCTGAGATTTTGCCTCCTTTTGTGTATTTGGATATCATAATCCTCTATTAGGTAGTTCTGTTTCACCATAGCCACCATAGATTTCCAATTTTTTATTGGCTTCTTCCCTTCCCTTTCTCTTTCTTCTTGCAAAAACTTCCACGAAGTTAATTCTTGTCCTCTTAGCCTTGATTTGGCTATCTTCACATTTTGTGTCTTTGTGATACCATCACATTAAAAATGGTTTTCCATACCCTCAATCCACTTCATAACCATCTCTTCATCAATTCAGCCAAAGAACACTATAATGCCTTCTAATTCTTTTCCACTTAAGGCCTTGATGGCTTTGTAGAATGGTCCTTAGGTAGTGGAGGGTTAGGTTCTAGTTCTGCCTACTCTTCAAATGGACCTTTTCCCTTGTCCTTATCTTCTCCTATCTATTCTTTCATCTTACTTTCTACTTCTACAACTCTTTCTAACTTCAGCTTCATCTCCTCCATAGCTTCTTCAAGAATTCTATTCTTGACTTGCTGATCTAACAAGTCCCTTTCCAATTCCGCATTGGTCACCATTGTTCTTTCTCCAATGGATTCACTTCTCTCTATCATATAGTCCCTTTCCAATTTGATGGGGAGCTCTAACTTCTATGAGCTTTCTTTCTCTTTCCAAGACCCTTTCTTTGGTCTTCCTAGGGTTTCTATCACTACCCTAACTAGAGGAGTCTCTTACGATCCCCTTCTCCTCTTAAAGCTCTCCACCAAATTCAAACTCCATTCAAGTCCTTCTCCTTTCAACTATGCACCCATTGGCCTATCTTAGCCAATTTGACCTCAATCTAACATTGGCAATAGGAATGATATTCCTAACCATCCCTAGGTCACTTTCAACTAATTTTTACCCACTTTTATGGATCCCTTCATTAGATTTCAATCGAGTTCCTAGTTTTCTTGTTTTGAGGCCTTGTAGCCTTTTTAGTTAATTAGGCCTCCTAGAAAGTAGTTTTCTTGGATTTCTTCACAAATTCCCTTTAAAAACCTCTAAATCAACTATGGATTCTTTGTAGGCCCAACCTAGGCTCTAGGATTTTTTAGGTTTTAGACCCCCACCTTGTCCTTACATAGGACTTTCACCAAACCCCTATTTTTAAGGGTTTTAGGAGCATGTTCACCAATTTGGTTTCTTTTCCTTCAATGGTTGCTCTAAAAAAATCCACCAATCCTCTCCTTGCATTCATTTATCAAGGAGACACACCTCTACATTCTCTCACCATTAATTGATTCAATACAATCAATTTATCATCTTTCTATGCTACTGTTCTACACAAGCCACTAACCAGAATGCCGCTATACTCGCCTAGAGATTGTTGGAAAAAAATATCTCTCCTACATCCAAAGACCCCAAAACACATATTTACAATATCTACACTATCGCCTACTTGATTCCTAGTGGCCATAGTTTTTTAGCCATGAGAACTCAAGAGGGACACATATTTACAAGACTGGCCTTGAACAGACCAGCGAAATAGTGAAACTCAAAGAATTTACAAAATTTACAATGGAAGTAAAAATATACAAAAACTAGCTCCACAAAGAACTTCTATATGAAAAAACACAAAGTCTCAATGCATTCATTCATGCCATTCAATCCATTAACTGACTGGATCAAGGCTCTGTTACAAAAACATAGTCAAAATCTTGCTTCTCAGTTCACCATCCGTACAATGCCACTTCCAACAGGTAGATTAAGGTTTCTTTAACCTTATATATTATATCCCCACATGTTTGGATCCTTAGGTCGAGATTTAGGTACAATTAAAGCCCTTTCCTAGTTTTTAGGAAATGTTGTCATGACAACTTTGCAAAGTTGCAAAGTTGTCATGAGAACCTTTTACAACTTTTGCCCAATTGACAAACCAGTACTTCCAATGGTTCAATTTAATACTAAACCACTTCATAAGACCTTAAAACACACAAAAAAATCATAACCACAAGTGCCACTTTATTTTGGAGTTTTGGTCAACCTTTGACCCTTTGGTTGACTTTCTAGGACTTAAACCCTTAGATCCTAATTGATCACACCAAACACTAAATCCTAAACACTCCTACCTCTAGGCACACACAAAAAAAATCTTGGGACTTTATATTTAGTCCTTATTACCTTGGTGGTTGGCCAAACCAACCTAAAAGCCAAAATGCTTTAAAGATCTTTACAAGACCTTAAGGTGCTCCTGCACTAGCCTTGAACATTGTTCAAGGATCATCTTATCTATAAGGCTTTACGCCCACCATCGAATCTACACCAACCTAGCTACATATTACCTTTACCCTTTGTTTTGTAACTGAATGTCCCACAAACTCACTAAGGACACATGGCCACCAAGCACAATGCCTCAAAGGTTAGATCTTGCACATCTTTCATCATAAGGCTTCACACCCACTGAACGATCTAACTATAATTTCTCTATCATTAACTCATCCTTCGTTCTGGACCCACAATCAAAGGAAGACAAGTGTTAGTGAGGCATGATGCCATGATGATGAGATCTTGATAATCTTACCATGCAGGCTTCATGTTGACTATTAGATGAAAATTAATCCAAAAGCAGCTTACTTTACCACTACTTTACCAACTACAGGTCCTAACTCCCGGTTAAGACGCATGTAACATAGGTGCAATGCCTTAATGAATAGATCAAATGCATGTAGGATTCAAGGATTTATGTGATCCTTCAGATCTAATTTGATTTGATTGTCTTTTATTTTATTATTCTGATGTAGATCTAGACCCAACTTATACATATGGCATGCAGGCGCAATGCCTCAAAGATTAATCTGACTGCATCTTTAGATTGAGGCTTTACGCCTACCATTAGATTCAAACTAACATGTATGAAATTTATCTTCACACTTGGTCAACAAACCATAGGTTATCGAGTGTTCACAATTCCTTGAAGGTTAAAAACCTTCATCTTATCCTTTGAGTCTTTGTGTCGACCATAGATCTTCTTCAACCTTGCAGTCTCTTTACCTGTCCATAGCCTCCACAACTTTACACATGGAAAAAAGGTATAATGCCTTGATGAGTATCAACCACACATCTTGTCTTTAAGGCTTCACGCCAACCACATGATCTTTTTATTTGACCTCTTGATAACCAACCACATATGTGCCCCAAACTTGACAGCTTTCCATGTGTCAAAAAAGGTGTAATGTCATGAAGGTTAAAGATCTTCATCTTAGTGATTAAGGCAAAGCACCCACCATTGATCTTCTTTGAAGTTGACATGTATTTAACTTTTTAGCATTACATAGACCTAGTCCCGCCATCCACCATGCATCAGCTAGGCACGATGCCTTAATGAGTAAAGAACTTCATCTGCATGGTTAAGGGATAGCGCCCACCGTTGGATTACAAGCAACATGCTCGACAGATGTAAAAGGTAATAAAGTAACTCATGGACATTAAAAATTAGGAAAAATTAATGTACCACCCTGCTAAGAATTAGGAAATTAAAGTGTTGTCCCGATCTGACAACTTAAACACGTGATTTAAAGTGATTTAAGTTACTTGAAAAAGTAACTTTGAAATATAACAAGGCCATGAGGGATTAGGGTTTATCGCATATTTTTTGCTGAAAATTCTTAAGGTATCAGGCTAGAGACCTAATATAACTTGTAGAGATTGGATAAAAAGGTATGGAACCACAATTTTTTTTAAAATGGCTAACAATGGCTTTGACTGGGGAGGTATGCCTCTTGCAAGCATGACAAGAATTCAAAAAAACAAGGGATAAGAAGACCACCAACCGGAAAAAAAAACTTACCTAAAACACACCCTCAACTACACAAAACCTATTTACAACCTACTCTTCATGGATTTGAGACTTCAAGAGAAGTAGAGCTTCATAAAATATCCATGAACTAGTAGTTCTAGAGTATTTCTAGCCAAATCTTTGAGAATGTAAGAGTCAGAACCCCATTTTCTATCAATTCCACATAAACCATAAGCATGATGAGATGAAAAGAACATAAAATAATAACATAGTACTCATAACACCAATATTTGTGGTCAAGGAAACCTTGGACAAGGGAAAACCTAGGTGGGGATGGTACCCACAAGAATGCACTAAAGTATAGTGTCCCTGTTAGGAGACCTAGCCCTATTAGGAGATGAATATTACATAGTACATTTCCTTGTTAAAGGAATAACAACCCTATTAAAGCTATACAACACCCTATTAGGGACAAACTAAGCTTACAACTCTTACAATAATACTTTTGTTACAAAGTGTTCTTAGTAATGAACAAAACAAGCATCTTTAATGCTTATATAGTTCCAGTCATAGCTCTTCAATGTGTTGCAAATATGTTGAGGATAGGTGACTAAGAGGGGGGGGGGGGTGAATCAGGAACCAATAAAACTTAATCTCTTTAATCATTTATTAGATTATCTAATCTTATTACATGCACAAAAAATAAAAATAATAAACATCCACAACACTTGAAAAAATATTTGGTTACCCAGAAACATTCCAAATAGAAATTAAAACTAGAGTGGGGATGGTACCTACAAGATTAATTACTGCAACATTAATTTATCCTATTAAAGCTTACAATCGATCATTTCTGATGGCCCTCCCTATTAGGAGCAAAAAGGAATGTTAGGTCTACCTTGTGAAAGGATTTAGTATAATACAATTAAGTATGCAACTCTGTTAGGATATTTGTATAGGACTGTTAAGTCCACCTTGTTAGAGGATTTTGCTAATGCACTTGTTAGGATGAACCAGTAGATGATCTTCTATGCAAATTTTATTTGATGAATAAGATCAATGATATAAAAACTAATCACCTAATTGTGATAGATGAGTCTTTGTTGTTCCTTGTACTGTTGTAGCCTCTTAATTAGTTTGACACTTCATATTCACATACACACTTCTTTTACATGCTTTTGGATAACAAAAATACCTTATATTTATACCTTATCCAAATCAAATAATTTTGTACGTTGGCTTCCATAAGATAAATTAATATCAAACAATATAAGCTAAGTTGGCTCAAATCTGTTACTTGGGTCCAGTAATCCACTCGGGTGATATACTGGCACTTAGGAAATATGTTGTCACTCGGGAAACATAGTAAACTCTAACAATCAGACTACAATGTGTACTCAGGTCATATTGATCACTCGGGTAATACTAATTACCACTATTTTCTCGATCGACACTACCACTGCTCAAGTTACACTGTAATTTCTTGGGTTGCACTGCTGGCTTGGTCAACTCTTTGATGACTAATTATTTTGTGATAATTGACAACATGTGTTTCTAGAAGGTCATCAATCTCCCCCTTTGGCATTAGTGACCAGAAACACTTATCATGTTCAAAAAATTCTCAAACATCTGAGTCAAAAATCCCCCTTACCATATACTTGGGTACTTTCTCGGGTTTTGGCAACAGCTCTGTGACTCGGTTAAAATTGACTCTATTTTTTATTTTTCAAAATTGTTTTTGTAACTTTTCTATTATGTATCTCTTCTTCTCTTCTCTTTTGTACATGTATTTCCTTGTATGTATATACAATACCTTTCCCCCTTGTTTTTGACACAAATGCCTAAAATATATCTATATGGTAATACCAAAGTAGGATAGGAAATCACTATGTACCTTCAAAATTTGAGACAAAGTGTTGTCCCAATTATTTTACAAGACCTTTAGGATGTGAAACTCAATCTGTATCTCTGCTAACAACTTCATCGTAAGCTCAACAACTAAAAATTTGTTCTCATGTATGAGTGTCTTGGCATTAGCTATATGCTTCTGCGTTAGATCCATGTTTGGAAGGAGTTGGCTCTACATAGCTATAAGGGATTTCCTTGTTCTTTCTTCTTCCCTTAGTAATTCTTCTTGGATGTCTGTCAAATACTTGATCTTCACAAAGTGTGCTAAACTTGAACTAGGGTTAAGTGCCAACTGGTTTGCACTTTCCTTCAAATTTCTATCTATCTTTGTCAGCTTAGTCTTGATTTCCATGGTAAAGTTGGAAGTATCGCTCAACTTTACAAATAATGAAGCAACATTATTAACAGTAGTTTTTGGAGAGATAATGAGAGTGTTTAGCTTCACTTGGTCAATTTCAATCTTACTTGCAAAATTCTCTAGAACTTTATTCTCAAAATTCCTTTCTACCTTCTGCAATAGTTTCTCTTGACCACTAAGATCCTTATTGAACTTGTGGACTACATTGACAAGTTGATCCAAAATAGAGTCAATCTCATCAACTTATATTTCTAGAGCATCTAGGAATATACCTTTTATGTCTTCTAGCAATCTGTTTCTCTTCTTTTCAACTAGGAGATTTTTTTGTGTAGCTCTTCTCTTCCATAGCTCCCCTAGTATATCCATCTACTCTACTGTCAAGTTGGAAAGATCCCAATTTGGAATCACAATATCTTCCTCAATATCAATACCATCAATATCTATTTCATTCCCTTTACCTTTGATCTTGGGATTGGGTGAAGGAACAATTTCCTTACATTTTCCACTATCATCCTTGACTTCAGTATCCAGTGGATCATTAACTTTTTCTGCACCAAATGTAGCATCAATGCTCACTAAAGAAACATTCACAATTGCCTTTTGTGACTTGGTTAGGCTTAGACCAGTAGTAGGTGGAGCCTGATGCTCGGTTCCTACTAGTCCAGATGTAGATTTTGTAGTCTTATCCTTTCCTAGAGATAGGATGTTCTATATAGGTGATTGGGGAAGGGGTTCCATCACTTCTACTGCTATATGTTCTATGTTGGATTATTCAATAGTTTCCACCTCAGGTAATTCTACATCATCAGTCTTTACCTTGGGGTTTGTACTCGGTACCTCTTCCTTATCTTCTTCCTTGATTTCAATGACCATCTTCCATTTCTTTGTTGCGGCTTGCACCACATCCTATATTCTCTTATTCAATATCTGAAAGGTCCTGAATGTTGGAGTGTGACTATTTTCATAATTTTTCATGGCCTCTTTTACCTCTTTATTTGTCATAGTAGGCATGACTTGCCTCAAGGTCTGTTCTCTAATATCATTTTTTTTTTTCAGACTGCATTGCTCCAGGGAACATATATTGCTTTGATTAGATCATCAGTCATATAACTCTTCAATTTAGATGGACCATACTTCCATCTTTCCATTTTCTCTACAACTACTTCCTCGATCTTCTTTTGTTCATCTTTAGTTCAGGAAGCATATTTAAATAATTTTAGAGAACTCCACCACTACCTTCTCTTAGTTCTTTAATTTTATTCTCAAAGGTAGGTGGGGGTTTCTTGAATATGAATATATCTTCTTCTTCATATTCCTTAGGCAATATAAGTTTCCTTATATATCTTCTTGTAGTGATGATAGGGGTAGAGATATTTGTGTTATGCTTGGGGTTTACCTTCTTCTTCTTCTTCTTAGGAGGTTTTTCTTCTATCTCTTCCTCTTCCTTTTCAAGTTCATAATCTTCTATCTTAATTTCATCTTCTTTACTTTCAGTGATAGAAGGAGGAGATTTTGAAGTCTTTCCATACTCTTTCCAAACTTCTCTAACCTCTTCATTCCTCTTTTCAAGATCTTAGGAATCTCAATTTCCAATGAAATTCTTCTCTTGGCTTCTTCATAGGTACCAAAGTATGGTGTTCTAGGATCAAAAGGCTCATTTAAAAGAACCTCAATGATGTCTTTGGTCTCATCAATGTTAACCTCATATGCAAGAGGTTTCATCCATGCAACCCTAGGTTTGACTACCTAAATGTATACTTTATCATGGTCAACTAGGAAGCAAACATCATATTTGTAATATTCTACCAATTGTTTAGGAATTTAATATCTATTCTGCATCTTCTTTCTAAAATCCTCAAAATATGCATCTATGATGCTCTCAAAATTGTCTCCTAATTCTATTATGAAATCGTTTATCTGATAAACTATGGGGCTTTCCTTCTTCCAAAAAACTATGCCTTTGGAAGGGAAACACTTCTGAATATAAAATAATATGCAGAGTAGAACTGAACCAAACTTACATGGATTGGTCTTTTATGCCTAGATGCTTTCCATGTTATTTCTCAATTGGATGAGATGCAACTCACAAAGGTCAAATGAAAGGTTGTTCTTGACCACTTTGTATGCCAAGTCCACGGCCTCACATGGTACATTGTTTGGTCGGCTAGAACTATAGATTTTGTGTGCAATTACATGAATTCCAAACTTCAATGCCATGTCTATAACTCCATTTAATCTCATGCCGCTTTCATCCCACTCAGCAAGTATCTTCTTAGTTAGGTTATCTCGGGGTAGGGTTTTGGTATCTTTAGAATTGTCAAGCATAGGATACCCTATAACATGGTGTACCATTGTCTTGGTGATATTCACTGGTTGCTCCAACCATAGATGCATGTCGTGAACATAGCTCATAACAAACATAATCCACTTAGTTTGAAAGTTTTGTGACATATGCATGATATGAGTCAAACCCTTGACTTCAAGGTGTTTATGTTTTGGCTTTAGATTCCTAGCTTCACAGAGTTTCTTATATGCTTCATTCATTTCCAATGTCCCTAGATATTGAATTCTGCAATGATAGAAGGCTTGAATGTCATTGATCAATAGTACCTTTGGAGGAATTAGGGAATGAACTCCCATCTGATCGATCTCCTCTACAATTGCTGGATGAAGCTTACACTTGGGAGGCTAGTAGACAACATTCCTCACAAATATCTTAGATCCTTTCTTAACCTTGTTGTAGGATGTAGATGCCATAATTCTTAGAGTTTTGAGAAAACTTTACAACTTAAACCTTTTGACCACAAATTTTCTCTGAATCACTCAAGGCTCTAAATCTCTCTACAAACTCAAAAATTTGTAAACAATCACCTTTCCAATTCATCTTTTATAATAGATTTTACCGTTGATTTTTCATTAAATGATTCATACATGGTAGCTAGTATAGCTCAGAATGAAGCTCGGTGAAAACTAACTTCTGCATCCTCAAAACCATACAACTTGACTTAACTCAATTAAGCTTGTGTAACTCATATGTAACTAAGATCTAGACTAAGTTGAAACTATAATGTGTCCTAGTGCATCCATATGCTAATTTGGACTTGCTAGCATGTCTAGAACTGATGTAGGATGGCTTGTATGCATAGTTCTAGTTGTCTCCTTGCATATTTATTCAGATTTGGTAGATCCACCTAGCTCACTACTTTGGGTGCCATTTGATCCTTCATTGTTTTGATCTGAACTCCCAGGATATTTCCTTACCCATTTCTGACTCATCTGAGTTCTAGTTTCAAAAAAATTTTCTTTGCCTTTTTCAAAACCGGTATCTACTTTTTCTCTATTCCTGCAATTCTTGCTTAGATGACCAAGTTGTTTACACACATAACATATCTTAGTATGATTCCTTTCTTTGAGGTGAGTCTTTTCACAATTTGCACCAATATGCCCATATTCACCATAGTGACAACATCTTCTCCATGTGTTGTAACCCCAACCAAAAATTGATTTAGCTAGTTGTTTAGTAGGGTTCTATTTCTTAGTTCTGTACTCAGAAGATTTGTGACCTTGTTTGTTACAATTGAAACATTCTCCTTCAAACTTAGGTTTCTCAGTGCATTCACTTGCCCTATGTCCATGTTTTTTGCATTTGTAGCATTTACCATTAAACTTTGATTTTCCATTGCTCACACACTTATTTGTTGTGTGCCCTAACTTGCCTTAATGATTACAAGTAGGTTTTCTATTATTTTGAGTTCCTTTATGTGAGGATACACCTTGTTCAGTATAACCTAATTTAGTCTATCCATGATGTCTGAGTTGAGTTTTCTCTATCAACTAATCCATGCTTACCTATGAATTCATCATACTCTCATTGGTTTTCTTTTCAGTATTGAGATCATTCTGCATTCTTTCATTTTTTGTCCTTAGATTGATAACTTCTTGATTTACATTATTGAGTTGATTTATCATATCTGATGGCTAAAGTGAAAAATGCTGGATTTAATTTTATTTTTCTTATAATCTTGTACTTATAAATATTTTATCTTCGTGTGCCATTTCTCTATCATTTTTTGATTGATTCTTTTGTTCCATGCCTTCACATATTCTGACTGAATGCATTTTTTATTCTCTTTTCAACTTTCTGACTTCTTCATGTAAATTGAGATTCTTTGCAAGTAAGTCTTCAATTTGTACATCTTCTTCTTCAGAACTTCTTTCTATGCATAAGTCTTCAATTGTTTCTTCTATGTAACATTTATCATTCATCTACACTGCTAAATCATTTCTTCTTTTCAGGGAAAGAGAGAGTTTCTCCTTGAGTTTTATGATCTGATCCATGGCCACTTGTAGATCTATCTTTTCATTTTCAATGGCTTTCTCTAGTCTATATATTTCCATTTCCTCTAATCTTTTCTCAAGTTATTAAACTTTTGTTAAGAGAGCCTTTAGCTCTTGTACCAATTATTGGAAATATATTCAGGCTAGGTGACTAAGAGTGGGGGGAGGGGGGGGGTGAATCAGGAACAAATAAAACTTAATCTCTTTAATCCTTTATTAGATTATCTAATCTAATTGCATGCATTAAATAGAAAAATAATAAACATCCACAACACTTGGCACAATAATTGGTTACCCAGAAACCTTCCAAATAGAAAGTAAAACTGGGGTGGGGATGGTACCCACAAGATTTATTACTACGGTATAAATTTATCCTATTAAAGCTTACAATTGACCACTTTTAATGGCCTACCCTATTACGAGAAATAAGGACTGTTAGGTCCACCTTGTTAAAGGATATAGTATAATAAAATTAAGTATGCAACTCTATTAGGAGATTTGTAAAGGACTATTAAGTCCACCTTGTTAGAGGATTTTGTTGATGCACATGTTAGGATGAACTATTAGATGATCTTCTATGCATCTCTGAATTTCTGATTAAGATCCAATGATATAAAAACTAATCACCTAACTATGATAGATGAGTATTTGTTGTTCCTTATACTATTGTAGCCTCTTAATCAGTCTACCACTTCATATTCGCATACACACTTATTTACACATGTTTGGATTAAAAAAAACCTTATATTTATACCTTATCCAAATCAAATACTTCTGTAAGTCAGCTTCCATAAGATAAATTAATATCAAACAATATAAGCTAAGGTGGCTCAAAAATGTTGCTCGGGTCCAGTAATCCTCTTGGGTGATATACTGGCACTCGGGAAACATAGTAAAATTTGACACTCGGGATAAAATGTGTACTCAGGACATATTGATCACTCGTGTAATACTAATTACCATTGTTTTCTCTGTCGATACTGCCACTGCTTGGGATACATTGTAACTGCTTGAGTTGCACTGCTGGCTTAGTCAACTCTGTGATGACTACGTGTTTTGGCACTAATTTACAACATGTCTTTCCAATTAGGAGCTGAATATTACATAGTAAATTTCCTTTTTAAAGGAATAACAACCATGTTAAAGGTATACAACACCCTGTTAGGGGCCAACTAAGCTTACATCTCTTACAATAAAACTTTTGTTCCAAAGTGTTCTCAGTAATGAAAAAAACAAGCATCTTCAATGCTTAGCTAGTTCCAATCATATCTATTCATATCTCATACATATCACATATCCATCAATACATCTCTCTATATCTTTTCTCTACAAAAGACCTTCATATGTATATCTTTTCTATTTACCCAGTCGACTCTTTTAACCAAATATTACATAGTCAGCCCTCAATACAAAATACAATTAATAATGAAAATATAAAATACATAGTGTTTCCTGACTTTAAGTCACCCTTTTTTTTTGGCATTATTGGAGTCATATGGTTATGTCAAGTCAGTCTGGTCAGTCTGAGTCTAGGTCTAAGTCTTTTGTAGGTAGGCTATCTTTGTCGGGTTTCCCTGTCATTGCCTTTCCTTCTCTTAGCCAGGCGGTTTGTTCTGAGGTCTTTTCATATTTTGGTAGGTTGTAGATCCCAACCTGGCAAATAAAATTGTGCTCCAATCGATGTTCTTTCTCAGGCAGAGATCAAAGACTGGTATGGATTGATTCTACAGGTCTCAACGGTCCTAATGCAAAAAACGATGAGCAATTTGGTTAAGAAATGAGCGAGAACGAGCTCGACGGGATTTTAGAAATCATCTTCTCCATGGTGGAATTCTACCTAAGAAGGTAATTTTCCGCAAAGGCGGAAAAGAAGAACTTTGCACTGTATGGGTTTCGCACCTCTCAGGTGATTTTCTGCAAGCTTAGTTATAATAAGGTGGGCCCAATTTATTAAAAAGGAATATAATGTTATTGTTTTAAGAGATCAAATAAAGCATGTGATTTAAGTTAAGTAGCCCGCGCACTTAAAAATGATGTGTGGAAAGACAGGTAGTGGCTTCTTCATTATGTGGAAATCGCACCTACTAGGTGCGATTCCCGCAAAGAAGAGTTTTCACATATTGCGGGTTTCGCACCTCCCTCATACATTTTTGCCAAGAAGAAGCACTTTTTGAGTTTTCCGCAAAGAAAGCGGAAAATGACCTCTCATGTTCATTTTCCACCAAGGAGAAGCTTCAGTCTCATTTTCCGCGAAGAGAATCCAAGTTGAAAATTTTCACAAGGAGAAGCGCTTTTCTGATTTTCCACAATGGAGAAGCTCTTTTCCAATTTTCCGCAATGGAGAAGCAGATTTGGTATTTTCCACCGGAAGCATTCAGTTTAGGATTTTCTGCCAATTGCATTAAAGGCCATTTTTCTCAAATCCCGACAATTAATTACCTCCTCTATCATACATAGTTCTCTACTTTTTGTTAATCCAAGCACACGACACTCTAAATGTGATAGAGGCATTGTAGAAGACAGTCCCAGAGATGGATTGAAGCCGAGAAAGAAAGTGTTATTTTGAACTCACAGTTATAATCAATGGCATCCTCTTATGGTGGCACCATAGAAATGCAAACCTAAGATAAATAGCTTCAGAGAGATCGAGAATACAAGGCATGGCATGCAAAATCTGAATTCATTATAAAGGCCCAAGTTTAAGATAAAGATAAGGATTCTCGATACCATTTGAGGTTGAAATCGAAGCCGAATAGCATAAAACATGTGAAAAATATGATTATGTCTAAAAAGTAGATGTCGCTCTGCACTTTCTTTAATACATCTAAGAAAGGATGAATGTCAGTTGCGGATCATGTTAACTACTGTTTGCATGTTGGCTAAGTTTGAACATAAATAGTTATTTGACCCCGAAGCCCAATGGATTTGACTCGACAGATGTCATTAAAGAGAAGATGAAAGATTCAAATTGAAGTGTCACAGTTATGATGTCTTTTCTTATTCCCATGTCAGTGATTGGCTTTTCAAATTCTATCATCGAGATGTTCTCTCTTTATGCCTTGTCTTTTTGTATTCTGGAAGTTGAATCATTTCTAGTAAGCATTGTATGTAAATTCTATAAATATTGTGAAGGAAATGAATGTAAGGGTCGGCAAATTTTTGGTGTGGAATACTTGATGTTGTAGAGACAATTCAGGGTGTTTTATGTCAATTATTTTTTGTTCCAGTTAGTTAGATGGTTCTTTCTCTCAGTCTAAGTTACATTAAGAAAGGAAGGATGTTTCATTCTTTTGTTGCGAGGATGTGAATAAACCTCAGTAAGATGTGCTGTGGGATATTCAGAGAAGAGATAGATAGAAGTTGTTAATGATATGATTATTTTTCTTAATTTGAATTGCAGTAGGAAGGAAACGATGTTTCATTCCTTTTTTTTGAGGATGTGAATGAACCTCAGTAGGATGTGCTGTGGGATATTCGGAGAAGGATTCATTAGAAGTTTTGATCATTTCATTTATATCTCTGTTAGTAGTTGCTGTAGATTAGTTAGTACCGAGTGTATGAATTCATAGGGTGTGTGAGTTCTACAGCTTGGTTTATAGATTAGAAAGCTCTCCTTGCCTGGATTAAGTTCTGTTTAGGCTTAATTCGGTTTTCCTCTTCTGCTCTTGAGTTAAGAGCATACCCTGTGTTAGTTTTAGGATCAAGACATAATTCATTGCATATCATTCCAAAAGGGAGCTGTACCTACCAATTCAAAGAGAAGCCAGTAATCAGAGAACAACTTTTCAACTGTTGTAATCAGATATTGTTCATAATTTGGGCACTAAGAGTCATATTCCTAAGAAGTAAGAAAGGACAAATATGTTTACTAACAAATTTTTGGCGACTCTGCTGGGGAGGTGAAAACAAAGATCAGTGCTGGAGATTGTTTTCTCAGTTTTATTATTATTATCTCTGCTAGAGATTGGCGACTCTATGTTTTAAAGAACTCTATTACATATCAGAGTTTGAAGAATTTAAAAAGTTCTTATCATTCAGTTACCCAGCTTGTATTTACAACAGACTTTTGTGACTAAGAGGAAGAACACATTGATTTTTTTCAAGCTTCATTATTTATTTGCATTTCTTCCTGAGCAATTAGTGACTCCATTCTCAAAGAACCCCATTTACAAGTCAAGAAACAATTGCATTACAAGGTTTTCTAATTGCAGAGCCTTGGTGATGATTGAAATTTTAGAAGGATAATGATCACAATTAGTCGCTTCACCTGTCATGAGGGAAAATGGTGCAACCTTGTGAGGATATAATTCTAATTACAGAAGAGCTAGTGAAGTTTTGAAAGAAGAACAACTAGCTAGAAAGTTGGCCGCAGTGGTACAAAGATAGCTACAGAAATTAGAGGCTAACTCAAGCACCAATTCAAACACTCAGTGACTCACAAAATTGAGGTAACATCATACTCTTTTTCTCATTAATTTGATGAAAATTTATACAGATTTTTGTCACTCTATTGTACAAATAATCTTAGAGAATGTATCGAGGTCAGATTCCTCTGAGAAATGATTTAAAATATAAAAAGAGACTTTCGCCATCTTTTGAAGAGATTGTGATTGATGATGATCCTATACTTCAACATCTCTGGAGTGAATTTAAAGAGAGTATCAGCTATGCCACAAGAAACAACTTAAATATAGCTCAAGACCATCGGTCTAGAGAATTGTGGGAGCTGATTGAGAAGAGATTCTATGTTCTCCAGGATTTCA
>MU224196.1:611234-643909 GCA_018584345.1 Thuja plicata
AGGATGTGAATGAACCTCAGTAGGATGTGCTGTGGGATATTCGGAGAAGGATTCATTAGAAGTTTTCATCATTTCATTTATATCTCTGTTAGTAGTTGTTGTAGATTAGTTAGTACTGAGTGTATGAGTTCATAGGATGTGTGAGTTCTACAGCTTGGTTTATAGATTAGAAAGCTCTCCTTGCCTGGATTAAGTTCTATTTAGGCTTAATTCAATTTTCCTCTTCTGCTCTCGGGTTAAGAGCATACCCTGTGTTAGTTTTAGGATCAAGAAATAATTCATTGCATATCATTCCAAAAGGGAGCTGTACCTACCAATTCAGAGAGAAGCCAGTAATCAGAGAATGACTTTTCAACTGTTGTAATCAGATATTGTTCATAATTTGGGCACTAAGAGTCATATTCCTAAGAAGTAGGAAAGGACAAATATGTTTACTAACACATAGTCACCACTCTTACATAATAAAAAAATATATTATCAAAAACCATAATCCAAATTATCTTTCTAGGAGACCACGTCATACTCCTCAAATCATGGCTACAGTTCAACTTCTCTGTATCACTGTTCTACTGTAGTCGTCTGTCTTAAAATATATGTAACTCTCTATAATCATCACCAAAATCAAATCAATCTTAGATGAAGCTCATACATACCCTATAGTATCTTTCTCTAATCTCTCTCTTCATAAATCATCGATCTCAATATTCAATACCCAAAATACCTCTATATTTCTATTTCTGTACTTAGTCGATTCCAGAATTGAATCACTAAAACTTAACTTCAAATAAATAGATCAATATGCTAGATGTTTTTCCATAAAGGACAACCAAAAATTTATTTAACCCATAAAAAATTGATCACTTTCCAACAATCTCTCCCTTTGGCATTGATGGCAACAGTTAACAAAAAAATGATGAAGTGTTCCAACAAAAACAAAAACTATCTCTTGTTCATTTCTTCTTCTTCTATTTTTCTTCTCTTCTCTCTTCTCTCTTCTCTCTTCTCCCCCTTTGAAAACAATGACAAAGGTGCATAAAAAGTAATACAACTAGTTCTTTCTCACCATTTTCAAAATATCATGAAAAGAGTCTTCCAGGATCTTCACTTTTGCACTCCATGATTTAACCAATAGCTGAGTAACATGAATTAGTCCATTCAGTGCATATGATATTGTATTTGCTGCTTTCAACTCTATGTGCATAAATTTTTCAATGCTTCTACAGTCTTCTCCATGTTACATAAGTGATTTTCAAGAATTGATAGCTTAAGAGTGATTAAACTCTTCATAAAACCAAACATTGTCATGACTCTTCCTTTCTCTATATCCAATACATTCAATTTACCAAAATCCTTTTTACTTCTCTATCCATTTTCATTATAGATTGTGAGGTCTCACAAATGTCCATCATACTGTTCAAGGTTTCGCTATCCTTAGCAATAATGTCTTCAATGTTTTGAACATGTCTGATTGGGTTCATGCAATAACTAAATAGTGTCATGCCATGTGCAACACAACTCTCATCTTTTTCTATAATAGATCTCAGAATTCCCAAGTCCCATGAAATAGAATGGAAAAATTCCATCAGTTTCTTCTCCAAGTAGCTCTTTTGTACCTTTTCTTCTGTAATATTCACTAGGTTCTCATAGTGACCATCAAACTCATCAAGTGTTATCTTCAAGTTCTCTACATCACCTCTGCTTTGGAAAATAATAGGTACTAGAAGCAATTTTTTCATAGTATCAATTTCTCTAGACATTACCTTAGTTTTCTTGTTACTTTTGTGCTCAGATCTCTCCTTTTCTTTAGTGAGTGCGGTGAAGGATAATTTAACCAACTCATCCTCATCCATGCGATCAACATCAACATCTATAGGTTTTTCTTTATTTTCTAATAATAAGATAGAAGATGTGTTTATTTTAGTTTTTGTCTTCAACTTTTGCTTCTTCTTCTTTCTACTCCATTTATTTCTATTATTCCTCTCTATGTTCTTCCTCTTTCGATCATTCATCCTCAGCCATTGTAATGTCAATGTTTCCTTCAAATGGGTCCTTCTCATCATGAGAAGTGTCAAGTGTCACAAGCACACCAGAAACATAGAAATATGATTGCATGTTGTCTTCACTTTTCTCCACACTTGCCTCATCTATTCTGGAACTCTCTCGCATTCCTAATGGCATAGGCATTATAGTTTTAGGAGGTGAAGTCTTCTCAAGAATAGTTGACATAAGTATCTGATTTAGTGCCCTCTCATTTTCTTCAGTAACACCTTCATACTTTCTTACCATAATTTTCACTAACCTTGTCTTGGTCCTCAATAAAGGTTCCAGTTTGGCAAATATTCTACATCTCTTGCATAGAAATTATAGGTAAAATTTTATCAATTACTTGACTCCTAATAGTCTCATCTTCAATGTGTGCTAGCTATTTTCTAATTTCTAGTCTACCATACAACTCTTTAGGTACACTTCCCTCAATCTCTAATAGATTTTCCTTTAAAACAAGTGATTTACCACAATATCTTCAATATTAAGCTTATCAGATTCCTCATACCTATCATAGTACTTGTTTATTGTAACTAGCTTTCCTTGTTCCATAGATCTCTTCTTAATAATCTTCAATTCTAGTTTCCATAATTTTCTCACTTTTAGCTTTATTCTCTTCTTTCTCAGTCCTTTGTTCTTTAGGTGGTAAATTTTGTTTGGTGGATCTAGTGTTCACTCTAGGAACCAGCTTTACTACTTTTGAGGTCTTCAATGATGATGGAGGGGTGGATACATCAATAAAAATAGTAGGTGCAGTAGATACCATCACAACTTCAGGATGTGGAAGGGCTGCAGTAGTAGTACTTGCGAATCTAGAAGAATGTTCTGCTAATTTCTTCTTTACTTCAACTCTTCCTCAGTCAATCCTGCCTCAACACCACATTAATAAATAATGTTGTCCACTTTCCTTTTCCTCAAGCCTCTAGTTTTCTCTTCTCTCACTTTATCTAATTTTTCTTCATAAGTACCCAATCTCTCTTCATATGTATCTACTTTAGATGCCAGAACATGATCAATCTACATAGTTAGCACTTCTCAACTTACCTCATATCACATATGATAACACCATTTCTTCCTTGGAACAACTTCCTCAAAGAATATACAATCTATTTCAACCATGAAATAGATTGTATCCTTATACTTTTCAACTAAGTTTTTAGGAATCCTATATCTTTCTTTCATCTACCTCTGAAGAATCTTAATCATGCCAAATAGTTCTCCATCAACCCATGTGATTTTCTATCTTCAATAATTGTCAAAAATATGAATGCCAACAGGTATCCCTTTTCTCCAACCACTAGGGTGCATGCTTGGAAATCTGTGCTTAATATGTATGTGTACATGTGCATTAGTAGTGAACAAAATCTGAAGGTTTTGGATTTTTCTTTTTTTATCAACTTTACATTCTCCAAAAACTGTTGTGGCAATAATTCGCATAGGTTATACTTAGTATTTTATTTCACCATTATGTATTCCATCATACTAACTCCTATAGATACTAAATTAGGTCTACTACTATAGCAGAATTTTTAACCAAGTATCATAGTAATAAATCTCACATCTTGTAGATATATGTCATTCACTGTCATAGCTCCGCTATCCCATTTTGAATGTGTTCGGGTTTCAAATTAATTCTTTACATGCTTCTCTACCAAAGGGATGACTCCATTATTATCTAGTCCAGTAATCTAATTTATAGATTGACTACAAATCTTCACAGGTTGTTCACCTATTCAGATAAACTGATCATGAACTCTACTCAGCAATATTTTAAACCATTTGTCTTCGCTGAATTCGTATAGGTCTAGAATTATCAAAATGTTTAACTTGCCAACATGTTTGAACTCATCTCTTATTTTTATATTATCAATCATATAATCCATTTCAATAGAAATGTCATCAATATCAAGTATGTCATACTTGCAATGAATGTATTCCCTAATGTCTTCTACATGCAAGACGTTGTGTGGTGTCTGAGAAAATGCTCCTTTAGGGTCTTCTTCACAATATTTGAAAGGATGTTAATTGAATTTATACGTAGGTCTATCCACAAAATCATATGTAAAGATTTCATCCATAGCTTTTGTATAAGTACATAATGTAAATAACTTTTACACGTTGAATTCTGAGTATTCACTTCGATCGATCATGAAAGGTAATTGCTACAGAGTTTGAATCTCTCTGCTCTCTGATCTGCTTATGTCACTTCTCGTCAAATGATAAGGAAAGAGATAACCATTAGGTGCTTTATACAATGTTAAGTTATTAAAAGCTCACATTACCCAATGTTGTCTAGTTAGTCAAAATCCTCATAATCATCATATATGCATCGTCTGATGTTGTGCTATTAGATATACATTCCATTATGTTGGCCATTATCCTACGTAAGATCTCTAGAGCTCAATCCACATACTTAGGGGTGGGATATATTCTAATATCTTCATCCAATGCTCCCCTAAGGCCATGATTGGCTATTTAGGTCAATTTTGCTTTATTTTCATTAGGAAATGATATAGTAACATCTACTATCTCTCCCTGAACCAATATCTCACTTTTCTCTTTGATTTTCCATATCTTTCCACTACCATTATCTTCTGCTTTCTTGAAAAAACTATCAAAATCATCATTTAGTTATGAAACACTTTTACCAGTGTCATTTTCATTCTTCTGTGTATTCATAGGAGGTGCTATTCTTCTGTTATTCACTCTATTACACCTAAAAAACTTCTCTATATGGCCCACATTGTTGCATTTTTAATATATAGGAGGTCTTATGTCCTGATTTACTTGCAGCTTACAAACCTTCATAATGTGTCCAATGCTATTACATCTGTAACATATAGGTTTCACTATATGTTATTGTCTATTGTATTGTCTATATCTAGATTGATTGAGTTTCCTGCATTCTTTTTTCTTGTGCCCATATGCATTACAGTTAAAAAAATTAACCAGAAAATGTTTTAAAATGGGCATTACCTCTCTAATATCTTTTCATGTGTCCAAACTTGTTACAACCAAAGCATCTACCTCTGAAAGGTCTAATCTATTCTGTAGGCTCTTCAAGAGTAGGTTTTTCAACATCAATCTTCTCATTTGGTTTCTCTTCTTGGTTCTTGGAACATTCAGCTTCATTGAAACCAATACCATTCATATCACCTTTAGGTTTATGTCTATCTCTTTGTTCATCGATCAAGTCACTTCTCACATGAAGTATATCAATGTGTTTCTTTTTTTGAACAAGTTCACCTTTTATGATCTGATTGTATTTCTCCAATTCTAGATACTTGTTCTTGTAATGGTCAGCCTCATTCTTCATTTGCTCCATCAAAATATTTGCATTTTTTAAAGCTTCTTCAATCCTTTTTAGCATCTTTTTCTTATTTAATATCTTTATCCATTATCTCATTCTCAAGCTTCAAAGTGTCATTCTCTTTTTCAAGTTGTTTTATCTTATCTAAATTATCATTCTCTGAATCTTCTTTTATCTGAACCACAAGATCTTGTCTCTAATTTCTAGAAAGTTCAAGCTGATCTTTCAATTTCTTGATGAATCCTTCTGCTCTTCTGAAGTAGAATCTCAAGTCTCGATTGTCATCTTTAGCTTGATCAAGGTCTTCAAGTGTAGCTTCAAAATTCTCTTGCAAATTATCTGAATCCATTTAGATCTCCCTTAAGCTATTAAGCTTTCTCTCCAAGGGCCAAAAGATCTGATACTAATTGTTAGGAGTAGGTAATACTAAGAGGGGGGGTGAATTAGTATTACAACACTTGAAATAAACTTTAGAACAATTACACATAAACCATAAGCATGCTGAAATGGAAAGAACATAAACACATTAAAAAGTACTCATAACACCATTATTTGTTGTCGAGGAAACCCTGGCCAAGGAAAAACCGTAGTGGGAATGGTACCCACAAGCATGCACTAAAGTATAGTGTCCCTGCTAGGAGACCTAGCCCTGTTAGGAGCTAAATATTGCATAGTAAATTTCCTTGTTAAAGGAATAACAACCCTATTAAAGGTATACAACACCCTATTAGGGGTCATCTGAGCTTACATCTCTTACAATAATACTTTTGTTATAAAGTGTTCTTCGTAATGAACAAAACAAGCATCTTCAATGCTTAGATAGTTCAAGTAATAGCTCATCAATGATCTCTATCAATCCTCTAATTTTCCATTCGCATCTCATACATATCACATATCCATAAATACATCTCTCTATATCTTCTCTCTACAAAATATCTTCATATATATATATATATATATTCTCTTTACCATGTCAGCTCTCTTAACCAAATATTACATAGTCGACACTCTTACATAATAAAAATATAGATTATCAACAACCATAATACTTATATTTCCAGGAGTCCATCTCATACTCCCCAAATCATCGCTATAGTTCAACTACTCTATATCACTGTTATGTTGTAGTCACATGTCTTCAAATATTTGTAACTCTCTATAATCGTCATCAAAATCAAATAGATATTAGATGAAGGTCTTACATACCCCATAGTATCTTCCTCTAAGCTCGCTTATCATAACTCGTTGATCTCAATGTTTGATACCCAAAATACCTTTGTATTTCTGCTTCTGTACTTAGTCGATTCTAGAATTGAATCACCAAAACTTAAATTCAAATCAATTGATCAATATCCCATATGTGTTTCCACAAATGAAAACCAAAAATTGATGTAACACATACAAAATTGATCACTTTCCAACATAATGTATGGTCCAAGCTAGATGGGATCAAACTTACCATGTTTTCCTTTGTCTTCAAGCCTGGCATTCCACATCAGGACCAAATTTTCAGCTTCAAAACATCTGACAGTAGTTCTCCTATAAAAAAAGTTCTTAGATTGCAAATGTAAATTAAAATTTATGTTATTTCTATCCCTTCTTGATTCATCTAACTCTATTAAATCATCCACTCGGATTCTCATTTCATTATCTAAGTCATCATCATATTCCTGGATAAATTTTTAAATCTTCAACAAGTTGTTTTGAGGTAACCTAGCATGAATACCATATACCATATCAAAAGGTGCACAACCAATGGCCTTCTCCACTGTCACTCTATCAACCCACAGTGCATGTTCCAAATCTTAATCCCAGGCCTTCTTATTCCTATCTAACATCCTCTTCATAATTTTAATCAGACTTTTATTAATGGATTTATCCTGACTATTCCCTTGTGGATGATATGGGGATGAGTAAGAGACTTGGATCCTATACTACCGGTAGAAAGCATTAAACTCTTCTAATTTGAAACACATCTCATTCTCTACCACAATAGTCTCTAGATAACCAAATCTAGTTAAGATATTCTATAACATGAAATCAAATAGAACCTTACTAGTAGCTCTTTTAGTGGGGATTTCATCAACCCACTTGGTAAAGTAATCAAGTGCTACTGAGATCCATGAGTGACCCCCACTATAATTTTTTGGGATCTCTCCAATGAAAGCCATTCCCCATTTCTGAAAAGGTGCCTCAACTGTAACAAACTTCAAAGGAAAATTTCCACTGAATTTAAGCTTACCTGCAAATCTTTGGCAATCATCATATTTCTTAACATAGTTATGGGCATACTTGAAAATGGTTGGCCACCAAAAGCTAGATCTTATAATCTTATGTGCAATAGTCTTAGCCATGTAATGGACCCCACATGCACCACTATGCATTTTCTCCAACATGATTTTAGACTGTAATAATATACACATTTGAGAAATACTCCATTTCTCCTCCACCACAATTGACCTTGAATTATAGCATACTTTACAGCATTCAACTTGAATTTTCTTCTTCTTTTTTCATCCATGTCAAGGGGTAGTATCGTATTCTGCAAATATACAACAATATCCTTATACCATTCACTACAATCCATATCAAAAATATAAGGCCTTTGATTTTTTTCTAGCACATCTATATGATTTGCATCCAAATTTCTCTGAGCCATAATTTTTTCAAGTCCTAGGCCTCTAACCAATTTTGTGATATGAATATTAATATTAAATTCTTGGATCCTATTTATCCAGCTACACCTATTCCCTGAAACTTCTTGCTGGACCAGAATGTCTTTTACAACAGCACTAGGCACATAAAAAACCATAGTTTCTCCTACCAATAGCATCTAAAATATTTGACAACTTTGACTAAAGCATAGGCCTACTTCTTCATGATATCATATTTCATCTCTGCTTCTTGTAAAGAATTTCTGAAAAAGGAAATAGGCTGCTCAAATTCCTCTGAAGTCTTTTGTAACAATACTACAACAACAATATTGTATGAAGCAAAAGAAAAGATTTGCAAAGGCTTACCATAATCAGGCATTCTTAAAACATGAGCATCTTTGATAGCCTTCTTGATATATAAAAAAGACTTGCATGCCTCTTGATTCCACTCTACTTTTTCTCCTTTCTTCATCATCCTTGAGATAGGAATATTGTTTTCTGCAAAGTTAGTAATAAATATCCTCGAGAAATTTACCTGTCCCAAGAAGGATTGAATACCTTTAACATTCTTAGGCTGAGGGATATTTTCAATTTCATCTACCCTTTCAGGTTCAATTCTAACTCCATCCTTTGATACAATATACCCTAAAACCTTTCCCTCTGTCACCCCAAACACACACTTCTTTGGGTTAAAAGAGACCCCATACTCCAAAGCTCTCACAAAGATCTTCTCAAGATGACTACAATGTTGATCTTCTTTTTCTGAATAAGCAGTAAGATAATCTTGATAGAGTGTTGGGAACTTATTTATGAAATATGAAAATTCAACCTCCATAGCTCTCAAAACATTTGCCCCAACATTTGTCAGGCCAAAGGGAATTCTAACATACACATAAGTTCCCCAGGGTGTGGTTAATGCAGTCTTGAATTGTTCTGATTCCTTGACCATGACCTCATTGTACCTTTGAAAATCCATCCAACATAGACATCAAATATGATCTAGTGACTCTTTGTATCATAGCTTCCATGTTAGGCAACCCATAGTTTTCCTTTAATGAATTAATGTTCAAATTACTGAAGTCTACACAAAGTTTAATATCCCCATTTTTCTTTCTTCCTGGCACCAAATTTGATACCCATGTTGATTGTCTTATTGGCTTGATTATTCTAGCATCCCTCATCTTCTTCAATTATTCTTGCATGTTGGGTACTAGGGTGGGATTAACATGTCTTAATTTCTATTTGAAAGGCTTTGTGCCTTCCTTCAAAGGAATCTCATGTTGGAAGAGATCTTCTCTGTATGCCTTTAAATAATCATAACACCATGCAAAGACATTCTTGTAGTTTCTAAGAAGATCAAATAACAATCCTCTAAGTTTAGGAGACAAATTTTTACCAATATATATCTTCTTTGGTGCTTCAGTTGTCCCTAAGTTCACTTCTTCCAAGTCCTCAAGCTTGTTCATAGTCCTTGTAGAAAAAGGCTTGTCCCTATTGTCAAAATCCTTCTCAAGCACAACCAATCCTTTAGGAACCTTTTTTTATTTCAACTACAAGACATCTTTACAAAAAATAGTATCTCTACCATCCACAATTTCTACATACCCATAGAAATCCATCTCTTTATTCCCAAAATCTGATTCACAATACAAGATTCTCAGGATATCCAAATCATCTTCAAATACCTTCCAACTCTCAACAATGTCTGGAATGGATGGCCTAGATCAAACCTGTATTTTAGAGATTCCTAAAAAAGTAATATCTTCTAGTCTTAATGCAATATTGGCCAGAAAATACACCATTTTGTTTTGACCTCTATCCATCCAACCAATGCCAAAAGACTCAAAATTTTCAACTTCATCCCAAAAAACATTTCTATACTGCTCTAATCTCTGAGTATGTGAAGTATATTTGGATCTTATCTAATAAATTACTAACTTAGAATCACCAATCACTCTGATATTTTTTATATTGTATCTTGAAGCTAACCTCAAACAAATTAGTAAAGACTCATACTCTACAATATTATTTGTGCATGTGAACATCAAAGTGAATGAGAACTTGAAAGTCTTACCACTAGGATCTATTAGCAAAAATACTGCACCAACTCCTTCTTTTGAGGTTGCACCATCAAAGTACATTGTCCACAAGTCATTTTTTTCTGTCAGGCTATCCCTCTCCTTAGATAATAACATATGTTGGCTTTTCCCTTCAACCTTCCCATCTTGGAATTGAAATCATCCAATGTTAGTATCTAGGAAACAATTCATGTTATCATCTTCATTTTTCTCAATCATGTGAGGATTCCTAGTTTCTCTAGATACCTTAACATTTTCACCAGTAATATAAAAGGTTGCAAAGGATAGGTCACATTGAATACTTCCTCCCATTGAATTACTCCACTTTCTTGACAATAACATTCCATACTGAGGAGGAATATCCACAACTAAGACACTCATTGTTAGCATCTTCTCTGGACATGCAACTAGTCTATAAGGAAAAGATTTAATTGTCCCTATAATAGGCACATCTCTAGATTCCATTACTTGAAATATTCCATGAGGAGAATCAACCTAAAGTCCCATTGCTTTAATTATCTCTCCAGACATAACAATATTTGATTCTCCTGAATCTATCATTCAATTTTTTCGGCTTCTTACCATTTATGACTAGAGTTAAGAAGGAAGGATCCACAGCCCCCAAAGGAGTATTCACATGATTTGTATTTAGGAAAAACTAAGGGATCTTGGAAACAATCTCTTCTTATTTCTTTCCCTTGTAGTCAGATTTAACTTTTTTATTTCCCATTTTCTCACTCATTTCTTGCTTCTAAGTCCTTGAAGAGGTAATACTATTCACCCATGTCAATTTATTTTCCTTATGTTCTTCAATCCTCATGATCTCTAGAAGTGGGACCTTGACATTGATTTGTGACAACAACTACCCCATATTAACAGGGGTGTATTTTATATCAGAAATTTTTCCTCCCTAAGTGACAACATTTCCATCTTCAAATTGAGTAACCAAACTAGGCTCAATATTTTTCTTATCTTTTTTGGAAGAAGAAACACCTATCTCTGGCATTTTTTTTCCTTGTGGACAACATTTGGATTATTTGTCTTTTCTTCTTTTCTGATCTTTATTCTTTTGACACTTTCAATAGGATTTTCTTTTCTTTGTGTCTATTTAGTGTCTACTACTACTTCACTAATAAACATACCAGCTGACCTGCCATCTACATTACCAAATGTCCTATTTCTCAAATTGTAGTTACTCCTTGCATTTCTTGAGCAACCATGTCTACAGTAATTTTTGCAATCTCTTCATCTGAAGGTCTTCTTACCATTAAAGGCTCCTTGCCTCTTGTGACATTGCATCTTATGTCATCAATTTATTCTCCATCTTTATTAGATAAAATCATATCTTGGCTTTCATTTTCATCATTAGATTCTTCTTCACTCTTCAAATGTGCACAATTCATCGCACAACCACTTTCATCATAAAATGTATCCTCCTCTTCCCTCTCTTGTTGTGCCTCATTTGTTGATATATTAAGGGCAACTACACAATAATTGGGATTATGTAGAGATTGACAAGTCGTGCACCAAGAAACATCATCAGACATATTGATAGAGTTTCTTTGTAGAGGATCACAGGTCCTATCATTAGGATAGTCCTTTCTTTGTGGAAGGATAGGCTTCCCATCTTTCCACTGAGTGGTGTATGGATAATTCTGTATTCTTGGCTACCTATTGAAATTATTTATAAATGGTCTGTTGTTACCTGGAGCCCTAACAATATTGTTTTCTTCAGGCTTCAAATCCTTGATGGAACTTAGAATCTGCTTCATACTTTCCTCATCTTTAGGCTTAGGATTAGAAGACCTATCTAATTCTTTCCTAAGAGGCTTTTAGTCCTCTCTTCTACCCAACTTCCCTTACACTCTCCTATTAGTCTTAATATTCACTGCTGTCTTATAGGCATCTCTAAGATTTCTAGGATTCTTGTCTCTTATAAGGTACGCCATTTTGGAATCAAAGGCATTTAGATAAGTGGCAAGGCATACCTTATCATCAAGCCTTATAACTTGGAAAATTTTATGTACGACTCTCTGAAATCTTTTTATTGAATTCAGCAACATCCTCATCCTGATTCTTTTTTACATTATTGAATTCATTCAACTGAAATCCCTCATTTGTCTTATCACCATATTTTTCTTTAAAACAATCTTTTAATTCATCCATAGATCGAACATATCCATAAGGAAACCCTCTAAACCAATCCCTAGAATCCACAACTAAATTCATTAACACATCCTCATGTACAATCACATAGTCGTCCATGATATCAATAAATTTCTTTAGATGCTCTTCACATGTAATAACATTATTTTCAGAAAACTTAGCCATCTTATCTCTAATTTCATTTGAAACTACATTTGAATAACAAGGAATATCAAGGAAAGAGAATTGTGCATACCTTTCTGCTTGAGTTTCTCTCCTCTGAAAAGGATTGTCAATTTGAGAAGAAGATACCCTGGCATTTGATGTTGTAGCTGCCTCCACACTAACATGAGAAGGCCTAGAAGTTTGTCTAAGAAAATCCATCTTTTTCTTCATCTGTAAAGCAACAGCCTCCAACTCTACCTTCTCAAGGTCCTTAGCTATGATTTATTTCTCCAATCTATCCCTTTCAAGATCAGTTTCCAACTTAGACATTCGATCTAAGGGAACCTTAGGATTCAAAGGCTCATTTATTTGAAATTTTGTCAGCTTTTGCTTCCCTTTATTTTTAGGATCTTGCTTAGGAAGAACTGGTTGGATGACTGGTTCTTCTTCATCTACCTCAAGTTCCTCTACATATTTTATTGCTTCCAATTTCAAAAATTGCATCTTCTTTTTCTCAAGCAAAACTTGATCATGTCTGATCTTATTTTCCTTTTTTCTCTTCTTTGTCTGATGGCAATGTGCTCCTAGATTCTCCTATCAAATTCAACAATTTCTTTGGCCACACTATCAGAAACAGGTAGTGGTATGAGATTTTGAAACTTTCTTCTCACTAGGATAGTGATAGCCTTCATATGCAACCAATTGAAACTCTACAAGCTCTTCATATTTTGATACATTTACTTCATGACTACGTTGGATTGGCTCATCTTCTCTATTGTTATCCTCTTATCTCTCATTTTGAGGGACTCTTTTGTTCTTCTTTACTTTCCTTGGCTTCTCAACATTATAGGTAGTTAGAAATCCATCTTCCAACTTATCTTCAGGATGTCTTCTCACCCAAGATCTGGTATTTCTATTACTCATAATAAAAAAGTGTGTATAAAATGAAATATGTAATTCAGCACTGCTGCAGAGAAAAATCATAGTCTCCACCCAACAAGTTGGGAACATACAACACTAAACAAGATGAATATGGAAAATTTAGGAAACTCACAGGACAAGGACAACAACCAGATAAATCTATACTTCCAATGGTCAACCTATTGGTCACTTACAACAATATATTTCTCATTCTCCCCAGCAGAGTCACCATTTTTTTGATGTTAGAAAATGTTTATACTTTGAAATCCACCAAGATAACTTGAGACTAATGCTAGGAGTGGTTAGCTCCAAGTATGAGAGCTCTGCAAGGTAACTGGACCAACTATAGGGACAATGCTACCCTCTGCACTTCTAGCTCTGCAAAACCAAGATGGGTACACCTAATCCACACTAAACTCAACTCTTTGCAATAATTTATACTTATGGATTCAAAAAACATATGATAGTAAGAAAGTAATACATGTTAAACAAACACTCATTGACTCTCCATTACTATTTGGGACATATAACAAACAACCACAAATGAATAAGAAACTTGGATATGGTTTTGATGTAAACTTGCAGAATATAACCAAACAAGATCAAACATATATCAACAAACAAATATTCTAGTTCTTGATTAGCACCTTATCCATTGGGAAACACTTCAATACAAATATTGATACATAAATCAACCTATTGGCAAAGAATCATAGCCGTAAACATGAGTATCTTAGGTCACATACTTCTTATAGAATATTTTTGTAGACACACCCAATGAATTTATATTATACCCAAAGCATATTCAATTTTATCCTAGATCAAAACTATGACATAGAATATATACTTAGATAACTCTATGAAATGAATCAAAAGATCCAAAACTCATAAGGTGAACACCAAGGAGAGACTTGAAACTGGGAAATTATTATATTAAGTATGATGAGTCAAACTTCTAAATCAATATGACTGAAATAAAACACCATTCAATGATGTACAAAAGATTACAAGAAATTTCTATCTACCTTCAAAATATTCTAACATGAATCTGCTATATCCCTGGAACTAAAACTCTTAAGCCAACACTGAGGGTCACAAATTATAGAACTCTTAACAATGAGAGAAGAAGCATACTTAAAGGAAAAGGAAAACCCTAGAAGAGGGTTACTAAAAATTGTCCTTCTTAACAATTAATACAATCCTTCTTCTCTAGTTGATCTTTCTCAAAAGAACATGATAATATTTGATTTGAGGAACATCCATAAAGCCACAAGGAATGACCAATCAAATAAATGCAGAAAAGTCATGGTATGGGCCAAGAAAACCCAAAATAGAAAGTAGACCAGTAACCATTTAAGACCACCATGCAACATTAAAAGCTACCATGACCATAGAGAACACCTGAGACACTCAAACGATGCCATTAAAATGATCCAAGGAGAAGAAAGACCTTGAGAAACTCCCAGGAAAGTCTGCATTTGAAAATTCAAAAATTAGTTACAAAAACTATCTCCCTTGCGTAAAACCCTCATCAATGGCTGAGATAAAGACTTTATTCAACTTTAAAATGAATTCTTGGATCAATTTTAAGTTACCTGGGCCTTTGATCAGATCTGCCAGGTGTCGCACATGCATGATGCCTTGATGATTATCTTCCCCTCATATTTAATTTAAGGCAAAGTGTTGTCCACATGATATTTTCAAACTTAACTATCCTTTATCCACTTTACTAACCTCTAGGATCATGATGTCAAAAAATCCATGTGTTGACCAAGCGCAAGGCCTTGATGGATAATCTCTTCATATATTTTCTTTAAGGCTTTGCACTGACCATTAGATCTTTCCAAAATTGATAGCCCTTTACTTACTTTACTTCTGACCGGGTCCCATCATCTTCCACATGTCACACAAGAAAAATTCCTCTAACATTGTCCGACGATCATCTTATCTATAAGGATTTACGCCCACCGTCGGATCTACACCAACCTAACTACATATTACCTTTACCCTTGGTTTCATAACTGTAGGTCCCACAAACTCATTGAGGACATGTGGTTGTCAAGCTCAATGCCTTAAAGGTTAGATCTTGTGCATTTTTCATCATAAGGCTTCAGACCTACCACACAATCTAACTGTACTTACTCTATCATTAATTCATTCTTCATTTTGGCCCCATGATCATAGGAAGATAGGTGTCATTCAAGCACGATGCCTCAATAATTATAGCTTGATAATCTTACCATTAAGGATTCACGCTGACTTTAAGATGAAAATTAACCCAAAAACTGCTTACTTGACCACTACTTTACCAACCGTAGGTCCCAACTCCTGGTTAAGAGACATGTAACATATGCACAATGCCTTAATGAATAGATCAACTACATCTTGGCATCAAGGGTTTACACCATCCATCAAATCTAATCTGACTTGACTATCTTTTCCTTCATTACCCTGACGTAGATCTAGACCCACCTTATGTATGTGGCATGCAAGCACAATGCCTCAAAGATTAATCTGGCATCATCTTTAGATTGATGCTTTACGCCTACTGTTAGATTCAAAATAACCTGTCTCCACTTTATCCTCACCCTTTATTAGAAAACCATAGGTTATCAATTGGTCACAATGCCTTCAAGGTTAAAAACCTTTATCTTATCCTTTGAGTCATCATGTCAACCATAGATCTTATTCCTACTTTTATTCTCTTTACCTATCTGTAGCCTAAGCAACTTTACATGTGGCACAAAGACGCAATGCCTTGATGAGTATCAACCATGCACCTTTTCTTTGAGGCTTCATGCCAACCAATGGAGCTTTCTAACTTGAACACTTGATAACTGACCATAGATAGGCCCCAGACCTGATAGCTTTCCACATGTTAAAAAATGTGCAATGATGCTAAGGGTAAAGATCTTCATCTCAATGATTAAGGAAAATTTCCCACCATTGATCTTCTTTGAAGTTGACATGCCTTTAACCCTCTACCTTTACACAAACCTAGTCCTACCATACACCACATGTCAGCTAGGTGCAATGCCTCAATGAGTAAATAACTTCATCTGCATGGCTAAGGGATAGCACCCACCATTGGATTACAAGAAACATGCTTGACAAATTTAAAATGTAATAAAGTGACTCATGGGCATTAAAACTTAGGAAACATTAATGTACATCTTCTCATTCTTGCCTTCACTACCTCTGCTACATTTCTACCTCTTGTTTCCCTTCTACTAGAACTACACCCCCCTTTTATACAACATATCCACATGTCAGCTTTATAATAAAAAATTCAATAAACAATAGTCTACATCAAGAACACAATACCCAATGTGTTACCATTAGTCAACTTTCAACAATCATTAAATTTCACCTAGGAGAAAGAACCAATGACCTTGTCGGTAAACTAGAACACCGAAAACCAAGCCACTTGATGTGAAACTCCATAGAACAGAACACCACAAAGAAAAGCACCACTTATTAGAGTACCATAGAGCCCAGTCACTGATTCCTTTGGTGACGCATCACCCCTTTGAACTGATAACCACCACCAAATGACCAAGAACCTCAAGTTCCCAACAAAGCTTGCTATAGAAAGCCAAAATACAAACTCTAACACTTATTGGTGATACAAGATTTCCAACTACCCAAGGATGCTCTTGCATCAAAAAAAGATACTAATTTATGAGATTGAAGAGGAGGAAGAAGAAGATGTACCTAAATCATCTAGTGCAGGAGTAAGAAAATATCAAAACTATCAAAGAAGGACATAAAACATTGATCAACTCATATGTTGTATTCAATTTTTGAAAAAATGACAACAAGGTCATAAAAAAAAGTGAATTTTTCATTAATGAATCAAATCATGGAAAATATTGAGCCGCAAATGTTTGAACAAGATCAATTAAAAAGAAGAGTATATTGAACCAATGAATAGTGTAATATAAACAATTGAAAGGAATGATACATGAGATTTGGTTATTTTACCTCTTGATAAGGAAATTACTAGTACTAGATGGGTGTACAAAATAAAGTATAAATCTAATGGAAGCATTGATAAGAATAAGGATAGATTTGTAGCTAAAGGGTACACTCAAAAAGAAGGTATTGATAATATTGAAACATTTTCACCTATATCACTAATTGATACTATCAAATTGGTTTTCGCATTACAAGCTCAACAGAGTTGGATAGTTTATCAAACAGATGTGAAGAGTACTTTGTTGGATGGATATATTGATGAGGAAGTGTATGTTTCCTGACCTAAAGGTTTTGAAATACCTTCTAAAGAATATTATGTTTTAAAATTAAAGAAGGTCTTGTATGGTCTCAAACAAGCACCAAGAGAATGGTATTCAAGGATAGACTCATACCTATAGAAAAAAGGTTTTTCAAGAAGTCAAACTGATCCAAATAGTTATATCAAAATATCCTAGTTCTCTATCTTGATGACCTTATCTACATAGGGAATAATTCATCTTTATTTGCAGAGTTCAAAACAACTATGATTACTGAGTTTGAAATGACATATTTGGGACAAAGGCACTATTTTCTTGGTATATAAGTATGGAAAAATAAAGATGAAATCTTTGTCTCAAAAAAAATATGGTTCAAATATCCTACAAAAATTTTAGATGAAAAGTTTCCAACCAGTTGCAAAACCTATTGAAGTTGGACTTAAATTGTCTACCTTAGATGTTTCAGATCTAGTGAACCCCACTCTATACAGGAACCTAATTGGAAGTTTGATCTACTTAACTACTACTCATCCAAATATCACATATGTAGTGAGTTTGGTCTCTAGGTTCATGTGAGATATTAAGGAAACACATTGGGATGTAGCTAAAAGGATTCTTAGATATGTTAGAGGGATATTGAGTTATGGTCTCAAATTTCAACATTCAAAGCACAAAATATTGGTTGGGTATACAGATTGTGATTGGGTAGGTTCTACAAATGATCAGAAGTCTACATTTGGTTACAATTTTTGGCTTGGATCTACAGTATTATCTTGGAAGTCCAAAAAATAACAACAGTATCACTTTCTACACTTTCTATAGTAGAGGCAGAATACAAATCTACATCACCATCTTGTCAAACTCTATCATTGAGAATACTACTAAAATACTTACGCCAAATTTAGAATGAACCTAACTTGTTGTATTGTGACAACAA
This sequence comes from Thuja plicata, assembly GCA_018584345.1. Taxonomy (NCBI): domain Eukaryota; kingdom Viridiplantae; phylum Streptophyta; class Pinopsida; order Cupressales; family Cupressaceae; genus Thuja; species Thuja plicata. Next base: position 629,723 of record MU224196.1, read on the forward strand.
GGCTGCTATTAAAATGACAAAGAATACAATATTTGATAATGGAACAAAACCTATTGAGATACAACATCATTGTTGGTTGTATTTCCAGTTTTTGAGTTTGTCCAGTAAATATTTTGGAATCCCCAATCATTCCTATGCTCCTGAGTTGAAAATCATGTCTAAAATTACTTAATTATCTCTGCAAATGATGTTTCCAACCCTAAACCTATTCAAAAGTGCCAAAACCCTAAACTCTAGGATCATTTCTATTCGAAAATGAAAAAAAGGCCCTAAATTCTGAGTCGAGTTCTATTTTCAAGTTACCTTTTTCATAACTTTAGTCTGAGATATTAGCATGTTCTTATTGTGTAGTCTCTTAGTCTCATGAAGAAAAATGAATATTCCATTTAGTCTTGAGACTTAGCAAAAAACATTGGTCGCATTGTCTTCTGATAAAAAGAATATGCTTCAAAGGATATAGAGACTTAACACAGACCATTCATCTCAGATTAAATAAAATGGTGGTTGGGAAGTCTCTAGATTAACCCCGCAGTTTAAAATTTATCTAGCGACACTAAGTTTTAACAGTCACTGAGTCTCTGAATGAACCTAAGTTAGATGTCCCTTGAAGTAAGTGTCATCACCTAGTTGCAAAAGAGATCATGAGTTAAGTTAAGAATCAAGAGACTTAGTGACTACCACAGGATGAAGGCCAGATCCAATGGTAGTCACATTGTCTCCAGATGTAAATCATAAAGGTAAAATCATATAGCGATAAAGAGACAAAATTTATTTGTCTCATGGTCTCCTAATAAATTGTTAGTTAGAAGATTGGTTCAGCAACAAAGAGACATAACAATCACCAAGTCTCCAGATATAATCCAAGGTTAAAGAACAGTTAATAAAAGGCTTGGTCACGGTGTCTCTATAAGAACATGAGCTAAGTGAAAACATCAAGTGACATGGAGATAACCATTGCTCTGAAGATTGATCCAATGATAGTCACTAAGTCTAGGTAATAAACAACATTTAGAATAAACATCAAGCGACAATGAGATTACACAGTCGTGATCTCGGCAGAAGCAGAACTAGAGTTGAAAGGAAGATTTTTCTTCGGCGCCATGATGTACAGTTGCTAGCCTATAGGATATCAGATATTTTATGCTAGATGGAAAGGTCATCAAGTTGTAATTGATGATAGCCAATCAGATTTGATTTCCATCTCTTTTCAAATTTTATAAGGTTTTAATAAGAATAATGCACTCATTTTGAATTTATTGCATTTTAGTTTGAAATGCCACGGCTAGAACCATAATTGGTGTTAGAGTATGTAAAATAATGGTGGAAGTGATTGAATTGTAAGTTTACCAGTTTTGAAGAGATGGATACATTGATTTCTTAGTTATAAGTAAGCGTATCTATTGCCATTTTGTTTTACCAGCTTCCAAGTTTTCAGAGCTAAAGAATTTTATAAGAGATCATCATTTCCCGAGAAAAGTAAAGCTTTCTAGTAGTGTGTTTTGAAAGAGGTCATTTCGTGGTTTAGAATTCAAAAAGAATTCTGATTGGTAGTGTTTTTCAGTGCTTAGAAGTTTAAACTATAGAGTAATTGATAGCTTGTGGTGAGGGTTTGTAAGAGATTTGTTTCAATATCGGTAATATATATTGGAACAGAACAAGATGAGTCAGGTAGTAAGTGTAGCATCTACTAGTAGGAGAAGTGATGATTTTGATGATGAAATTAAAGACAAATGCAACTACTCTGAAAAATTTATCACATTTCTGCTAGGTTCAAGGTAGAACAGAAAGGTAAGTGTCGACACTCTAATTGATGATCTATTATATATTACAGATGAAAAAACCCTAGGCTCATATGGTTATTAGCTATTCAACTAATTTTTTAATAATAGTGATGAACCTATGCTAACTTTGAACCCATGGACCTATGGATTAGCTAAGTTAATAGTTCCTAACATCTTTGTAGATGTTGATTTTATCCTAGAAATCGCCAGTAGGTATGATACCCTGATCAAAACAATTAAAAGGGATGATGCAAAATCCCTAGTTACCCTAGACAGGAACTCATTCATGAAGGCTTTCAATTTCTATTATCCCATGACCACTGAGATAAAATTGAAAATCTTAGAGAATAGGTATACAAGAGAGTCTGGTATTGCAGCCAAATTGATCAAAGAACATCATGTACCAAGGAAAATGAAGAACTATATAGTACCCCTTCCAAGGACTGCCCCATACTACTACAAGGATTTTAACTTCTATATGATGTATATATCATATGCACTATGCAGAGTGTTAGGGAAGGATGGAGGACTAGAGATAATTACCTCAGACATCCTAATGATGGTCCTTGTTATGCAGAGCCCTCATACCACTTCCAAATATGATTATATCCAATAAGTCAAAGATAAAATGCACCAAGGATTTGTTGATATATAGAACAAGAAGGATCATCCCAAATTCATGCATTACTATGTTTTAATGCATTTGATCTTATACTACAATTTCCCCATTATGAATTTTCAATATTTTAGGCCTTAGAGGTTTCATCAGGGCCAAGCCAACCCCATTCAATTTTGGCTTAGAGTGTGGAACTACACCTCAAGAGAACATGAGTTTTGTGCCTTTGAAAATTGGATAGTGTATCCAATTCTTAAATACCTAGGTGTTAACAAAACCAGGCTACCAATTAAGGTGATAAAACTATTAATGTCATGCCAATATCATGAAAAATGGCCAGGAGATCACAACTGGGGTGATTCCTACTATGAAAATAACTACACATTAATCAGGGTGTATGGTTGTACCCACCCACCTCATGTTTTTCCATTCAATGTGCCACCAAGGATTGTTGCAATAGAATTCATTAGGCAACTAATTTTTATAGATAAAGAACACCTTACTCCTCACAAGAAGGGTACATTTACCCCAAGGTAATTTAACATTTATAATTTTACAATTGGAAAGAGGGCATTGGACCCAGTGAACAACTAGATGAACCATTACAGAAAGAATGTGGCCTTATACAGATACATTGACACAGAGGGATTCATCTTGAGTGAAAATAAGTTGTTAACACCTACCATCCCATACACAAAGGACCATGAGGAATGCAAGGAAGAGGACCTGATAAGAAACATATAGGAGGATGAGGAGGTTGATAGAAGGGCTGATAAATTCAATGAACTAATGGATCTAGAGAGACAAGTGAAGATAAAAGGCATTAATTTTGGGGGTTTCTTCCCATACATGCCATATTTGAAGAGGCTAGATGCCATGATAGAGTCCCATACTATCCTATGAAACCAATTAGAAGATGAAATTGTAGTGCCAGAGAAGGGCCACAAGGGGCACTCATCATCAGAGTATGATTAAGATAGTGATGAAGGGTACTTAGTACCTAGCCCCCCTCCAATGGATCATCCATTGATTGAAGGAAAACCAACAGAGGAGGTAGGGGGAGAATAAGGGGATAATGTAATTAACCTAACATAGGTCCTTGAGATTGAGGTTACAAATGAACCCCCACCAAAAAGATAGAATTTAGAAATAGGGGAACCTTCTCAGAAGAAAGAGAAAAAGAAAGATAGGATTGGTGCTCTCATAACTGGAAATAGAGCATATGACCATAAATTGAGGAAGAAAATAAGGGCAGGAAATAAACTACAAAAAGATGAAGAAGAGGAGGTAGAGATACCTCTCAGGACTTGTACAAATGAGAGATTGATATATCAGGAACAATTCCTACAAGATGATAATTTCATCAAAACAAAGGAATTCAAAGATTTCCTCATCTGGAATAATCAGCAATAAGTTGGTGCACAATTGTAGTTAGCAGTGGTGATCTAGTGACCATAGAGGCTCTACAAACATTGCAGGATTATGATCCTAATTTAGAGTAGATAACACCAGAAAAGGCAAGAAAATTGGTCAAGGTCAATGACATGTTATTAGTAGAAGGGTGGGATTTATCCTCTGCCTTTATTATTGACCAAGTTAGAAAACAAACTGATGTGAAATTGTCATCAGAAACATAGGTTGGTGACATGATTAGAGGGTTTGGAAATAACCCAAAGTCCCAGGCATTAGCAATGTGGAGCTTAGCTCCAAAAGATCAAAAGAAAACCCTATTAAACATTCAGGAGAAGATGGAATTCAAAAATATAATCTGATCATTCTAGAATACAGGAGACTTGGAGATTTTCCAAGTGATCACACATTTTTCTCAATTGAATGAAGCCAAGGCAGTCCAAATTTCTGAGAAGATGAAAAAGATCACTAGTGAAACTAGTGATATTTTTAGAGATAGAGAACTTGGTCTGATTAAAATTAAGGCACAAGAGAAGCTCATAGCAGAGCTTACACAACAATTGCTTGATATGCCAGAGGCTGTCCCTGCTGAGCCTAAAGAGGTACAGGATGTTGAGATCCAAATAGAGAAAACAAGGGATACAATTGTAGAAACAAAGCAAAAGGTCAAGGGGCACAATAATGTGATATTGGGTGCACTAACACAAATTTTACAACATAGGGTAGATATGATAAAGGATAATATTGATGTGGTATATGGAGCCTATGGAAAATTTCTAGGCCTACAAGTAGAGGTGAACAATTTTATCTCAATTTTGAATCCCTATTATTCAACATGGTCTGGTAGAAAAAATATTTTTGAAAGGTTTTCATCTTTACAACCACTTGCCAAAAATAGTGACCCTTGTTGGAATTGAGATAGAATAATTAGGAGCCACCTTGTCCTTTTTTAAAGGAAAAGCTAACCAAATAGAGGAAAGGTCGAATATGTTTGGGCTAGTTAGAACAGATTTTTGCCTCCCATCAAATTAGAGGACAATCAGATCAAGCCAATAGTGCTATGGGACTCAGATTTTGACAATGTACTACCTAATAAAGAGGTTTATGTCTCTGATCAGGGAGAGCTAGACATGGAAATATTTAATAAGATTTTGGCTGAAGCAGTTAAGGCAGAAACCAATTGCAATAAATTCATCATAGATGTCAAGAGCATTACAAATGTTGGGTGGGAATGACATAAGTCCCAACTTGATAATATACAGAGCTTTGAATGGCCAAAAGAAGAAGATGTTACAACACGGGGCATCTTAACAAAGCCCAAGAAGAAAAATCATGTAACAATTGACTTGGACATCATGGATGAAGAATAGGAGGACACATGGCACCTATTCTCTGAGCACAAGAAGGTTAAAAATAATAAAGACTAGTGTAAGTTAGCCTATATTAGCGGGGACTAGATCTCATTACAAATATCATATGCTATCCTGAACATATACAGACAAAGGTGCCAAAGATCACAAGAAGACAAGGAGCAAATCAGATCTTATTCTTAAGTTTTTTCCTTCCACTACTTGGTGTATTCCTGTCTTTTATCTTTTCTAGATTTTAGGGTTAGGTATTTTAAACCATCCAAATCTTGTAGCATCCTTTTCTTAAGGATTCCAAGATAGTTTGAGACTATATATAGAGCTCTTTTATTTTTTTTTAAAAGAGTTGGAAAAGTTAATGAAATAGAATTACAAGGCAGACTACTAAAATTTGTCTAAGCCTTTGTACTATTTTTCTATCTGAATATATTTGAAGATTGAAGACATTAATACAAATATTTTTCAATCTCTTTTCTATATCTTAGTTTTCTCTTTTCATATATGTTATATTTCTTGTATGTTTATTTGTAAGGAAATAGACATATTGATCACAAGGTGGTTGTGCAGTCATTTGTGAGCTCCTTCAAGTAAGGATTAACTATTTCAAGTGACCCCAGAGAGATTAGTATTAGTTTAAGGATATGATGACAGAGTTGTAGAAAGAGGATAATATGTAAGGCATTTTATCTTTGTTGCAAGTATTTTATTGATCACCTTATTGTGGAGTTATACCATATATTGACTCATAGCCCAAGGATAAGGCACTAGTTTATAGTTGGCTAAGTAATTGTTCATTATCCAACCAATATTTTAATTTATCCAATCATTCAAACTTCAAATATCTATTCCATTCAAGTAATTGTGTTTAAGGAATACAATTCAGTTTGTTGATTCCGTTTAGAGAGAATCAAATAGGTTATCCCTCCTAAAGTTCATAAGAACTGAAAAAGGAAGAAGGATGAGAATCCTTATTACCTTACTATTTTTTGTTGTCAAAACATTAGTATGGTTCATTAAGCTCTGTATCAGGATATTCATATTAATTTACATAGTCATCTACTTATTGATACATTAAAAGGCATTCAGAAAGTTAGTAAGAAGACAATCCACTTAAAATATATTTTCCATCAGTAATCATCCATAGGTAATACCTGCCTGAGTTAGTGGATCTCAAAAAAGAAGGAGATAATAGTTTCCCTAGATGTTATCTAATACCCTCATCAATTAGCCTTTTTCTTGCATAAAATAGGAGTTTGCATTCAAGTATACAAGTATACTATCACATTAAAGTTGTTCTGCAAGAAAAAGAGCTAACAAATTGACGACTTTGCTGGGGAACTAAATTTTTTTTTTATATCTTAGATTCTCTGGGGAAGTTTCCTTCAAGTCTTTCAAACTAGAGATTGATTTGGCCCATCCAAGCCGCCTAACAAACTGGTGACTCTACTAGGGATAGAGATTGTAAAGTCTAGATTAAAGTATTCAGAATCTTTAGTTCAAAAGACAAATCAAATTTACAGTTGAAGTTGCCTAAGTCATTTTTATAGTATTCATAATTAAAGTTCTACTTCATTTATCCCAAACTAGTGTTTGGTGGAAACTCTAAAAGTGAAATCTCTATGATCAGTGGAAAAGACAAGTGAATTTTTTTGTAAATATGAATACTAGGTCAAGATTGAGAAACAATCTTGAAGTTGAGTTGGATATTGGGATCCCAACTACTTCAAAAACAAGGATGTCTTGGAGACAAAAGAAAAACCAAGCAAGCATCAATGATTCTTCTCCAATAAGTGAATAGAATATCACTAGAAGGAAAAATACCAATCAATCTAGTCATGAGGAGAGCACCTTAGAGTATGTAGAAGCCCCAAGCCTTGGACTAGACACCTATGCAGTCACTACCACTTCTAGTGAAAGAGAAGGAACTAATACAATTAGCTCAGACTGAGAAGTTCCTTTTGCTGAGCTTGCAGAGGAAGAAAAAATCCTCATGAAACATCTTTCCCTTATTCAACAAATGAAAAGGGAAAAAGAGAATAGAAAGAAAAAGCAAGAGTAGAAGGATGTTGACAAGTATAGAAGAAGATCCCTGATACATCAAGCTGCAAATAATATTGAAAGGTCTTGCATAGACCAGGAGATTCCCAGCATGCACTAAAGTTTAGGTCCTCAAAACTTCAAAGATAAAGGAAAAAATAAAGTTACAGAAACAGAAGTTGAGGAGCCAAAGAATCAAAAGAACCTGACTGAGCAAATGTCTAAACTAGACATTGACCTTGAAAAGATCAAGAAAGAAAGAAAAACTATGGCTAAGATGTTGGAGAAAGCTGAAGCAGAAGCTGCTACTATAGAAATGAAAAGAAAAATTAATTTCTTGCAGTCTACTACAATCTCCTTTGTTGATATAGAGAATACTACAACATCAAAGACAAGGGATTCTTCTTTCAAACACCATAGTAAATTATTTGTTCCTAAATACACTGACAAATTTTAGAGGAGATCACTTCCGGAAAAAAGGTACAAGCAATTTTCTTTCTTTGGAATTCCAGGTTACCATAATATAATACTAGAAGATATGAGAGAAAAGATTCCAAAATTTTTAGGAAATAATGTTGTAACCTGTGAACATTTAAGAAAATTCTTTGATGTAATAGATGATTTAAATATCAATCATTAAGATGTCCTTATTAAATTATTTGTAAAATCTCTAGTAAAAGATGCTAGGGAATGGTTTAGGAGTTTATCTCATGGTTCTGTAGGAACAATGGATGAATTGATTGATCTATTCAAGGATCAATATCATGATAAGACTAATGAAGGATTTATGATAAATGAATTTAACAATATAAGGAAGAACTCAAATGAAGAAGTAACTAAGTTCAATACAAGATTCTAGCGAGCTATGCATAAGCTCTTTCAAAAGATGAATTTGGATCAAAAGGTATGTCTTGCTACCTATCTTAATGCTTTTGATTAAAAAATGGGCTATGCACTTAGAGATAAAAATCGAAGAACCTTGACAGAAGCCTATAAAACAGTTGTGAATATAGAAATGAATAGTAGGATATCAGGAAAATTGGGTAAAAGAGAAGATCCACATTTTAGTAGGAGTAGTCAAAAGGAACCTAAATATAGAGAGTACAATGCTCCATATAATAGAAAACCATCCTACAATAATAATTATAACCCACAAAATAAGATGCACAACTTGTTGGAAACACTGAGAGGGGGGGGTGAATCAATGTTTAGCTAATTATTCAATTTCAACACTTTAAACATAAATCAATTAGATAACACTTGAAGCTTAACACAAGATAACATAACACATAATATGATTACAAGGAAACCTTGATTAGAGGAAAACCTTGGTGGGAATTAGTACCCACAAATATTACACTAGTATAATGAATCTGTTAAAGTTCCTTTTCCCTGTTAGGAGAAGTCTTTACAATGCAAGTACAATAACCTAGTTAAAGGCCTAACCCTGTTAGGAGTATTTTACAAAAAGCCCTATTAGGGGTGAGGACTCACTATCCAAGAGCTCACTTCTCAATGAGAAATAAGGCTATAACCTCCTGAGAATAGATATGCACTATATCCAAGAGTGAACTATTGTATGTGACATAGATGTCAGATCAGTTCCAGTTATGCACTTATGCTCTTATCTTCTTTAAGGGATTTATCTCATACTAATATCTTCATACTACTCTATTATATATATTTTGTGACTATTTCTTTGAAACTTCAAATATATCTTTACATTGCATATATATATATGTTTATGCCTGAATAGACGCGACTATAAACAAGACCTTAGTCAACCCAAAAACAACCTACACAATGCTTCCAAATATATTTTATTAAGCGTGTTTACAACTATGTTTAATACATGATTACAATCTTATTACAATAGGCACTTAGCCTTTACATAACAAAAGATTACACACTAATAAAAAACATGAAGTCGGCTTCATACTCTATATTCTGAATTGCTAGTGTACTTGTTCTTTCTGTAACTTGTCCGTACTACCATTCCATACCATGTGTGTATAGGATAAACATAAAAACATACCATAGAGCTTAAGTCTGATTTCCATATCCTGATGTGTCGTACGCATGTGCGCTGATGCTCTGATCGACTACAAGTCATTGTTATGTTCTGTCTTCTACATTTAGTCAATTTTCACTTCATAGTTTACTTTCAAAACTTCATATGACTTTGTTTCCATAATGACAACACAAAATAAGCCATATACTTCCTAGGAGTCAACTTTCTAACAATCTCCCCCTTTGTGATTAATGGCAACAAAGAAATGTGGCTAAGTTTCTCAAAATTAATTAATATCAAAAGCTGTATATTTTCTTCTCTTAACTATATATTTCTTTGCATATATATACACATGTCCTCATACATAAATTACTCCACCTTTGACATTAATGACAAAGGTGTCAAAATTGTAAGTCTTTAAATACTTACTCCATGTATACATCTGGATAGGCTATATGCAGATTCTTCATCTCTTGCTGCCAAAATGCCTTTAGTGCATCAATTGTTTGGAGATGGGCGCATAAGGCATATTTAAGATTTTCCATATTTGTCAAATCCATGTTGGGTCCTTGATCATAGGTAGAAATGGTTTGAGAAATCTATTTAATGTTCTCATCCAAAACTTCTAAGGGGTGCAAGTGCATTTCTCAATTGATTCTACCTGATCCTTATCTTACTGATCTCCTTTTTTTATTTTTCTATCTTGTCCAGTTTACCTTGATAGATATTGTTGCAAATGTTCATGTCTTGCGTTGATTTTTCAACTAATTTTATAAGATTGTCAACCAAGATATCTGCCTCCTCTATCTTTTTGATGTGTTTAGAGGTGAGTTTGCATCTGTCCATGTAGTTTTCTATAACCTTCCCACCTTTTGCTGCCAATTCTTTCAAAATTGATTGACCAATCTTGAATGAGTTCAAATCTAAGGTAAAGTTCTTTACCAGTTTATTTAATCTTTCCTTTTTATACTCATCTTCTGCAATTCTTGGTCCTAAGTCTACTAAGCTTGTAAAATGTGCTTTGAAGCTTGTTAGAATGTTGTCTACATCATCAACTAATTGAATTTTGGCTACTTTCTTGTCCACAGGCACTAGGTCATTCAAAATGTTTACTGATTCCAACAAGGGAGGGTTTCTCATAACCTATTTCTCTTTGGCTTTTTCCATGGCTAAGACACTGATCTTGATTAGGTCTTCTTCTCCCCATGCATCCAGACTTGCTGAGTTAGGAGTTAAACTTGACAAAAATGAGTTTGATGGTTGAATGGATGGAGTGAATATAGTATTCTGACTAGTATCCATGCATTCACTTTTAACTGGGATTTCCATAGTTGGTATCTCATTAGTTTTATTGTCTTTTTCTTTATTCAAATCTATTGAATCATTAGGGTGACTTCATCTTTCTATAAAGATGTGTCATTAGTGCATACCTCCTTTGTTTCTTCAGTGCTTACAAATTCCTCATCAACTTTGTCCATATCATTATCAGAAGCTGTCATGGATATCTTGATATTATAAATTACTATAGTATCCCATGAATATTTTTTTGTATAAGAAGTTATTGAAACTGAGGGCGCTGACACCTATGGACCTGTCTTAGGTGCATTCTGAATCACTGGTTCTGTAACCTTTTTGGGAGGAACTGGAGTTACCTTTGTTGTAGGCACCATTGATGGATACTTAAGCAAAAGATTTTTTAGTCTCTTTCCCAACTAACTCATACTCTTTGTTCAGAATATGAAGAGTCCTTGTCTTTGTTCTGAGATGAGGCTTTACTAAATCTAATAGAATTTCCTTCTCACCATGTGTGCAAATAGGAAGAATATTATCCAATGTTTCTTCTCTAATCCTCATATCTTCCTCGATTGCATGCCTTTTCATTATCTCTAGAATGTTCCATAGCTTGTCTGGTATCACTGTTTTGAGTTCTAGAACTGACTTTTTAAACTTGATCATGTGAGAGATGAGAATAGAATGTATCATAGATTTATCTATCTCCTGATACTTGTCATAAACCTTTGTAATTGTATCTATTCTCCCTTCATTGATAATCCTATTCCTTAAGACATTAAGACTAGGTTTGAAACCTACCTCAGGAGGAGCTTGTGTGTCCTTTACCTTGCTCCTTGTAGTTCTTGAGGATGGATGACTAGTGGGCGCTTGATTCCTTCCTATAGACTTCTTTCTTGGTACAGAAGGTTGACAGGATTCTAGATCAATGGTGGTTGATGGCGCAGATGTGTCTACATTTGATTTCTTCTTTTTCCTTTTAGGCATATCATCAGTCTTTTCTATTTTCACTTCTGTAGGAGTTTTCTTAAGTTTTTTGGCTTTCTTAGCTTCTCTAGCTCTGTCAAGATCTTCTTGTGTAACACCATGAACTTTTAGGATATTTGAGGTAATCCTTGATGCCTTCCTTTTGTTTTTAGCACTGTATAAGACATAATCAACTTGATTTGTCTTTTCTCTGTAAGTGCCCCATCTAGGTTCATTGGGATCCTTGGGAGTAGATAGGAGGACTTGTGCATAACCTTCCAAAACATGTTCTTCAACTTCATAACCAAGAGGGTGAATCCATTTTGTTCTAGGCTCAACTGCCTCCATGCAAGTACAGTTAGTCTCCACCATGAAGCATATGGTGTCTTTGTACTTCTCAACAATTTTCTCAGGTATCTTGAACCTGTTTTGTGTCTTGATCCTGAAATTTTTGATATCCATGTCCATAGAATCCTTTGCACTACTCTTTGATGTAGCTTTTAGTTATATCTGAGACATAGTGGGCTTGCTCCTATCTAGGTAAAGATTTGCAACTTTACCAACAATATGGAAGTACAAATAGATGATCAAAGAGTCAAACCTAAATATCTTTCTCTTATCATGCTTAATGGCTTTGATATTTTCTATCACTTGTGCATGCAATAATTCACAGAGATTGTACTGAGTGTTATCTCTCACTATCCTTATTATCGCCAGAACTATTGTTGCAGACACACTATTCAGTCTACTTTCTTGCTGAAACTTGTATCCAAGTATCATAGTGAGTTGTTTGATGTCTTTCTCCTTAATGGGATCAATATTCATGTCGCACCTATCACTTCTAGATAAGCAGACTTGTTCAACTTGCTTCTTAACATCCTTGCCAGTAGGAAGAGCTGGTCCAATCTTAGGAAGTCCAGTCATCTCATGAATTAGATCTATAGTGATGTAGAAAGGAACCTCACCTATCCAATATAGATCATCATGTATCATGCTCAATAATATCTTCACCCATTCTAGCTCATAGAACTTGTGTGCATTGGAATACTCAAAGATAGGGTTATCAGTGAGATGCACATATTCATCCTTGAATGTATAGTCTGGTTTCATCATAGAACCCATGAGAGATACAATGTTGTTGTCTCCAACTATTTCCTTTTTGCAATAAACATATGTGCAGATGTCTTCTACATGTATGACTCCAAGCAGAGTCCTAGAGAATGCTCCTTCAACATCATCTAGTATGGACTTAAATGTATGCTTCTTAAAGACAAATCTCTTCCTTTCAGCAATGTTGAATATAATAGAGGTTACCATACTTACTTGCAACTTGGTTAAGTAGGGTTTCATGATGATTATGAAATGATGCAACTGCTAGGGTTCCATTCCAATCATTAATCGATTCACAAACCAACTAATCCTTTAAGATGTAGTGCTTTGATGCTCGATGCTTATATGCTTTTTGAATGCTTCAGTCTCAATATAAAGTGAGGCTTTTAAGATCTTTTGCCAATTTATATAAAGATTAATTGCATTTAATGCTCATTGCCATAGAGTGGTTTACAGAGAGAATTTCAAAATTTGTTCTAAATGAAGTAAAGGCAATGCATGATTTCATACAACCTTAATTTGTGATCACATGCATGAATCCATAGGCACATACTCAGAGGTGAGTATACTAGCCATGCAGGGGTTCAGAACTAGAATAGCTCCCCCTAAGACCATGAGGGTCAACTATCCAGAAGTAGAAGGTGCATCCATTGAGGATGCATATACTACCTTGTTCTCTTCATTATGCTTCTTTACTTTGACCCATATTTTATCTAAGTTAGCTTTAGCTTCCACAAACTTAACTTCTCATGATTCTTCAAACAAAGACTTCTTAGGATTCTCTTATCCTTTTGTTCTTGATTTGCAAGACCTTGAGATGTGTCTAGCCTTTCCACATGAGTGACAAATGATAGGAGGTGTGATGTTGTTATTCATCATGTTGCATTGCTTGGCTGTGTGTCCATTGTAATTAATATCTGACATGTAATCTTCTGCAAGTTTCATTGAGGTTGATGTCTCTGATTGAATTGAGTTTGATTCCTTTGGTTGAGTTGTTTCTGATTTCTTTGATTTGTTCTGCAATGAATAGCCCTATGACCAAACTTATTGCAGGATTAACAGTAACCATTGAGGGGTCTTACATTCTTAAAATCTCTTGCCAAGTGTCCATGCTTGTTACAGGCATACCAAGTATGGTTGACTACCTTGTGCTTATCTTTTGGTGGTTCTACTTTGGTTTCTTCATGATTCTCAATTTTATTTTCTTCTGAAGATTCTGTTTGAGATTTCTTTCTTTCTTGTAATGAGTTGATATCAATTTGAGCTAGACTAGATCCCATACTAGTGGTATCACCTTTTAGTTTTTGTGTATAGAGCTATGATTGAATTAGATCAGAACTTGTGTGTAGTTTTTCAATCTTGTCTTTTGCTCCTAATAATTTAGATTCAATCTTATTCTTGATGTTTTCCAATTCCAACATTTTCATATTGGCTTGAATGAGTTCTTCATCTAACTATTTATTTTCTTTTTCCTTCTCTTCAATAGCTATTAGGCTATTAGTTAATTGATCATTCAATTCTTCTATCTTATCCTTTAAAGATAAGTTTTCTTCATTCAGTTTCTTGACCATTTTCCCCAAATCATTCGTAGAGCAATCT